>JAJMSA010000012.1:0-264472 GCA_030558175.1 Wickerhamiella musiphila
CCGCGAATATTTGCCATCGGCTAATAATCCACAGAATCCATCAGTGTTTGCCAACGCGTAATGCGTGACAAAACCGATTGATTGAGAGTAAACTCAACCTTGCAGACTTGGACTCGACCTCCTTTCGGATGGCTTGTATCTCAAATCTGCCGGGCTGCATATTCAAAGAATGCTTTTTCATATCTTTTCAGATTTGTTTTCATTCTTTTCATAAAGGGTCCGAACTGCTCAGCGAAACGCTTGATTGAACTGAATTGAATGTTTTTGGTGAAGTGACTGACAATCGCTACGTAAATCATCAAGATCTATTGTTGGCCACACTTCATTACCTGGCGGCACCAAAGAGCTAGAATCGCTCTTATGATCTCGTTGGTCGAGTAATGCCCTCTAATTCTTGGCTTTCAAGACTAATGAGTGCTTGCTTTAATCAGATCTCAACGCGTTCTACTATTCCAAGTCTTCAGATTCTTAAATTATTGAAACCAGGAAATTTTTGATGCGGTTAGGGTAAGCGTTTACAATGCATATGAAACCACAAAGCCGAGCACGGCATCTTCGAGATTTGTTCGCACAGATTTTTCTTTTGGATCATGTTAATTCTAGATCTGATGTAACGCATTTCAATAAATCAACTCAGGGATACATCAAAACTGCTCCTTGCTCAAGATAATATGGATTTTAATAAGCAAACTATCAACGAACGTAGGGACATGATGAGAATCTATACATTATCATTCACCGCTATTCCTGGCCAGCGCTAATTCTAACACTAACTTAGGAAATCATGTCCGAGCCTCCAACACTCAGGTAGCTGAAACAGCTAAACTCTCGGCGTCAATGAATTTAGGACAATTATATATAGCGAGGCCGTCATAGCTGCACAATCGACTGTGCGCTTCAGGAATTAGCCCGCATTTGAGTAAGCCTAACTCCTGCAACTTATTTATATTCCATCTGCCTTAACTTCGCTTGCCACACACGCAAAGTGCTTGAGAAATTTAGCTTTTCGTTGCATAAACTCTTTTGTATGGGGACATGCCGAGTTTGTGTGGTGAAAAGACAAGCTTGATGTCACAAAATTTGTGAGAACCAACCAGAATAAGTAATGTGGTGCGAGTTTTTGAGATGGTTGTCTGTTTTTCTTTCTAATTTCTAGCTGTTAGGGCGCACATTTAATATCTCGAGATTGGTTTGAATCAGCTTCTGATCCACGACTCGAGGTAATACGTACATTAATTAGACCACACAAAATTCTGAGTCCAACAAAATTGGACCTGGATACCAGAATGCCTGTATCTACGTTCAGGATTTTAAAAAACGATAATAAATTTTGTTTCATCGATCTATTTTTAAAGGTTTGAATAATATTGACATATTTCCAGGTGCTTCATGAATAGTATTTTGTTTTGTCCCACACGTCCCATACAAGTAATATCAGACCGCCTACCTGTGTCAGCCTTCTCCAGCGATCTGAAGCTGTTTCACTAAGCACATGCAGCAGCTAGAATCGGCACCGGCCCATTCAGTGCCGCAAGGGAGCCAATCCAGCGAAGGGCGAAGTTCCAATGTGGCTGTGAGTCAATCACAGGATTTTGCTCAATTCCAGCACGCCCAGCTGCGAGCTGCATCCCAGGCAGGCTCGCAGTCATCTTCGCAGCAACCAGAAACCGCCCATAATGCGGCTCATTTGGCGCCCAAGCCGCCACAAACACCGATAAAATCTGAGTCCCGCTCTCAAAACAGCTTAGAGCAACCAGTTGAACAACAAGAACATAATTTGTCGGTGCAAAACTTACCGAGCATTCAGCAACACCTTTCGAATGTTCCCATTCTGCCTGCTCAAATGAATACGCACGCTCAGATGAGCTCTCAACTGAGCTCGCAGATGGCCCCTCAAATGACTTCGCAAATAAGCAATTACCAGCTGGCCTCGCAGCCAATGAGTTCGCCGATGAGCTCTCAGCATATGAGCTCTCAGCAGGTGAACCCACCCATGGGATACCAACAGTCCCCATACTACGTCGCTCAACCAGTGCAGAATATGCCAAATGTAGTTTATCAACACCCTATGATGTATGATTTCCGGGTACAATCAGCGGGCCAGCCAGGGTATCCCGCTCAGTCCCTTTCTGGCCCAGTGTCTGCCCCTACTTCTTCGGGACCACTTCCCGGACAAGTTTCAGGCCAAGTTTCGGGACTCGATAAGCTCCAAGACGAGCCTGTTAAAAGTGAAAGCTATTCAGCCCCTGATCAAAACGCATCGCTGGTTCAGCTGGCGTGCGCTGCTCAGTCAGTCACACCGATGAAGCAGGAGTACAAAAAGCTGAAGAAACAAAGGGCTCGTCTGGAGCGCGAACTGCACGCGAAACTGGCCGACAATATTACATATTGCGAAACCCACTATTCAGCAATGAGGACTCTCCAGAGACTGACTGAGGAGAATGAGCGGTTGTTGGCAATGATTGATAAAGTCGACCCCAAGCTGGCGGAACGCGTGCCCAGCACAGCGCCTCCGAGACAATTGACTGGAGAGGAGTCTCAGTTGTTTGATGTGATTACCGGTGAGAGGTTACTGCTACCTGCCAGGTAGATATGCTTCAAATTTAAAAGGAAAGGAAAGATGAGTCGACACAGAGAGAGAGAGAGAGATGTTAGCGCGGCAGAGAAGACCGCCAGATTCATAATACGAAATATCCATATATATCATTTATTCAGTGGCATGCACGTTAGACAATCATGAAACAATCAAAACTTCTAGAGCTTGTACTCCAAGTTGATCTGAATAGTCTTGGGATGCACATAAGCCTCAACACCGTAGGTACCGAGCTCGGAGCCGATACCAGACATCTTGAAGCCGCCGAAAGGAGCGTGCAGGTCCTGATCGTTCGAAGAATTGACCCAGACAGTGCCGGTATCCATGCGATTTGCGGCCTGATGGGCCTTGGTGATATCTTTCGAGAACACAGCACCGCCGAGGCCGTAGATCGAGTCGTTGGCAATCTTGATTCCCTCCTCGAAGTCCTTGAACTTAATGACCGACACCACAGGACCGAAGATCTCCTCCTTGGCAATGCGATCGTCAGGCTTGACATTTGAGAAAATTGTTGGCTGCACGAAGTAGCCCTTCTCCAAAGCCTTGGAGCCGCCAGCAGCCACCGTGGCGCCGTCCTGCTTGCCGATCTCGATGTACTTGAGAACTTTCTCGAACTGCAGCTTCGAGACCTGCGGACCGTGCGTGGTGTCTTTGTGGAACACGTCGCCAATGACTGTGCGCTCGTGCGAGGCAGCAACCAGCTTGTTGACGAACTCGTCGTAGATCTTCTCCTGGACAATAACGCGGGAAGTAGCGCAGCAGACCTGGCCCATGTTGTACATAATGCCCTCGACACACCACTTGGCGGCCTGGTCGATGTCGCAGTCGTCGAAAACAAGGGCAGCGGACTTACCACCACACTCGAGTGTGACGTTTTTCATGTTGCTCTTGGCGGCAGAGGCCATGATCTCCTTGCCAACCGCAGTTGAGCCGGTGAAGGCGATCTTGTCCACATCCATGTGCGACGAAAGAGCGGCACCAGCAACGGCACCGTAGCCGCTGAGCAAGTTGAACACACCGGCCGGGAAGCCAGCCCGCTTGACCAAGTCGCAGAAATATAGCATCGAAAGAGGCGTGTTCTCGGCGGTCTTCATAACAATGACGTTGCCCGCAGCAAGAGCAGGACCGATTTTCCACGCAGCCATAGCCAGCGGGTAATTCCACGGGATGATCTGACCAACCACACCGAAAGGTTGGTGTCTGGTGAACAGCACCTTCTTAGGATCGTCCATGCTCACACGGCCCTCGATCTTGTCGGCAGCGCCAGCAAAATAATTGTAGACATCGATGCAGTGATCGACATCGAAGTTGGCGTTACTCCAACGAGGCTTACCGCTGTCGGCAGCCTCAATTGCGGTAAGAACGTCGTAGTCCTTGCGCATCTCGTCGGCCAATCTGCGCAGCGCCTCTCCGCGCTGGGTCGCTGTCCACTGCGACCACTCGCCATTGAACGCCTTGCGGGCCGCTTTCACGGCTGTGTCGACGTCCTCGGCGCTGGCAGCCTGAACTGTGGCAATGGCCTCCTCAGTTGCCGGGTTGATGCTCTCGATGGTCTTGCCGCCGGTAGCGTCGACCCATTCGTTGTTGATGAATAGCTGGGTGGGCTGTTGGTATGTGACGTCGCCTACGGTGACTTTAACGCTCATTTAGAAGAGGTGTGTGGGATGAAGAAAGATGTGATCATAGGATCTCGTGGGCATTTATATATTATGCGGGGGACCCAGACTGCCAGATTGAAAATTACTGAATCGGGCAAGGTTAGCCGAACCACACGCACGGCTGAGCCGGGCCTGCCAGCCGTAGGCGAGATAAGCCGCATTTGGGCCCTGGGGGGTTTGCAACCTTGGCAGAGGCCAGTGATGTTGGGGCAAGCGTGAATTGTCCTCAGTAATGTTTTTTTATGTGCATCGAGATTTCTGTTTTGCTGAAAACGGCTCTGGACCAATCTGAGTTTTGAAAAATCCGAGCTGGAGAAGGCACAGCTCTCGAGGACGAATATGTAAATCTTTTGGTTTTTGATTTTTGGGAATCAATCGGGGTTCAAATACTGCCATTTGCTCGGAAGTGCTGTTCAACTGCCCTCGGTGCCTGTTGAGTACACCTCGGGTGTTGATCGTATCATAGGAACACCGTCCTGTGTGAGGTGCGGTAAGGGTGACGTTAACAATCAGCGGGGCTTTTCGAGCTGGGGCGTTTAAGGACCAAAACGTTGGAGTATTTGATTATTTATTACAGCATGGATGCTTTTGTGTATATAATCGCTTTCATAAAAGCTAATAGAGCTGTAGGGCCTTACATCTAATCTCGCATCCACATCTTGAAAGCTATAAGCCCTATCGAAATCAAAAGTGTTCCCCTGCTCAGATCGAAATGTTAAAAGCGAGCTTGAATACAAGCCTCTTTCCTCTCAAATTGCCAGACTGCGGTTTAATACCGCAATACACAATATACGAACACGAAACACGATGGTGAACAACACGGTTGTATGCCAATTAACTTACATGACGCATGATCCCCTGCATTGACTGCGGACCCACCGCGGTTTGAGGCTGGCTGGCCATAGCCCAATTGAGGCATGCCTAAACAAGTTGCAGATTTGCGAAGAGCATCGTGCCAAAAAAAGTTTATGTCGAACACTTCGATAAATAAATATGAAATAAATAAAGAAAGGCACCTCTTGGTCGCAAGGCCTGCTTCTCTCTTCTCTCTATATACAAAACCGTACTTTGAGACCGAACGAGAGCCCTTCTGTTGGTGGTGTACAAGCGACCAGATCTTTCCAAAGCCCCAATCAAGCTATTCTCTGAGCTCCAGGATGAAAGCTGCTACTCTTAGATCCCGATAGCCCTTCTCTCTAGAGAAAGTGTTGACGTGCTTTGAGAAATTGCGAAATGACGCCGTTTGCACCATATAAATCGAGGTTTTTTTCCAAAGCTCTGGGAGGAGTCCATCAGTCCACTAGTTAAAGTAACCGAAAGGGGTTATCGTTGACTCCTCGAACCGAGCCCAGAAAAAGAACTTTTGTCCTCGATTTGCTTCCCTTCTATCCAGCTTCGTTAGTTAAAACGACCTGCATCTGGTACCTTCAAGACATATCCCTGTGAATCAAGTGACCAAGTAAAAGTGCTAGTCGCGAGCAGTGGTAAAAAAAAGCCTGCTGCTACCCAGGATTTAGTTGAGTTGCTCGGCGTAGTATTGTAGTTAGTCTTGATGAGGGTAGAAGGAATCAGGGAAGCGTTTGCAAGTGAGAAAAATATCATGGGGAATGGGCCCCATTATATAGTCGATGGACCCGCTCACATTTACTCTTTTGGCTTTGCGTCTCAAAGTAGTCCCCTGCATGAAGATTTGCATTTTATAGGGCTAGGGCAGGCACAGCCCGAAAAGAGGCAAGCGTGTCGGCACAAAGTGGGCCCCACCAAACCAGACAGTCTAGTGGAATCTGTGCGGAATTTAGATTTGCAAAACTGCAAACACGAAGCAAATATGTATTTCGCACCCAAGCTGCCAAAAATTGTCTCCCAAAAGCCGCCCCGTAACCTAAAACGCGCTGGAACCCCCTCCATCCCTTGATCACGGTAACGCTGTGCCACCTGCACACCAGCCTCCGTGGGCCCCCTTCCGCAGCAGGATTATGCAATCGGGTGTTCTGACAGGATTTTCCTTTTACCCAAAGGATCGAAAAAAAAAAGGCAGAAGTTTTCACTGCGCATACAGCAAACGTGCGTGCAGCGACAGGGCTAAAATTCTTCTTCGACAAAGTAGCTGCATCTTTTTTTTAAAAACACGCATCCAAACTCCCGGGTGCAGCCCAGTCAAGCCGTCGCCTCATCTGACATCCCCTCTTCTCAGGACCCACCTGAGGCACACACCGCCATTAACCCGCATGCGAGATGCTGCAACCACGCTTGTTCTCTAGGACACCTTGCGTGGTTTCGCGAGCGTGTTTACCCATATTCGCGACGCATCGTAATTACAACGTGCTTGCAATTGAAAGCTCATGTGATGATAGTGCAGTTTGCATAATTGAGCGGGCTGCCGGTGCCCCGCCAAAGCTGGTGGATCATGTCAAAACGACTCTGGATAGCTCCAGCCATGGCGGAATTATTCCCGTAGATGCCCTTGCTCACCATCTCCAGCAGCTGGCGCCGCTCACCCAGCAGCTGCTCAAAAGAAACGGCCGTCCTCAAATCGATCTGGTTGCAGCCACGCGCGGCCCGGGCATGTTTTCTTCGCTCGCAGCCGGTCTGCAGGTTGGCAAAGGCCTGGCCGTGGCTTGGGATGTGCCGTTTGTGGGGGTCCATCACATGCTGGGCCATCTTTTGACGCCTCGTTTTTTCGCCAATGGCCCGCAGTATCCGTTCGTGTCGCTTCTTATTTCCGGCGGCCACACAATGCTTGTTTTGAGCCGGGCAGTGGCCGACCATGAGGTACTGGCTTCCTCGATCGATATTGCTGCAGGCAACGCTTTGGACAAATGCGCCCGCCAGCTGGGCATGCAGGGCAATATGCTTGGAAAAGAGCTCGATTTGTTTTGCCAGGCTCGGCCGCATGAACCTCAATACCTCGAACCGCTGCCGGAAGCTGTCTATTTCCCGCTGCCGCTCGAGAAACGGCACAAACGCGGGGTCGATCCCAACTATAGTTTTGCACAGTATTCTTCGTTGATCGAGCGATTCACCCGCGAACAGCAATGGGGCGAGCTCGATCAACAGCGCGAGTCGCTTCGCAGAGCAATTGGTGTCAAACTTCAGCAGGATATGTTCGCCCACATCGCTCGCAAAACGACCCTGTGCCTGGACAAGCTGGTGGCCAGCGGCCAACTGAGTGCCTCTACTCCGCTGGATTTCGTTGTTTCGGGCGGCGTTGCAGCCAATTCCATGCTCAGACACAAACTGCTGAATCTAGAAGCCCCAATGCCCCTCCATCACCACTTCACGCCTCTTGAATGGTGCACCGACAATGCTCTTATGATCGGCTGGGCGGGTATAGAGATGCACGAGTCGGGCGCTTTGGGTTCTCTGGACAGAGGTCCCGTTGCCCGCTGGCCACTCGATGAATTAAAGCACGAGTTCGTGCACTGAATTTTTTTTATTTTTTTTAAGATGCCTTTTTTTTATAAGTCGGACCGCCGCGCTTCCGACCATGTATATATATAAATAATAATAACATAACCGTTGCGTGACCCTCAGGACTGGCTCTGAGCCAGGGCCTGGGTGAGCTGTTCTCTCGCTTCTTCAACCGTCATTAAGTTGGGCCGCCTCAGCTGCGAGTAATCGCGATGTGGGATTAGTGGTTCGCCATCGAAGATCTGTTTCAGGATCTCGAATTCCTCGTAACTCATTGAAATGACTAGCATTTCGCGCTCCTGGCGCTCCGCTTCCTCGGTCCCGGCCTCAGCCGCATCTGGGTCCTTTGCCGGCAAAGGATGGACGAGCGGGACCCCGTTCTGGTCGCAAGTGTGTGCCACAAGATTCTGCTTCGTTAACAGACTGAGAAAGTGCATGTTCTCGTAGGTCTGTGTGAAGGAGTAAGGGTTGAGCACAAATCGATGAAACGAGACGGGTCGGCCCGTTCTCTGGTAAAGCTCAGATAAATAAGAATAGACGCCAAGTGCATACGTCTCGTTACTCGCCGCACGGCCATCCAGCTCAGATAAATCTTGCTGGGCGGCCCTGACCGCTGGCCCAGTGTCGGCCAGAACTCTTCTGGCTTTCCGGACCACGGGCCGACTTTCATTTGTGTTGGGCAGAAATGTCGGCCATTGGAGCACAGGATTGTGGCCTTTGGCCACGAGAATAGGCAGATCGTCCAGATAAAGCTCGGTTCTGACCTGGCCTCTCTCTGAGTTCTGGAAGAGCTGGTCTCTCTTGTGCTGCTCGAGAAACGAAATATTTCCGTATGATTTCACAGCCGTGAGCGTGCCGTCATACATTCGCGAGTCGGTTGCAACCTTCAAGCGATTATAACTGGCGATCATAGACGTGTCGATGAAAACAGAGCTGTTTTCATGGAGAAGCTGGGCCTCAACGGCTGCGTGTGACCTCAGGGCTTCCTTGAACTTTTCTGGGTCGTTAAGAGCATCCAGATCGTGGACCTTTGAGTGTAACGACTCGATCTCGTATACGAGATGCTGGTTCACCATTGTCTAGAACATAAGCTTCCGGAATCACTGACAAACAGGTATTAGGAGATGGTCGAGATACACTGCCCTTTAATAAATTGATCTGACGCGCACCAGCCTGGAGGGTTACTCGCGTAGCTGACAGTTACTGGGATGATTCAATTTAAGGTGTTTAGCCGTGCTTTACATTTATTTAAGTGGGGTGGCAAAGTTCGCGAGTTCTGATGAAAGTGTGGAGATTTACATAGACCTCCACATAGTGTCTCATCCTCTTCTCTCTCTCTTTTTTTTTTTTTTTGCATCTGTAGCAATCCTCCGACTTTTTATGGACTGATGGTATTCGCAACACGTGACACCCGCGCGCAACCCTCCCCTCAGAATGAAACGGTTTGTAATCTGTCACACGAAGAATCACACCTTCTCGAGTACCCTGAAATGTTCCGGCTGAGCGCTACGTACGACCATTCGGACGATGTCAAAGCCGTGAGGTATTTCGCGAATGGCATTGCGGCGGGTGGAAGAGACAGTAAATTAATTTTCCATGACGCGTCAGGCTCGCACGAGCTGGAAAATGCTAGCGTGGCCATTAACTCGCTTACCAGCGACGAGGAAGCTATCTACTTTGGCGGCCAAGACGGAGCCATTGTTCGCATTAACCCCAAATCACAGCAGAAACTATACTATCTCGGCCATCAAAACAATGTATGCTGTCTCAATTACAACAAAAGTATCCTGGCCTCGGGGTCGTGGGACTGCACGGCTAGGGTCTGGTCAAGTCCTGAGTCGAGCATTACTTTGATTGGCCACACCCAGGCGGTTTGGGGCGTTCTTGTTTTGAGCCATGAACTTGTGCTGACAGCCTCGGCCGACAAAACCATTAAATTATGGCGCAATGGTGTCTGTGAACGCACTTTTGTTGGCCACACCGACGTGGCCCGGAACCTGTGTCTGATAGATTCCGAGCGATTCTGCAGCACGTCGAACGATTTTACCCTGCGAATCTGGAATTGGAGAACTGGCCAACTCGAGCAGATTCTGCAGGGCCATACTTCGTTTGTCTATGCTTGTTCTTACAATGCAGAGCAGCGGCTGCTGTTCTCGTCTGGCGAGGACCGCACGCTTCGCATTTGGCAGTCAGATTCGTCCACCAAAAACTTCAAGCTGGCCCAAACAATATACCTTCCGGCTGAATCGTTGTGGTGCCTTGATACAGCCCCGAATGGCGATGTGGCAGTAGGTTCTTCAGATGACAAGCTCCGCATATTCACATATTCCGAGGACCGCTGGGCGTCTCCAGACCAAATCGCAGCGCTAGAGGAACAGGTGGCGAGTTACTCAATCTTAGCAGACCAGACTGGCGGCGATATTTCAGAAAAAGACCTGGCCGATCCTTCGGTCTTGCTCACGCCTGGTCAAAAGGGCCAGACTGTAATGGTTCGCAAAGGCAACGCTGTGGAGGCTCATCAGTATGCCGGCGGGTCTTGGGTCAAAATCGGCGAAGTTGTAGCCAAAAACCACCAAAAGAAAGAATATAAAGGAGCGCAGTACGACTACGTTTTTGATGTGGATATCAGCGACGACTGCGATCCGTTGAAGCTGCCGTTCAACAACGGCGATAATGTTTACGATGCAGCCGAGAAATTTGCTGAGGATAATAAATTGCCATCATTCTACGTCAACGATATTGTCAAGTTTATCATCGCCAACACTGATGCCTCAAAACGGCACCTAGATAGCCAAGTGCACGAGGCAGGCATGCCCGCGACACCCAGCACTAATTCCAGCGCAAATGTGTGTCGTGGCTACTCTCAGTCCCTGGCAATGGTTGCATTCCAGCCCGAACCCCTTGTGAAGGCGTTCCAAGCTTCTGGTGGTGAGGACATATCTGGTCTACTGAGTATAAACCAAGCCAGTGTTGCCGATGAGCTGCTGCGAAAGGCCGTTCATGGCACATCAAATTGGCCTTTGCAGCAGTCTTTGGCTGCATACGATGCGTTGCGGCTGGCCATCCCGGCTGCGTCGATTTTACCTGAAATGGCTGTGGCTGTCGCGACTCAACTTATAGCTGCTCTCGATCCAGGCGTGCCGAAACATGCCATGTTGGCAACTCGCGGCTTGGCAAATGTTATCGCTCGCAATGATGCTGCAAAACTGCTGCGACAGCTCAACTCGGTATACCAACAAAGCCTGGCGATGCTTGACACTTTCTCGTCGCTTTCGGCGCCCCACAGCGTCGCTGTGGCCACTCTGCTGTTGAATTTGGCCGTCGCCAATTACTCAGGCCAGCTTACCTCTCACATTACCGCTTTAGCATTCAAAACGGAGGACTCGGAGGCTCGCTACCGGCTGGTTCTGGCGGCTGGAGTCCGAGTGAGCCGGATGCCCTCCGAGCGCCTAGGACTGGCTGGCCTGAAAGAATGGCTAGCCACTGCTGCGAGCAACAGCAGCGAACAGCGCTTCATGGATCTCGCTTCAGAGGTCTCTAATTTTCTCAATTGATTAATGCACGACTGCCACAAACTGCTCGAGCAACGCATATAGAGTAGCATTTATCTTACACACATCAACACTAATATCTGGAATCTCTATATTCAGTGCATAGGAATCAGGATTTGATCTAGCATTGGACTAACCGAGTCGGTGTAATGACAATTGTGCCGCAACTACGTCCATTTGCAAGGTGAGTAGACCAGTCGAGATTCTGATGGGCTGACCTCCGAAAGATAGCTGTTTCATCATTTATTCTTTTTTTTTTTTAAATTTTTTTTTAAATTTTTATGCATATTATATTTTTTAATTTTTGCTTTCCTTTAACTTTTTTGTGGCTCAATTCACACTCGATTTCTCCTGCAGTTTCCATTTTCGTTCCACGGCCATTCATCTGCGTCTCGCTGCTACGGATTTTACTCAGCATGTCTCTGCGCTCGGTGAAGCTATCGGACTGCGAGAAGCCGCGCTTCCAAGCTTCTCTCAAACGATCTAATGGTTCTGGCACGCCGCTGCGGAAATCTTCGAAATTTCATAGCTGGGACTCAGCGCCCACATACCGCCAGGCGCGATTGCTCGTGGAATATGCTAGTCTAGACGTGGTTCAGTTCCCCGGTACTCCTCACCGTTTGGCATCTATTTCGCCCGAAAAACTTACATCAAAAAAGTTTTTGACTTGCAAAATTGATTCAGATCAGAGCTTGGCTACTTTAAGCAATGACAAGGGCTCCTATGTCTGGAAACTCGCCGGGAGCTCGCTGGTGCCTAATACATATGCTTTCGAGTCAAACGGCCCGCTAGGCAATGTCGCAGTGTTTGTGTCCGGAGACTTGGGCGAAAAAGAGCCGGGTATAGTCACTGTGGACCGAAAACTGGGCGATATTGCCTACTGGCAGATCCTGGGCCGTGCTCTGGCGGAAGATCTGCTGGAAGAAGATACAGTTGTCACGGGTCGATTGACTTTAGCCAGCACCGAGATTGTTACATCTTTGCACTCGCTGAGTTCTTCGGCTATTTTGGCAGCTACTTCACACGGTAGGCTGGCGCGTATTAATTTGAAAAAGAACGGCAAGCCACATGTCTCGTCATCGTGGATCAAGGCTGTGACTGCTTTCCAGTCCTTGAAAACGTTGATTGTGGGCACAAAATACCCGGAAATTTTGTCGGTTGATGCATTTGCTTCGGCTCCAGAGACCATTGCGCTGGCAACATCGGATGGAAAGTTGTGGTTCCACGAGAAGTCCTGGACGCAGGTAAATATAGTCAAGCTGGTTCTCGACAGCATCAGCAACGAGCATCCCTCAGCCAAAGACACTCTCAAGCTCAAGGCGTTTGCACAGGCGGACAACGTGTCTTACTCCTTGCTGAGTTTTGATGACTTGTGGCTATTGGTGGAATACTCTGCTGGACAGATCCAGTCCACTTACAAGCTTGATACCAAAGTTGGCGCTGAAGCAACTCATAGGAGTGAAGATGCGTTCTTGAGCGTTTGCGATAAAGCAGTGATATGTGCTTTTGCCAAAGCAATTCTCGTTGTTGGGCGCGACGTTTCTTCTCCACGCTTTGAAGCGACTTTCAAACTCAAAGGAGAAGCTTTGATAATTGCCGCATCAGCCGCTTCAAAATCATCGGTGACGCTAGTCACAAACTTCGGCATACTCAGTATAAATTGCGCTGCCACTCAGCTTCATCCACTCACCATCAAGGAACATCTTGAAGCTTTGACCACTGTGCCTGCCCACAGCCCCCTTGATTTAATCGCAACAATTAAGGCCCAGGTCCCTGACTCGGATTACCCACAGCTTGCCGAGGCCTGTCAAGAATTGGCTTCGTCTATCAGCGCGAGTTCTGCATCGGCGGATCAAAAAGGAATGCAATTGAAACGACTGTTCCAGCTCGCTCACACCGTTCTTCCGTTTTATTCTGAGCTCAAAGCCTGGCTTCTCGACCAGGTCACCACCCAAGTGGCTCGTGCTGTCTGCCCCCAGCTAGAAACGGTTGGTATTGCTGAACTTCTTTCGTCAAACACCAAAGCTGGTCGCGAAGCGCTTGAGGCGTGTCTCGAAACCGTGCGCTCGTTGGGCGACGGTCTGCCCTCAGTTCCTTGGTTTGCCACTACAGAAGTTGTCAGAGCCGCCGAAAATTTGCAAACCCTGCTCACTGTTGAAGAAATGCCCGTTTTTACCGAGACGCTGTGTGGAATTTTGGCGCAACTTCTCGAGGCCCCAAATAGCAAAATCGCGGCACAGTACGATAAATTCATTCAGCGATTACTGGGACGACTTGCTGGCCGCGACCCGGCATCGGCCGTTGAGATTGCCGACAGACTTACGTTGCTAACGCCTCTGGCCACTGTTCTCGCCGACCAATGGCTTAACAACATCGAAAACGAAGAGCTTGCGGCCCGGCTGCATAGCAAGATTCTCGAGCTGATTAGAGAACACGGCTACATTTTCGCGAAAGACGTTTTCGCCGAGATCAAGGCTCGTGGTCGGCTCAAGTCACTGGTGTTGGCCTTCAGCGAAAACGAGGCTGCCGAATTTTACCTCAGGTATTTAGAAGACGAGAACCTTGTGGGACTCGAATGGTGCCACTATTTTTGCGAAGGTGATGTTAGTGGCGCGGCGCGCTGCATAGAGCGAAGTCTGAAAAACTCGAAGGCTACCAAAGACCACGTTGCGCTCGCTTCATTGCAGAAGCTACTGGCTATCCAGGCAGAAGCGCCCGACCTCATTGCCTCAGCCAACCAAGAGCTGGCGCTTTACCACGCCAAAAGGACCATTTCAGCTCAGCTTCCCGCCAAAACTTCTGCGAAGGGAGTTTCTGCTCTATTAAAACATTCGAGCGAGCACCTGGAAGAGTTCACCAGAGAACTCGCTATCGACATGCTGACTTTCCTGCCTAGCTCAGACAACTCAAACGTTAACCTTGCTCACGCTGTCAACCTGAAACCAGAAGGTCTCAGACTTCAAGCCTTGACGCAGCAGCTAATTCTCAACACGAACTGGGATCAGCCGCAACTTCTCTACGACACAATCGCTGCGGCTCCGTACTCCGAAACGGTGAACAGTTTCCTCAACCCGGAATCGTGGTTTGTTGCCACTGACGAAAAACACTTGGCCAACACATACTCCGAACTTTTGCCCGCGGACCGTAAGCTGCTGCGCGAAGATTTTCTGAACTTCAACAAGCAGGTCAGCGCTCTGCGTGAAATAGTGGACTTTGAAAGCGTTATATTTTCAGCTATTCAAGAGCTCCGCGACCAAGTCATCAGCGGCAATTGAAAAAATGCACATAAAAATCTGTACTTCTATTAATTTATTTATCATAAGCCCTGCGCTGAAGCGGCTGGTTGGATGCCAACAAGGCCATGACCCGTGGCAAGTGGGCCCAGTTCTCGGCGACCGAGGCGGTGTGTTCCGCTAATTCAGCCGATAAATCTAGCTGATCGGCGATTTTACCGAGACTTATCTCAATTGATCGTGTGGACTGCTGCACAAATGTGAGATACTTGATTACTGCTTCGGGATCGCTTTCTTCGACTCTGTTCATTGTGGGGGAAAGATGAAGTGGGGCCAACGCTCTTGGGACTGGTTAGGACTAATGACTTTATATTCTATGTTAATTGCAGCCAACCTGAGTCAGCCCACACACGCAAGAGCTCTCAAAGATTGTACTTTGACAAACATTTCGAGGAATACATGCTAAAAGAACAATACTTTATTAGACGATTTCATGTAGTGTAGATGCGGATGCCAAGTAGAGGTATTGCATCCATGTTTCACCGGCTAAATGCTGTACGCTCGGGCGCTATGCCTCAGTGTTTACGGATCACCACTCCCGAAATTTCCTCGAAAACTATTTGCCGCAAAGTAACTCAAATGTGCACACAGAATCACACAGAAGTTGAAACCACAAAACTTTATTTAAGTCTAAGGAGCAGATTTTTTAAGCTCGCTGCACGTTGCCCTGCAATTCTGCAGGCCTCTCTGGAGTGCAGCAGGGCGTGCGGCTCATAGCTCAGTATTCCCTCAATATAGCTACGAGCTCGGATAGATAAGCGGCTCGAGGGTAGCGAAGCCAGGGAACATGAAACATTTGGGTTGAAGGGGCCGCGCTTTGTTTTTGACAAAGTCTTTGACAACGATCAGAGGGATCTGTGTGATTGTTGCGGTATCTCAACAGCAAAACGCCGTTTCTGGTCGCGTGAGCTCAAGCATTGGAGCTTAGCTTCGTCTCGCCAAAGCGTGAGGTCGTATCTGCACTTTTAGGTCAAAAACATTCAATAGCACACTAATCTCTCACTATCATATATCTAAGTACATCTGAGGAACTCGCTCACGTTGACTTAAAACGTTATCTCAGATAAGGGCGAGGGCGAGGGCTATGCGACAGTCAGCCCTTCAAATGCAAGACCTGAGTCGCGCGTCTGCTTCCTACATTTGCCGTTAGACCTGAGCTAGAAGAACACGAAACATTAACCAACTGGAGAGCCCACAGGCTTCCACAACTTTTTTTTGTTTCTTGAGTGAGTGAGCAACATGGACGACCCAAACTACATCCCCGGTACCGACTCGATTTTTCAGCATCACTCTGGCGATGAAAATCTTTTAACCGATGGAGACATCGTGCTGGTCCCGCAGCCTACGGTCTCGCCGAACGATCCGTTAAACTGGAGCAAGTTTCGCAAGTACTGGCACATGGTTGTTGTTTTGGGACTTGTTGGTTTGACCGCAGCCACGTCCAACGCAGCCTCTGCCGCCCAGAACTCGCTGGTGGAGGACTACGGCTTCACTTGGGACGTATTTAATGTGGCCGCCGGCGTGCTTTTCATTGGTATCGGTTGGTGGACAGTGGTAACAGCGCCGTCTGTGTTTCTGTGGGGCTGCCGCATCAACTACATAGTAGGAATGTGCATGGGCATTATTGGCAACGCCTGGTACGCCAACGTGAAGAGTAATTCTGACATTATTGCCTCCCAGTTTTTCACCGGAGCGTCGGAGTCCGTGGCCGAAGCGGTGGCCCAGTTGTCGCTTTCTCAAATTTTTTTCCAGCACCAGCTGGCGTCCGCTCTAGGTCTTTATGTGTTCGCAACCTCGATAGGCACGTTTCTGGGGCCCATGATCGGCGGCTATGTGGCAGATAACCTGGGCTGGCAGTGGGTCGGATATCTGGGCCTCATTTGCTCGGCAGTGGCACTGCTCATTGTTCTTTTTACTCTAGAAGAAACATACTTCGACCGGCAGCACTTCCTGGCGGCAACTGCTTCAGACGATATGGAGCAGGCAGATTCGGTCTCCATCGAGCGCCAAATGCCCAACCTGCTGCATCCCGAAGAAACAAAGGGCAAAGACCGCACACTCTCGACTTCACGTGAGTCGGACACTTCGGAGGACGAGCGCCGGATTGGCGTGATCCCGCAGCGGTCGGGTCTCAGAGGCGTGCTCAGCCCGCGGCTGCTTAAAGAACACAAACAGACCAAGGACAAGCCCAAGCCTCTCTGGCGGCGGCTGGCCATCATTACCCCGGCTGTTAATTTGAAGGGCTGGGGCTTCAAACAGTACATTCACCGTCTGTGGCTCATGTTCCGTGTGTTTACTTTCCCAGCCGTTATTTACTCGGGCTTCCAGTGGGGTATGCAGGACGCCTGGCTCACGTTTTACATTACAGTTGAGGACGATAATTGGTCAGAAGCGCCATGGAATTACTCGGACTCGGGCGTGGCGGTAATGAATGTGCCCACCCTCATAGGCGCTATAATTGGCTGCTGGTATGGCTCGTATTTCACCGACTGGTACGTGCTGTGGGCGGCCAAACGCAACAACGGCATCCGCGAAGCTGAGTCTCGGCTGTGGCCAATGATGCTGGCCGGCATTATATCGCCGGTTGGCATGCTTCTGTTTGGCTTCGGTACCGAAAAAGGCTGGTCCTGGCCGGCGCCGTACGTCGGTCTTGCCTTCATTGGCTTCGGTTTCGGCTGTGCAGGTGATCTCAGTATGTCGTATTTGGTAGACTGCTACCCGGAGATGGTTTTGGAAGGCATGGTGGGTGTTTCACTCATCAACAACATGCTGGGAATGGCATTCTCGTTCGCGTGCGACAGTTGGCTTAATATTGGACCCCAAAATGCGTTCATTGCCATTGCTGTTGTTGACTTCGTGGTAATTGTGGGATTCTCCCTGCTGATGCTGGCGTGGGGCAAGAAATTCCGTGTCTGGACCAAAGCTCTCTACTATAATTTCATCGATGCCCGTGACTCGCTTGATAAGACTCATAGATGTACTTCATGATACTGGATGATGCGTCCATGTTAATCGTAGTCTAATACATTCCATTTTTATTTCACCGATATTTAAAGCTTGGCTTCCTCTATAACTTGCAATTCTCTTTGATCGCAAATGACCATTTTGTCATCCCTCAGCCTTCGAAGCCAAATGCTTGTCGGAAATAACAGAAATTCAGCTGCATAAAATATAAAAAGTTAACAATAGTTTAAAGCTCCCGACCGTAACGCGACAAGAGCGTCGGGGCATGTTCCTCTTCTGGATCGTCCTGAGTGCGCACAGCCACCATTCTCAGCTGGCTCATGATGTCGCGCAGCTGTTTCTTGTCCCATTTTTTGTTGAGACCCATCATCTGCTCGAACAAATCAAGTGGTGCGTCCCAGTAGTACGTGCGTAACTCGGCGAATCGGTCGGGCATTTCGTCCAAGTTCGAGTTCAGGACCTGCACAACGTGTTCGAGAACTCTTAGATGTTCGCGGACAGATTCGACTTCCAAACCCCAAGATTCCTCAATAAATAGACTGACAAGCTCACGATAGTCGGCGGAAACGCGTTCGGCGCCCGTGCTGCCCTTGAGTTTGCCCTGGGCATGCGTCATGGCCTTCAGGTAGGCGAGACAGGTCTCTCCCATCAACCGTTCAGTGAAAATAAGCATCAAGTCGTCGACCATGGTTGCTTTGGCATCCTCCAGGTACTCTTTGATGGTATCGACGATTTGGCCCGCCACGGTGCCGTTTTGCCACTTAGAGGTCGTGAATAGCGCGCTGAAGGCCGGCTTCACGTCGCCCATGATAATACGTATCAGGCCTTTGATGCATGCTATGCAGACGTCGTTGTAGCCATCGCCGGCCTCCTCCAACTTCTGGATCACGGCTGTTTTGTACTTGCGGCTCAGCGCTTCGGACCATTTTCTCGAAAGCTCATCGACGTTATCGTTGGCGCGGCTCTGGTCGTTGGCCAGGGCAATAATGTAGTCGAAAAGCCCAGCCGGTGTTTCTTCGCCGTTCAATTCGCGCTCGACCTCTTTGTTCACCAGTGTGATCCACTCGGACTGCCGTTGCATTAAAACATCAGCACATGCATCAACGCATCCACTGAGAATGCGGCCCTGGTTCGATTCGGCGGCCACTTCGAGCTGCTGTGAAATAAGCCGGAACATATCGCTGTTGCCATCCAATCCAATGGCGCCGTCGGCCTGGACCTCGGGAGCAGTTGAGCGCAAGGTGAATGGCCGTTTTTCCGACACTGCCATGGCACCGTACCACTCTTTCAATTTCATGACCAACATATTTAGGTAGTCGTCGTACAGGCTCTTTTCGCGGCCATCGAGCAGCGCCGGAATAAGCTGGTCTTTCTGGAGCTGGAAAAGATCGGCCATGTGCTTGTAGTAATCTTTTGAGAAGGCCAGGATCTTGAGCAAAACCTGCGCAGACGGCTCAAACCGCAGCATCGTGTCCAGCAGTCTGTACGTGCCCTGGTGATAGAAACTTGCCATTTTTTCGAATAAGTTCCAGCGGGCGGGCACACAGGAAGCCAGCTGCTCCTTGGCCTCAATCAAGTCGTTGTAGATCCAGTCCAGCTGGCTCAGCAGCTCTTCGGGCTGCGTTTCGGGCGAGATATGGTCCATGCAGTTGCTAAAAATTTCGCGACACGACTGCTCTATTGCCTGCAGGAAGCGAGCGGGGTAGTGTCGTTTTTGCCTCAGCACTGCTCGTTGGTTGGTCGACGATTTGCTCCGTACTGAAGACTTGTTCCCCGAAATTGTGCCGTTCACCTGCTCGCCTACCTCGTGGAGCAGGTCTTGACGTTCTTCGGCATCGATGATTTTGGCCACTCGAACAACTAGCGAGCGGTCACCCGTGCGCAAAACTTCAATGAGACAGCCAGCAATCTCGAAAATCGTTTTGTCGAACCGCTCAATCACAGTGTCGAGCGGAGCAAAGTGCCGCTTTATAGTCTGTCGGACATCTGCAGAGGCATCGGCCGCGAAATTCTCGGCCAGTTCTTTTTCTTCGCGAAGCTTCGTTAGCTTAAAATGTACCGGCAACAGGTTTTCCATCCGTGAGTCGATATCAAACTCGCCGTCGGCATCCATCATTGCTGAGATCTCATCAAGCTCACTGTGCATCGAGTTAAAGTTGTGCACGAAACGTTTGGCTAAGTCGAAGTTAGCTGCGACACTGGAAAGACGCTGAATTTTGGCAAATTGATCAACCGAAGATAGACTTTCGCGATGAGCATCGTTTATGGACCGCAAAGTTTGCTTGATTTGGTCAATACGAGCCCCTGCCTCGAGCATTGAGGACATTCCGCTGGCCAGAAGCTGCTGCTGCGCTAGCACACCGGCCTGCAATTGCGAGTCGATCAAAGATTTCTCACGCTGTAGCTTCTGTCGGATCTCGGGGATTCTCACGAACGCATCCCTGTTATTCAGTAGCTGCGTGACCAAATCGTTATCGAGCTTGGCCATTCTCGAGTTTGTTGATGGTGGTGAGAGCGAGCCGTGGTACGACCCTCGCGTATGTCAGCCAAGGGCATTTACTTGGGAGCTGCTGCGATTGAGTTGACGTTGTGAGGTCTGTACATTGTTTGTGGAGTTCATTTTGGACATTTTTCATCCAACGGTTATTGCGGGAACGCGCACAATTTTTTTGAATTGGTCTCTCAGCCCCCATTCACGATACTTCAATGAGCCACAGAGCGAGAGTGCTTTATCAGTTCAAAGAACTGCTCTATGTGGGGAGAGACTATCCAATCCCTTACGAGGAATTCTGCACTAAACTCAAAGGCGCTTTCCGAGCAAAGAAACAGCTATCTGAAGAAGAAGAGATCGAGAAAGCACTGGCGCTAGGCGAGCACATCAAGAAGGAAATCATTGCTCTACACAAACTCCGGACATACCGGGCGGTCAAAAACAAGTATAATTATTGAGAAGCACAGGCGGAAACTACTTATCCATAGGTTTTTTCCCACAAGAATCAAAGTTACAGAAGGATTTTTAGTTGGATGAAACATGTACTCGAGGGAATAATCACCGAGGCCTACAACTTCGCCGTCAACTCCAATTAGATTGCGCTTTAGCAAGACGAGTAGAAGGATCAGGGATGGTCAGAACTTGAACTTGAATACAGATTGAGAGAGAGGGGTTCTAAACTCCTGTGTACGTTCGAGAACACTCAACTCCGTCGAATGCGCCAACGATTATCTCGACTACTGAAGCTGAGCTGCTCAAGGCCCGGATTAAATGTCGCCTAGTCAATATTTTAAGCATATCATCGAGACTCCGCCCTATCCCGCGTGAGGTTTGAAGGCCACAGCCTCAGGCATGGAATTGCTAAGACAGCAGAGACTTAACCGGTTGAAATTGCATGTGGTAAGAAGCACTATCCGAAGAGAAAGTTAGCAAAGCACAATTCAAAGCACTGAGTTTTTCCAAAAATTTGTAACTAGATAACGACTAAGATGTTGCCGGCCTTCGAAGCGGGCCCGCTAGATTATAACGATATTTCGCGATAGTATGATGTCCCCCAGATTTTGATCATATGCCAGCTTTCAGAGCGGGCATAGCCTCAATATAACATTATTTTGCTACATAATGTCCCATTTAGGAAATTCTGACCGGAAAGCATTCTTTCAGCGGGTCCAGTTCAAGCGTAGTTCAATCACGCAACTTAATGTTCCATATGGGCAATTACGAATCCGGCATTAGAGTGAGTCTGCGCCAATTAGCCCGAATCACTTTTGAACTGGCAATAGCTGTCTAGGCCCAGTCACTAACACTGGGCTTGCAACCTCGCTCTGCATCTCGTCCGATTCTAAAATCTTCCAGTTAGAAATACATCAGCGATTAAACCAACTGCAGTCAAGCAAATTCTGATTGAGGATTCTAATAAGGCTCTACCATTGCTGGATGTGAGTGGCCTCGAAAGTACTATGACCTCCATGTCTTATGCACGACATTGTGGTAAATACGCAGAATCGCTTGAATTGTATAAGTGTCTTAAAGTGAATTGAGTATCTGCCGACTTCGTCGAAACATGCTAGGATGTATGATTCTGCTGAAATTTAAGCTGAAATCACGCTGAGACCGGATTCGAAGCAGACAAGCTATACTTGAATGAAGTGCTTAGAAGAAATGAGGTGGCGAGCCATGTCGCTGAATCATGATTGCAGAGTATTCTTCGAAGGTAAATTGCCTAAAAACAACTGAATCTGTTGCTTTACAATCTACTATCTCCATATAAATCTAATCATGCAGACTACGGACACCCTTACCTCGTGCCTCAGCTGGGAGAAATATATGCTTTCAAAACCGCCGGGCTCTGGCAAAAAAATTATCTAACCGGAAATGTCTTCACGGGTGATCGTCAAAAATCTGCCATTGAAGGCGGATGAGAGCGCAATCTCTAAGCATTTTGGCGCAAAAGGCCAGATCACAGATGTGAAAGTTATGCGGAAGAAAGATGGAAGCTCCCGGCGCTTCGCTTTTATCGGCTTCCGGACCGAAAACGACGCCCAGTCGGTGGTAGACTACTTCAACGAATCGTTTATGAACACGGCAAAACTCTCGGTTGAATTGGCCAAATCCCTGGGAGATCAAACATTAGATTCGGAGAGAGCTCGCAGAAAACGCAAAGCTGATGCAATCGAATTCGAAAAGCAAAAACTCGACAAGAAGTCCCGCTCACAGAACCAGCCCCAGGATTCTAGTCCAGAGAACGACAAGTTGAAGGAGTATCTCAATGTGATGAAGCCCCAAAGTGCTACTGCGATGTGGAAGAACGACAATGACCAGGGCCAGAAGGCTGAAACACTCATCGTGCCTCAGGAAAACGAGTCGGAGGATGAGGGGATGAACGACTTCACAAAAGCTAATGATGAATCTTCGGAGGAGCCCATGCTGAAGATGTCTAGCTTGGCTGATTTCGAAGCAAAGAAATCCGAGGCCGAGGAATCAAACTCGAACGGAAACGATGCAGAACAAGAAAATACGGAGGAAATCGAAGAAGACATTACGAAGACAAACGAGACTGTTTCGGATATGGACTGGCTCAAGCAGCGTCAGGTTCGGATCAAAGAGAACGGCGAAAAAGCCGAGGCTACCAACGTCTCAGTTGAGGACGCCCAAGAAGAAGAACCAGAACAACTGATGGAGGAGGAATTCGCGAATGCCGGAGAGTACGTGGATACAAATGAGAGCCTGATCCGCGAGACTGCTCGCTTGTTTGTTCGTAACCTGTCGTATTCTTGTCAGGACCAGGACCTGCGGGACTTGTTCAGCAGATATGGTGAACTTAAAGATGTGCATCTGCCTATAGACCCGAAATCTGAGCGCCCCAAAGGGTTTGCATATATTCTGTTCGTAGAAGAACAGGAGGCCGTAAATGCTTACCAGGGTCTGGACGGCACGAGTTTTCAGGGCCGCCTTCTACACATCATCGGTGCTCAAGCCCGCAAAGACAAGTCGTTGGATGAGTTCGATTTGAAAAATATGCCGCTGAAAAAACAGCAGCTACTGAGAAGGAAAGCCGATGCTGCAAAGCAACAGTTCAGCTGGAATTCCCTCTATCTCAATCAGGATGCAGTTATGGAGATGACGGCCAAACGCCTAGGTGTTACCAAGGCTCAGCTTATCGATCCAACTTCGAGCTCTGCAGCAGTCAAACAGGCCCTTGCCGAGAGCTCTGCCATCCAGGATATCAAAGAGTACTTCCGGTCTAAGGGAGTGGATCTCGACAAGTTTGCCTCGAAGGAGCTTAGCGACTCTGTCATTCTGGTGAAAAACATTCCTTTTGGTGTCAGTGTGGAGGAAGTCGGAGATCTGTTCCGTGAGCAAGGAGAGCTGGCCCGCGTTTTGATGCCTGCCGAGGGCGGACTTGCCATCGTGCAGTACAAGTCTGCGTTCCACGGCCGTAAGGCCTTCACCAAGCTTGCATTCAGACGGCTTGGCAGCTCAATCATCTACCTTCAGAAGGCACCCAAAGGGGTTCTTGAAGACGAGCAGGGTCAGGCCCTCGAAACTCTGGAACCTTTGCCTTCTGCTTCTGCTTCTGCGCAGCCTGGCAAAGATATCAAGGACGTCAAAGAACTCAAGGCAGTCAACGACGCCAACCCTGTTGAGGAAGAAGACATGCCGGCTGGCCGCACCTCGTTGTTTGTCAAAAACCTCAACTTCTCCACGAATGTGCGCGAACTTGCTCAGCTTTTCCGTCCGCTGGCTGGCTTCGTTACTTGCTCTATCAAGACGAAGCCCGATCCCAAGAACAAAGATGCGACTTTGAGCATGGGTTTTGGCTTTGTGGAGTTTAAGAGTCTGGAGCAGGCGAAGACGGCTATGTCTGCACTTGACGGTCATGTTTTGGATGGCCACAAGTTGCAGATCAAGCTGTCCCAGCGCGGCGGCGAGTCCTCTGACGGTCCCAAGAATTCGGCCACTTCTAAGATCATCATCAAGAATGTGCCATTTGAGACCACAAAGAAGGACATCGTCGAGTTGTTCGGCACATTTGGCAAGCTGCGGACTGTCCGTGTGCCCCGCAAATTCAACCGCCAAGCCCGTGGTTTCGCGTTCGCTGAGTTTGCGACTGCCAAAGAAGCCGAGCATGCAGTCAATTCATTGCGCGGAACGCATCTGCTTGGCCGCCGCTTGGTGCTCGAGTACGCGCAGGCTGATGCCGACGATCCGGAGGAAGAGATTGCGAGAATGGAGGCTAAAGTCAAGGGCCAGGTTGCCGCCGAGAAGCTCCAGGGCATGCGCTCTTCTGGTCAGAACCGCGATATCGACATGGATGCCAGTGATGAAGAATAAGCTGATGCGTTGTAGGTAGTTATTTATATATTGTTGATTTCATCTTGTTAACTGATTGCGGGGGTGGAGCGAGCCTCGAGAGTACCTGAGGTATAGTTTCAGAGTGCTCACATTGGCGCGTAAACCCCAATTAACCACGACTCGGAGAAACAAAAGCTTTTTTATTTCCAGACGAACTCGTAAAACTCATAACTTGTGCCTCCATCCCGAAGCTCTTATCGCGCTCGGGGCCTACTTTCGTAACCTCATATCACTAAGCTAGAGACGCAACCACGTGCATATGCAACGCGTGCACCGAGGTGTCGAGACGCGATAAGTGCAATTTGTTGGTAAAAGTCGCGACATACTCGAGATTTACCGAGGTTTGCCCTTTGTGAGACCGACAGTCTGCCATTGGTCTTATACAAAAGCCGCAAGCCTCGCCCCAAAGTACAGCAACGCTGCACACTTTCGCTTACGGATAATGCGCATGCATCCTCCGATAGCTCCGATCCTGCGGCAGTCTGGTTATAAACCCCGCCTGAGCTCTTCTTCTTCCCAACACGGTGCGTGCCTAAAACATAAAAAACAAAAATCCAATCGAGATGCTGTCATGGATGCTCCCCGGAGCAATGGCATTATATTTAGCAGATTGGGGTCTTCCCGAAATGCAAAGCCTCAATGATGACTTGGGCAGCAGCGTTATCAGGAAAAGTACGCAATTCCCTTCCTCTGATACCCACGACAGCTGCCCGGTTGACTCTCCTAATAGTTGTTCTGTTGACCAGTCAGATTCATGTTGCTACGAAGGAGTCAATGGTCTATTTCTGCAAACGCAATTCTGGGATTACAACCCTGCAACCGGCCCCAACGATACCTGGACCATCCACGGTCTGTGGAGTGACAAGTGCCAGGGCGGGTTCAATCAGTTCTGCAACCCAAGCTGGGAAATCAGCGACCCGCGAGCGATTCTGACTGGCCTAGGTTTGACCGACGTGCTTGAAACCATGGAAACAAACTGGAAAAATTTCAACGGCAATGACGCAGAGCTCTGGGAACACGAGTTCAACAAGCACGGCACATGCATGTCTACGGTCAGCCCGTCCTGTTACCCTGACGGCACTCCTGCCAATCAGAACGTCGGCGATTTTTATTCTTCGGTCGTCCGTCTTTGGGAATCTCTGCCGTCCTATGAGTTCTTGACCAACGCTGGAATCTACCCCAGCACCGAGAGAACTTATACACTTGACGAGTTCCAGCAGGCCTTGAATGCCCATACCAACAATGCCAAAGTCTATTTGGGCTGCGATCGGAGCAATGCTATCACTGAGCTGTGGTACTTCTTCTATCTCAAAGGTTCTGTCGCCGATGGCACGTTTATCAATACCGACACAATCACGAGACCCTCTTGCAAGGATGGCTTCAAATGGATCCCCAAAGGCAATTCCGGCGGCGGAGGTGGAGGAGGAGGTGTTGGTGGCGGCACCACTCACAAGGGCTACGTCGAAATCCGTCAGAATAGCGGCTGCCTTATCAGCGATGGCTCGTGGTTTGTTGGCGGCACCTGTGCGACATTCAGTATGACCGAGACTATTGGCGGCTACTCGCTCAGAACATCCAAGGGTTCGTGTGGTATTGTCAACAACGAATTCCATTGCGGCAGCGGCGTTGCTGCAGGCGACTTCACGCTTCGCGGTGACTACATTGAATACGGCGGATCTACCAACTTCAGTGCTCCATCGGTGCCTAGCGGCAACAGCCGTGTTTACATTTCTTCTGGCGACGGCGAGGAGAATTTCCGGCTGAAGTTTGTTGACAAATGATGGATCGATTAGAACTCGGGCCCGAAAGTCTGTTGGACAAGCAAGTTCAGCAAATGTACTTATTTCTACAATGGTTCGTTCCATTAGCGGCGCGGAACACCTGTTGCAGCAGCCCGAGCCACTGCTCTGGACTAGTGTGTTTTGAGAAAATCTACGAGCTTAAAGAGCCCTCGAGTGAAACTGGATATTATATTTTATAGCATGCGCATTCAAAATAATTATTTAGCTTCTATGATCAGACTCTCAGAATGAATGTCTCGCAAACTGTGCGCAGGTCAGGATTGGGCCGCCAAAGCGTCTAGCCAGGACCGACAGTTCGTAAATACAACAACATTTTTCAAAAGTCACATGGAAGGCCCGCAATATTCCCTCTCAGGGGAGGAAGGGTCAGGATTGGAATCTCAGAGCAGGCAGCATGAAGCCAGCCCTGCACCACAAAGAGTTTATTTTCCGCCGAGCAACTATATCAGCATATGAATAGTGTCTAGTTTCATCTTGCTTGGCAAACCCAAGTCAGAATGCTTGGCCTGCAGCAAGAAGCTCGTCATAGACCGGTGAAACCTCATATCAGGGCTATTTTTAGGTATTGGCAAGACTCCCTGTGGGGGCCAAAGCATTGGCAAAACTGCGCACTTTCCCCCAAGGTTCAAGGGTCAGCTTGATACAAATATGACTCTTATGCCGGAATCACACACTAAATCTCAGAAAATAAACATGTGCCAACTGGCTTGAAAGGTGGTGGGCCTTTACTATTAATAGGTCACGGTCAGTGATGCAAGGGGGATAGGGCAGAACTGCGCACTAGAGAAGGGCTGCCAATACTGAGGATAGAGGCTCGTGAGTTTGAAGTTTCTGCGAGGAGCAAATACTCCAAGAATTGCCATACCCGTCTTGGATTGGAAAAGCAAACAATGTCCGAAAACATAAAACAAATACACATTTGGTCTGTCCTTGCGTCCTTGCGAGGCACTGACGTTTCAAGCCAGGCCCACCGCAGTGGGTAACTGGTTGCACCTGCTTACACGAATATAGCTCTATAATCGTTCGCGGAGTTACACGTCCACATCGAAAGCTGCGCTTCGCCCCAGCTGTTTGGTCTTGGCCGAAGACTTTTTGGGACCTTGCATCTCTTGTATTTTATTCTTGTTTTTCTGAGACGGTTTCGCCACCTGCACCAGTCCTGCCTAACGGGCTTCAATTTTTCCAGCTGGTTTCAAGTCTCTCCAGCCCATCAGAGATTATCACACACAACAAACACAAACAGACCACCGCACACAGACCACCACACAAAAAAAATAAACCAAACAAACAATGGAGGAACACAAAAGGTCGCGTCCGCCGGGGCTCGACCTTCGCCCCACCACAACTCCACAGGCTCTGGGGGGCAGTCACTCGCGGCTGGCCGTGCCTTCAGTAACTCCTACTCGGAGCATGTCGTTGTCGCTGAACCATTTGTCGCCGCGTTCACCTAACACGATGGGCTTGCAGCGCTCACCACAAACTGAAACACAATCGCAGGGCCGGCCGCCGGAGCGCCGGCCGCCGTTGACACCTGCCGAAGCCCAGAGCCTGATCTCGAAGCGCAGTTTGGCCTCGCCCACGCCTGCCACTTTGCATCCGCGGAACTCTGTGCCTCACAATGTCCAAGGCATTGCAAAAGAAGAAGTTACTGAGCTGTTGGAGAGCCCGAACTGCGGAGAAGCCGTGCTGCTGATCGACGTGAGGCCGTTTGCCCAGTTCTCAGTGCAGCGGATCAACGGCGCTCTTTCGTTTTGCATTCCATCAACGCTTCTGAAACGGGCATCGTATTCGCTGGAAAAGATGATCGAGCTCGTGGCCGAAGCGACCCGCGAACAAATCCTCGAAATGCCGAAGAAAACGCACGTTGTCGTATACGACCAGTACACTCGCGACCTTCACATCTGCGGGCAGAACGCTCTCTACCACACAATCTGCAAAATTGCGGCGTCTTCATATATTACCAGTCATCTGTGGTACCTTATGGGCGGCTTCCAGGAGTTTTCCCAGCAATTTCCGGCGTATATTGACAGCGAGCCGCGGAAACTCGCCGACCAGCCCACAAACGACATCTCCGATGTGGTGTCATCGCCGTTCAATCTGCAGCCAGTGCTGACCTCGATCAAAGCCACACCGTCGCCCTGGGGTCTGCTCTCGTCGTCACGAGTGGCCGAAGCCGACAACACCAAGGCCAAAGTCACAGATGAGCTCTTAGCCGCCAGTGAGCACGGCCAGCTGCCCCCCGCTTTTGCCGATGTGATCAAGCGCACGGCCCAGAACGAGAACCCGATTGCCGAAAAATTCAAAGGTTTGCAGGCCTCTGAGCAGGTCCGCATCGCCCAGGCCTCGAGCCGCGAGCCCTACAACTCAGAGGGCCTGAGCGCGCAGAACTTGCAGAACTTGCAGAGCTTGCAGGCCAGCCAGGGCCCGCCCTCGGCTCGACCGGGGTATTCGCCCATGATGAAGACTCCGATCACGGCCACCCGCGACGATATCGAGTACTCATTCTTTGGCGGGCCCGACCAGTCAAAGAATCGCTACACGAACATCCGACCATACAGCCATACGCGCGTGCGGCTGAAAAACGCAAACGAGTATCTCAACGGCAACTACGTCGGCACCTCCTTTTCAAGCCTGCGATACATTGCTACGCAGGCGCCCGTGCCCAACTCGTTCGCCGACTTTTGGGAAGCTGCGTTCGAGCACCGTGTGCCCGTGATCATGATGCTAACCGAGCTGGTCTCGGACGGCGGCCAGATCAAGAGCCACAACTACTGGCAACAGGGCGTGTATAACGACATCGAGGTGCTGAGTGTGGACGAGTCGCACCATACCGAGTACGTTGATGCATGGGTCCGCCGGATCAGCCTGCGCAGGGTCAGCGACCCCTCAAAAATACACCAGCTCTGCCAAATCCAGTACCTCAAGTGGGCCGATCTCGATTGTCCAACATACATAGACGACATCATTGGCCTGGTCCGGCTCAAGTCCGAAATCACAACGTATTACCAGACACAGCACGACGGCTCGGACTGGGTGGTCGTGCACTGCAGCGCTGGCTGCGGCCGCACAGGCACTTTCTGCGTGGTTGACTCGCTCATGGACCACTACCAACACACTCCCCTCAGCACGCACCGAAATGATACCCGGGACCCGGTGCTTGAGTGTGTGAAGGAGTTGCGAACGCAGCGCCTGGGCATGGTCCAGGTCCAACGCCAGTTCGCCTTCTGCTACGACTTGCTCATCAACTGGTACAAGCAGACTTTTTGATCGAAGCTTTCCTTTTTTATATAAACATATATACGTGTGCGTGCGACAATGCCATGATATCCGAGACGCAAACGTCTCCCAAACACGAAAATGTACATTGACTTATGTATCTGTTTAATTCCATATGACTGACTACCAACAAGGCGAACATTCGCAATGGCTCGAAAAAACAGGTTCACGGGGACCACCCATTCAGCTTCTGCTGGCACTGACCATCGCTTGCCAGATGCTGTACGGTGTTCGAGATATACGTACGAAGAGCGACAGTATGGATGAAGTCCTGGCGCCTGATAGCTCGGAAACGCAACTGCTCAGGAGTCAAATCGTCCTCAGTTTCTCCAGGATACAAATCGTTGTGGTACACTGCTGAGTCGCCATTCTGCTCGACTACCTCGTCCAGCGTCTGAGACCACAGATCAATCAACCGGTTCGAGTGCAAGATAAATAAATGCGGGACAGCAACGACCAAGCTGGTGAGGCCCAGACAGTTGGCTTTGCGCTCCCGCGGGTCGCCCAAGTTGTCGAACTTTAGCAGCCATTTGCTCGCAAGCTCGAGCGTAGCTTCTTGCGGCAGGATTTGGACAATCGCCGGCGCGTTGAAGAAAACTAGACCGCTCAGCGATGTGAAAAGCTTCGAAGCACGCAAACCGAGCACTATAGAGTCTCCAGCGTCCGAATTCTCTAGAATCTGCTGGACAAGGACCTGCACTAGCCCGCTCTTGGCCAGGGGACTATCGTGGAAATCTGGGCTGTTGCCGGGTAGGTTGAACACGATCTCGAGATACGCCAGCATGGCTAAGTTTGCGTCCACCGGCGCGTCGGCAAAATACAGCGCAAACGTGCTGTAGATCCGAAGCGCTAGCTGCGAATCTGCCATGAAGTCGGGCTTCAGCTTGACGTAACTCTCGAGGACACTGAGTTCTCCTGCCAGCGTCTCGGTGCTGTGCTCTATCAAATTGAGCAGAATCGGAAGCAGATTCATAATTTCGGCGCTGGGCTCGGCCGCATTAACAACCAGTGACTTCCACAGCACCAGAGCATCGTCTACTAGGTAAGAAAACAAGGCAGACTTTGGATCGGCAACCGTCTCGATGCATGCACAGGCAAAGGGATAGCAAACCGGCGATTTGAGACGCGACGCGTCCACCAGATTCGACAAGGTCTGTAAAATGACGCACTTCAGCAGCTGATTTTCAGATTTCTCGTCCCACAATGGAGGCAGCATCCGAAGAATAGCCTCGACATGTTTCGGATCAAGGAAGGGTCCGATTTGTTCGATAAGCACACTGATAATCTCGAGAACGTAACGCTTGACGTCGACCGACTCAAGTTGTTCGTTGATTAACACGTACAGCGAGTTAAAAATTGTCTCGGCGAACGGCAGGAATTGCTGGACGTCGAAATCAAAGTCGTCGACGGCCGCTTTTAGAGCCGCCAACGCGGCAAGCTTCACCACAAAGTCGTCCTGTTTCTGGCCAGCCAGCTGGTACACCATCTGCCGCATCTCTGGGTCACCCTGCACTGGTAACCATTCGGCAATCACGAGACATACGCGACGAAGAACAATCTTTGAGTGGTCGGACTGGTTGTTCATGGCGGCCTCCAGGACCGGGAACAGGTCGCGCATATTGAACTGCTCGGCAAAACGCGAGGCCGCGTACTCAAGACACTGCAGTGCTGCCTCGAACTTCAGCAAATTTTCGAAGCTGTCGAGGCCACAGGCGCTTGTTTGCTGGACATACGACAAGACGAGATGGTCGAGCTCCGCCGGGAAGGCCTCGAGCAGGTTCTTGTACAGCAGACGTGCAACATGTGACGGCACAAAGTCCGATGATTGCATTGTTTCGGCAACAAAAAAGCCCTCAGGATCCATCTCCCAGGTCTCTAGGTTTGAGGGACGAAGCACGAAATACTGTGAGATGATGCATTGCATGACCGGCTTGAGCACCGTGTCGCCCAGGAAAAAGCCGCGGGTCTCTCTGTATGCTCTGGCCAGATCCTCCCTATCGCTTTCGTCTTTGTATCGCATGGCAAGGGGCAGCGAAGGGACCGCCATTGCCGAATAGTCTCGGGTCACCAGCAGGGCGAGCTGCAGGAGCACTTGCAGGCCGTGCAGCGTGACGCAGTCGTACATTTCAAGTGCATTTTCTGGCGTCGAGTCGTTCAGCAGCGCGTCTGCCTTTTCCAGAACCAAGCGATGGTATAGCGAGGCCACGTCGAGGGCCGAAGGCATCAGAGCAAATGCGACTGGGTGCCTTCTCAGCAGCTCGATGTAGTTCTTGCCTATACGCTTGATCTGTAGCGCGATCATGGAACACATCTCTGGGTTTTCCCCAGAATTCTCCCACATATTGAGCAGTTCTGCAAACGCCGGGAGCATTTTTTGGCAGAAATCGCGGGCCGGCTCGCTGCGGTGAGCCTTCTCGACCGCGTCGTATAGCAGTGTGCCGCAGATTTTCAGAGCATTGTACGCGGCCTGCACATTGCCCGATTGCATGTAGTGGAAATACAAGTCGCCCACCAGCTTGAGCGAGGACTCGCCGCTAGCCAGCAGCTTCTGGCGGGTAGGGCCAATCCGCACCGAGGACAGCTCTTTAACAACTCGTCTCACCGTGTAGAGAGCATTGGAGGCACATTCCGAGTCTGTGGTCTGGACAAGCATCTGCATAAGATCGGCCAGCAGCGAATTCCAAACTCTAACGAAATCTTGTTTGGCGATCTTTGCCACAAACACGGAATATTGCCGGTGGAGTTTGAAGTCCGTGGGTCGAGCAGCTAGCGGGATCAGACGGCCACGGATCGAGTTTTTTTCCTCGTTGGAACAGCTGAACTCCGTGGGGCGCCGCCAGATCTGTTCCACGCTATTTTTCAGATAAATCACAGCCATCCAGCGCAGCATAAAGTCGACCTGATCGCTGGCATAGATATCCAGGAGCCCCGAAAGGAAGCCCGGCTGCCGCTTCAGGGCCTCGAGCTCGGCTTCTCCGGACTTGCGGAGCCCAGAATCCACCTGGGAGCTGGCATTTGCCAATGCGTTCAAAAGATTCTGCATTTGCTCGAGACTCTATATTCCGAGCACAGAAAGTTGAACGCCAAAAAAGTGTTTCAGGCCTACCACCTGAAATATCCCACCCCCTGACAAATGTAGGGTCACTACTTAAGATGCACATGAGATGGTTCCGAGCGTTGTGGGGCATTCAAATAAATTTGGTGAGCAGCATACTCTGGGCCCTGCAGTATACAGTAGTAGTACAGTATTCATAGTTAGAAAACAATTGCTACTCTACCATCTATTAGATTCGTCCAAGTTGAAGCGTTTCTCGGTATATCCAACCTGTTCCTTGGCTTTCGAAATCTCATCTTCGGGGCCCATGTTTTTGCCAATGTTGTCACTGAGTTTCACTGCCGGCCGGCCGTTGACGCTGGATACTTTCATCACAATATTGAGCGGCTTCGAAGGCTCGCCCGACGTCTTCGCCCGGAAATCGTTGGTGAAGAAAGTACCGACCCCGAAAAGCGCCTTGAGACCATTGTCCAGAGCACATTGACGATACTTCTTACACAGATCAATATTGAGCGAGTCGCTGTAAAGAACAGCCTTCGTATTGTCCTCGTAGCCGAGAGATCGGTAGTGGTTGGCTACAAGCTTTGTGTAATCCAGAGGATCGCCCGAGTCTTGGCGAACTCCTGCGTAAACGTCACTGTATTTGCCCCGAAAATCTTTGAGGAAGGCTGGTGTGCCGAACGTGTCGGTCAAAGCGAAGCCAGCGTACTGGTCTCCTACCGTGTCTAACCAGACGTCCATGGCCCGTTTGTTTGCGCCGGCATAATCGTTGTGATAGGCAGCAATACCCATCATCAGTTCGTGAGCCACAGTACCAATTGGTTTGAGGTTGTATTGCTTGGCAAACATGACGTTCGACGTGCCTACGAGCACTCCCTTGGCTCCTTTATCTTTGGCCTCCGCTGTTGCAGATACGAGTCCTTTCATCACAAGATTTTGTGTTTCCTTAGATCTTCTGCGACGGCTGCCAAACTCGGAGAACAGGCAGCCGGCTTCCAATAGCTGCAAACCCTTGGACTTGGCAAGCTCTACCTGGCCCTCGAGATCCCAATCTGTATCCACAAACTTGAAATAGCTTTCGCTCACAAGTGCCAAAATGGGAATCTCGTAGAGAATTGTGTACTTCCACAAACCTTTGACAGTAATTCGTAAGTCATCGGTCTCCGCATCGAACTGTATTTGCACTTCGTCCTCGGGGTTCAGCTTCACCGAGGGCAAGAACTCTAGGTACGCGGCCGGTAATTGAGGCACATCGCGACGCAGGTACTCAATTTCGTCTTCCGTGAACCGAAGGTCACTAAGAGCAAGAATTTGAGCCTTCAACCAAGCAACTGCTTCGGCTGTCAGCTTCTTTTCTGCTGATCTGTTGGTGAGAAGGTACTCTACCTGGGCATCCGGATAGTGCTTGTGGACCACGGCCTGCATGGTTAATTTGTAGAGATCTGTGTCAAGCAATGAGTTAATCATTTTGAGATTGCTTTATGAGGCTAGTCTTGTGCAGGAAGATGTGATTGGGAAATAAAGCTGTCTTGCTATCAATTGGGGCTGGCAGGCGGACTTTCTATGATAGATTGTGGTTCGGCCTTTAAGTAAGGATTGGGTGTGAGTCAGTGCATGGGCTCGGTTCATTTCGGCACGAGTTCACAAGTTCACATGTGCACATATTCGAATCAGGCGATGACTCACAAAATAACACTATACTGTGGCTATTTAAAGAGTGAATGAATTTGTAGAGTCAATGAATTGAATTGAGTGGACTGCTACATGCTTTGAAGCTGAGCCCGTATGTATCGTGAGTTAAGGGAATTAGCAGAGATATAGCCAGCTACAGCGACAATTTTGTGTATCTGGATTTTTGTCAATGATAGTAGACAACAACCTTTTTCGCTGGCGCGCCGTTGATCGAAGAAAATAACTCGGTCCGTGCTGCCTAAACCCGTAGTCTCCCAACAAATACTCGAACTTCGGGTCAAACAATGCAAGCTAAGACAAAATATACGATACTAGCTACAGAATACAAATACCTGATAAATAACTCTAGCCAAGAATGGCCATGACACGGTCGAAGATGGTCTCCAGACTCGCTGTGTCATTGGTGAACACTTTGTCAAACGAGTTGACGTCCAGAAACTTCGAGGCATTCTCGTCGTCCAGATCCATTTGATCCTCTTCCTCTTCAATCAAGTTGGCCGAGAGCGAGACAAGCGTGGCCTGGAAAGACGGCTGTTCAACGCTAGCTACAGGTGTAGCGCCGGCTAACGAGTTGATTACGCCGCGAACATCAACAAACACGAAGCTTCCCGTTCCGGGTACCGGCGACAGGCTGCTGACGGCAAAATCGTGGCCAGTGACGGCCAACGGCTCGAGACTGCTCGGCTCCCACAGAATAATTTTGGCCTTGACGTTGTGCTGGTCGTCGAAGTAGTTGCAAGCCAGAGCAATTTTTTGGCCGGCACCATCAACGGCGAGAAGACGGCCGCCTTTGAGAGGAGTCTGCAGCTTGACGTTCCATACCTGGTAGCTCTTGACAAGATCCCACACCGTCAAACGGTCCTTGGAAAGGGCGATGAGGTACTTGCCAGCAAAGCGGAGCGCTCTCACTCGCGAACCTAGAACAGAAGGCAACGTTTTGTGAATCTTGAGAGTTTGTGCATCTACCAAGAGCACGCTAGTCTCAAAGCCCAAGGCTAATACGCTGCCATCAAGTGACCACGCCAGTTGGATGGCCTTCGAGGACGTAGCATAGCCGGCGAGAATTCTGCGCACGGCCCAGGCTCCCGTTTTTTCGTCAGCACGCCACATTCTAAGACCGCCGTCCTGGCCAGCAGTAACAAAGGCGGGCTGTGAGGGATGGCTGCACAGCGCAGAGACCGTTGTCTGGCCGTGCGGCTGGCTGACGCGCGTGACCAACTGCCAGCTGTTTTCAGCGCGTTTCCAGAACTTCAGACTGATCTCAGCATCATTTTTGCTCATCAAAGAGTCGATGGCGTTTGAGGGGCGCGAGTCTACAGTCGCCATGTACTCTCCATCAGAAGAAAACTTGAGATGGAGAGCGCTGGGGTCGGCAATGGCCAGCTCTTTCCGGACCTTACCGGTCTGCAAGGACGGCGCCAGCGAGAAAACAAATTCCTGTTCATCACGGGCAGCATTGAATACTTGTACCTGGCAGCCAACATTGTCGATACTGCCTGAATTGTCGCTGAAAAGATAAGCGTGTCTGGTGCCAGGGTGAACGGTCAGATTCGTAGAGTAGTCGCCAACGGCGAGCTTTTTGTTCGAGTTTTTCTCGAGCTTGCGTCGCTCTTTTTCGGCACTCGTCGGCAGCTTCGCAAAAAAGGCCTTGGTGCCGGCAACCTGCAGCCGCGAGGCCAAATCTGTGGCAGAAAGGATGACGACCTGTCTTTCCGAAAGAGTAACTGCGTACAGAGTGCTCGAGGGATTGACTGCAATACTCGTGATCACGCCATCTAAACGCGGCAGGAATTGTTGCTTATCTGTATCCATCTGCCAGAAAACGAGCACGCGCTCGCCACCACCGGAAATGAGGTAGTTGTCGTCTAGCGAGAAGTGCAGAGCCCGGATCTCCTCGAGATGCCACTTCAGCGTACGCACGCCCTTGTCGTAGTAAACATCAATGACGCCCGAAGGTGCGCCCACGGCAACCAAACCCTTTTTGGAAATGGCCAAAGCTGTGGAGCGCCGCTCTCTCACCAATGCCTTCGTGAGTTTAGTGGGTAGATGGACCGACTCCACTACGGTATCTCGTGTCCGGCTGTGGCCCAGCACTACGAACTCGCGGTTGGGCGAAATAGCAAACAGTTCGGCTTTTTTCATGCTCAGAACAATCTCAGGCTCGTCGCTACCGAGGATTGCCACTGCCAAGCCGTCAGAAGTACGGATGATCGCGGTAAGGACACCGTCAGTTTCTTGCACGAGTCTTACGACTTTTGCGGCCAAATCCAGAGACTCCGTGGTTCCGTCGCTCACAGCAATTTTCTGGACAACGCCCGTGGACTTTTCGACGGCAAAAATCTGAGATTCGTCTTCCGAAAGAAAGATTTGGGCAATGTTCTGGCCAGCGACAGGGATCTTCGCGACGGCCTGTTTGGTTGCCAAATTGTATATTTTGATAGACAGTGCGCTAAGGATTCCGACCTTTTGGCGATCCTTGAAAAAAATTGGATCTGCTCCGGGATATCTTCCTCCGGAAGAGGACGAAATTGCCCATTTCCTGGCAATTTCCACAACCATCAGTAGGAAATTGTTCGACGATCTGCTAAAAAAAATTTATAAGCTAAGCGAATGATTTGTAATGTTAGGAGAAGAAAGCTTGAAGTTTAGTGATTAGATTGAAATTTGAAGATCGACCTGGAATTGTAGTGGAAGATTTTTCGAAGTCGAGGACGAACTCAAAACTACTCAAAGACAAAAACCAAAGAAAAATACGGCGTACCAGAGATGAGTATTGGGTCGCTTGCCAGGCACGACTTGGAATTTTGAGGCATCAAAGGCAGCGAGCCATTCGGTCGCACAGCAATATACTCAAAAGAAACTATTCATAAATACTTAATCAAACTATCTAAACTACGCCAGCGGCGGGAGGCGTCCACGAGCCGTTGCTAAACCTGGCCACAGCTGCCAGAGAAAATGCACCTACATACGAGGTGGCAAGATCAGACACAGCAATGCGGAGGTAGTAGGTATCTGGGAGGCTATCGAACGTCTCGGAGGCCCACCCCAGCAGATCAAACGAAGTATTGTTGCCTTCATAACGCAACACGTCGTTGATAATCAGGGAAAACCCGTCGTAGGCGCGAATAAACCCTTGGCCCTCTGTCTCGAGCTTGAAGTTGAGAACATACTCGCTCAGCAAACCGTTGGAAAAATCGATGGTGGGCTCCACGAAGCTGGCCAATGCACCGAACTCCTCAGGCCCGCCGCGCCGAAGCTGTTCCGATGTCTGCAAGATCGAGTCAAAATCCCAGCGAGTGACACCAGCTACAAACAATCCGACCAAGAGGCCCTGGAAAACCATTGATGCGTGGTTCCGCGGGTAACAACCGGGTAACAAAATCAGAGCTAGGATATAGTGATGGATTCGCAGCGTTAAACCCGGAAGAAAGCCAAGTGCCACTAGCAAGAGGACAGTGGCGAGGTAGCCGCAGATGTACTTCTTGAAGTAACCTTCGCGCCAGATAGCGTATGCCTGCCCAACAGAGGCTGCCAAAATGACCAGAACAATCACGGCAAGTGCGAAGTAGCCGCTTGGCTCGCGGTTCAGATCCTCTATAATGAGTCTATCGATAGGAATAAAGGCCATGAAGTAATTCTCGAGAATACCGACGTAGAAGGGGATAGCCCAGCACAGCATGCGTGACAGACTGGCCGGCATTTTGCGCAACTGCCACTTTGTGCAGGTGTGATAAATAGCGACGATACTCAGCATACACGGTAGGTAACGTCTGAAGGCGTTGGAGATGAGCTCGCGGTTGAGGAGCTGCGAGCCGCCAACAAAGGGCGGGTTCGAGGCCAGAATGATGGTGACGAACCCGATGGTGGTCAAAATGGGTAAAAACAGAAATGGGTCGACCAAAAAGTATGCAAATGCGAGCACAAACATAAGGTTTATCCACATCACCGCAGAGCGATTGTCATTGCAGTTCTTACACTGCTTGTGGTTCACCTCATTGAATGTGAACGAGGACTGGAATTCTGTGTCGAAAGCGACGCTCTCCAGCCCAGCGGATCCTAAGCTATCGTTGAAAGACGCCTGCGGGCCTGTAAATTTGAGCTCGCCGCAGCCGCCTTTGCTGTCGCTGATAACTCCGGCGTGCAGAGCAGCCGCACAGATCGACGAGTCGCCGCGATAAATGCCGTCGCCAATAACTACAGGTTCATGGTATAGGACGCGAGAACCTACAGGCCACGGTAGATACGTCCAACTTTCACGCTTGCAGTTAGCAGGGCACCTGAAGCGTAGCGTATTGTTCGTAGCACTGAGCTCACCGGTACAATCTTCGGCATTCATACCACAGACAGCATTTGGGCCGGCCCACACATCGTACTGGTGGGCGCATCCAAGCGAGGTGATGCCATCTGTGGAGCCCTCAATTGAAGGATACCCCAGAATCGATGCGGTAGTCAAGGAGTAGACAGTAACGAACCACAGAAGGACGCCGAGCACTAGCAGAAAGAGCCGCGCCTCGAGCGGCACGTGCTTTCGTATTGAGTCCGGGAAATACTGTAATTTTGGCAGCCAAACCGAAACTGTTGCCGGACGTGGTTTGCGAGGACCGTTTACCAAAGCCTGCCAGAAGGGCTGCCGCTGTCTTGGCTGCTTAAGCGACTCGGGGTCGCTCGTGTAACGGTCCTCGCTGTCTGTTAACAAGTCTTCATGATAATTATTGAGCAGCAGAGTTTCTGTATCTCCCCCGCTACTGCCCTCTGGTGATGTCATGCAATTTCAAAGAGACACTACCGAAAAAAAGGAAGGAGAAGTGGAGTCGATGGGGGTAATGCCTTATAGGTTTTGGGCCAGACATTCTCCGGCCTGGGGCCGCGTATATAATCACCATTGCCCATCGTGAGTATTAGACGTCATGTGAAACGCAGTTTCATTAGATTGAGTTTGTTCTGGAGCCATTGCTGCGTGGTTAATGGTCCTTGATGATCGGAAATCAATATTGGTGGCTGGCATCATCGATGCTGTCTGGACCGTTGCAAACGCTCCTGCAAAAATTTTATCTGCCAACCGCTCCCCATCGCCTACGCCTCAAGGTCATGCAGGACTATGCGCAATGCTGGGTGTGCGTGAATAAGCTGCCAGATTTCTGTCAAGGCGGGGCAGCCTCACAAGACATCTCGTGGGACCAGCCTTGATTTTTCAGGTTTACGAAGATCTTTGCTGCACGGATTTTTCGTAGAATGAGTAATTGGACTCAAAAAACAAACAAGTGGCTGGCAAACACATTAGCGTTATAAAGCATCCTATGTATTCGCGCTATAAAAAATGATCTGGCCAATAGCCCCTAACCTTAGCAATACGATAAGCTCGAAAGCTAAAGATCCGTACTGCTTGGGATTTGCGACGAGATGCAACGCGATCAAGATGCGCATATGCGCACTCTAAGTTTGAAGGAATAAAATTACAATTATAGCAGGTACCAGAGGGGTCCTGAATATGCCTATGTACAGGAGTGTTAATATTCGTAGTAGGTAGGTCCGCGAGTCAACAGTTCAGGCCGAACACACATTGCATTCCTCGAACCGTGGCCGTTTAGATTGGTGAACAGTTTTTTCAGACGATTCCGATGTTCCGTCAGATTTGGCTTTGGCAACACTAATCGAAGGATCGATAGTGAACTGCGTCGGGGCCGCTGCCGCTCGCGAGCGCAGGTAATAGAGACCTGTTTTCAGACCTTTGCGCCAGCCATAGAAGTGCATGGAAGACATTTGTTTGCGTGACGGCGACTGTAGATAAATGTTCATGCTCTGCGACTGGTCAATAAACGGTCCGCGAGCAGCACATAGGTCAATTATCGTCTTCTGCTTAATTTCCCAGACTGTTCGGTACAAATCTTGAAGTTCGCCGGGGATCTCAGGAATACCCTGCACCGAGCCATGGTTGGCAATGATGCGTGCTCGCATATGGTCATTCCAGAGCCCAAGAGTCTCGAGATCGTTCACGAGAAAGCTGTTCACCACCTGAAATTCCCCGCTGAGCACACGGCGCGAGTAAATGTTCGAGGTGATTGGCTCGATGCATTCGTTGTAGCCTAGGATCTGCGAGGTTGAGGCGGTCGGCATAATCGCAGTAAACAGCGAGTTTCGAAGTCCAAACACACTAATTTTCGCCTTGAGACCGTCCCAATCCAGATCTTCGCGCCGAACCTCGGATTTGGTGCCCCAGAGGTCAAATTGCAGCTGGCCTTTGCTGCTTGGCGAGTTTTCAAATGACTCGTAGCGACCCAGATCCTTGGCACGGTCGCAAGACGTTTCCAGCGCGGCATAATAAATAGTCTCAAATATACGAGTGTTCAACGCAGCCGCCTCCTCACTGTCAAATGGCATTCTTAATTTCATGAAAACATCCGCTAGGCCCTGGACCCCAATCGCCATAGGTCGATGCTTGAGATTGGACCGGCGAGCAGATTCAGTTGGGTAAAAGGTACGGTCAATGACAACATCGAGATTTGCAGTGACTTGCGCAGTTACCTCAGCAAGCTTGTCGAATCTGAATTGGCCAGCCTCTACAAAAGCTGCCAAGCCGATAGAAGCCAGATTACAAACGGCCGTTTCTTCGGCCGAAGAGTACTGCACGATTTCAGTGCACAGGTTCGAGCTTTTAATGGTTCCCAAGGCGGTTTGGTTGCTTTTAGCGTTGCAAGCGTCTTTGTACAGGATAGAAGGATTGCCGGTCTCTATCTGGGCATCCATGATCGCATTCCAAAGCATTTGGGCCCTCACTTTCTTTCTGTACAGCTTTTGATCAACATAATTCGCATATAATGCCTCAAACTCCGCGCCAAAAACATCATTGAGTCCCGGTGCCTCGTCCGGACTGAACAAATACCAGTCTCCGTCGGCTTCGACTTTCTGCATAAACAGGTCGGGCACCCAAAGAGCGTAAAATAGATCGCGAGCCCGGTACTCCTCCTTGCCGTGATTCTTCCTCAGATTAATGAAGTCAAAGATATCAGCATGCCATGGCTCTAAAGTAATAGAGATTGCACCAGGGCGCCGGTTTCCACCCTGACTCACGTAGCGCGCCATGTTGTTAAATACTCTCAGCATGGGCACCAAGCCCGAGGCTGAGCCGCTAGAGCCAGCGATCTTCGCATCTTTGGCCCGCACATTAGAGACATGAAGCCCAATGCCGCCGGCAAACTTTGAGATTCGTGCGCAGTCAGATAAAGTAGAGAAAATGCCTTCAATGCTGTCATCTTGAACCGCCGCCAGGAAACAAGAGGATAGTTGACCATTGACCAGGCCTGAATGAAACAGAGTTGGCGTAGCGTGTACAAAATATTTTTGAGACATGAGGTGGTAGGTTTTGAACGCAGCATCTAGGTTGTCGAGGTGGATACCGAGCGCTGCACGCATGAACAAGTACTGAGGGCGTTCAACAACTTTCCCATCTACAGATAGACAGTAGCTTGTCAAGATTGTTTTGAGGCCGAATATCGTGAATGATTTGTCGCGTTCCGTGACAATTTGGGCGTCAATTGCGGCTTTGTGAGTCTTCACAACTGCAAGAAACTCGTCATGCATTTTGGGCAGCTTACCCCGACGCTGCGTTGCCGCATCGTAATTCGTCACGAAATCCGAGAAATTCGAGTCAGTTTTTGAGTAAAGATGCTGCAGATTAATACGAGCAGCCAAATACGAGTAGTCTGGGTGCTGGGTGGCCAATGTTGCCGCAGATTCTTCAGCCAACGTGAGTAACTGGTCTTTGGTTGCCCCTGGAAACGAACCCTCTGCGACTCGCTTAAGAACCTTGTGGATATCAACGGAGAGCCCTTCGTCTACATCAGCAAGCTCAAGATCGAGCAGGTAGCTAGTTTCCATGGCACACAAGACAGAGTGTCGAATCTATTTGTTCCGAGCGCTTACCTTTGATCCAAGACTGTGTGAAATTGATTCGGAGTAATTAAGGCACCCAAATAACTGCTGGGAAAAACCTTGCAGGTTAGGGCGTTGCCACATGGAGTCAGCCGTGTGTTAGAAAAAGGGTAGATACAAAGTGAATAAATATGAAAGTGAGTAAATATTGGTGGGAATCCGGGACTAGGAAGTCTCACCCGCTATCAGGTTTTTTTCTGCATTCTTTCGGGAGCCCCTCGGTCTAAATTCACCTACCTCTAGTGGAGTAGCATCTGTTCTCCCCGTAGACGATTAAAGCGATCAATGCGAGACAAAATAAGCAAGAATCCACTTCGCATTGGCCAGAACGTACTTGCAAGCGGCGGTCCAGGTCTCGTTAGACGCATTCATAGACAGCCTGATGCTGCAGCCACCGATTTTATCGCCAACAATTGGATACGGCAACTTGAGCGAAGGCTCTTTGTCCTCAACGTAATTGCCAACTTGATTCAAGATATCGAGGAACGCAACCATTGCTGAGTCCAGACGCTTGTGGTTTAGGATACGCTCGATGCTGTAGTCGCCGCTACTAAAGAGCTCAAGGCTAGTGGCCTTGCCGACCGGCTCGCCATTCTCGTCCAATTCAAACTTCTCGATGCGGGACATGGAGCCCAAAGGTTTGAGGCGGTAGCCGGTGATTGCAATACCGAGTTTGTTGATCAGCGTAGCAAGAAGAAGAAGCGCCTGGCCCCAGGCCGCGTTGATCTCGCTCCATTCAACCTTCTTGTCTTTCAGTCTTCCCAGCCGTAAGCCGTTGATGGTGCCGAATATTCCATCGTATCCTATACAAAAGACGTCATTATAGACATTTGTGCGCTCGAGCCGTTTCAGCTGCATGCTCTGGTACTCCGAAATGGCCTCGAGGCGGCACTTTTCTGTCTCGAGATCGCGGAACTCCATCTCGTATTGGTTGCGCTGCGCGTAAGCTTTGCGGTCGTCTTCATCTTGCTGCTTTGCAGCGTTCAAAGTCTCCTGTAGTTCTTTCTCTGCTTCGATTTTCTGTGCCTCGGCGGCCTCAAGCTCCTTCAAAGCCTTGGCGTTCTCCTTCTCGAGCTCCTCGATTTGGCGCTGCATCTCAGCGGTTTCTTCGCTAGAAGGCTTGGGCTCGTCTTGCAATCGGTTCAGAAAATGCACATACGAGTCTCTTTCAGCGCAAACCTCCGTGTATGCCACTTTTAGGCCGTGTCGCACGGTTTCTGCACAGTCTCCACACAGCGGCAAGTCTATGTCTGTTTTCGCGTCCATGTAGTCGAAAATATTTTCCAGCACATTTGTCTCGTGAGATGTTTGCTGCGAGTTGGGGGTGGAGCCGGCGCTCGCAGAGAAAGTGCTCGGTTCAGCCTTGACAAGAGGATTTGGTCCGGCGATCGACTCGCTCAGCAGGATAAACGAGGTATCTGCGGACGATTGATCTCCCGAATAGCTGTATAGTGTTGTGGGCTGCGTGTGATTAGAGGTCTCGTCATGTGTGAGCATGCTTATTTGGCCAGGATTGAGATTGACTAGCGATTTGTGCGCCACTAAGGGCAACCTGCACCGTTGGCAGAGCATCTGGTGCAAGACGCAGAGGTAAGCGAGCGTGTTGGGAAAGCGGACGTCGAAGTATTGGCGATCGGGGTTTCATCTATGTACAAAGGTTAATTTTGACAAAAACCATTAACTGAACTATAAACAATCAAAAACTTTTAAGGGCATGCTAAGACCGCAAAAAACTCAGGATTTCTTTGCGCAGTCCGACTTGAACGCCTGGCAAGGCGTGAACATTTATTGTGTATGGCTGCTCACGATCAAACTGGCCATAGTGCTTGCAATGAATCATACCCAGCCCGCGAACCACAATGGAAGGGTGGACTCCGTTCCATACAAGCGGCAGTTCGAGTTTGTGCTCGAACTTGCGTTCCACAACTTCCGGTTTCTCGGCCAGTAGATTCCAGGTCTGATGGTCTTTGCGCATACTCGCATTCATGTCTTCGATCTTCGAGATTTTTGAGAAGGCTCGACAGACGGCAGGGTTCCAGCCATTGAAAATAGGGAAGACCTGGACACTGTTAGAATTGCCAGGCACCTTGGGCAGCTCCAGACCGACCAGGCCAGCGACTGACACCGATTGGCCGGGCTTGCCGCGGGAAGGCTGGGTGTTATATTTCAGTTCACGATTAGTCGCCATTTTTGTACCGGCAACTGCCTTTCTGAGTGCCTTGGTGGCCAGCAGCGAATAAATACCCAGGCCGTCTCCGCCGAGCTCTGGAAAAGAAGGTGTGTCCCAGATCTTTTTGAGCCGGTAACTAGGGGATGTGCGGAAGGCTCTGGGCTCTTGTGTGGAGAAAGGAAGAGACCATGCCAGCTGGTCTAGTCGTTTGCCTTGCAATTTGAGCGCGAGAGTCGTTTTACCGGCGCCGGTTCTACCGACGAAGTAATTCTCGCCTTTTAATGACTCGGCGAATTTCGAGATATTCCAGCCCCGCAGCGCTGAGATGGTGTGTATACGCTCAGCAGGTACGCTGTATTTCTCGAAGTACTCAATGAAGTACTGCTTGAGACGTCCCATCCGATTCTCATGGTCCACGATCAGATCGCAGCGATTAATGACTACTTGGACTGATTCGTCGGCCAGCAGATCGTGGTCTACGGTAAGTGGGAAATCCAGAGCATCGATCACATGTATAAGTTGTGCATCTTGCGGTTTATTGCGCAAAATTTCCGCGCGATCGTACTTGGGCAGCTGCAAAGGCGAAACCGAGCCAGCAGAGGCCTTGCGACAGGGTAGGCATAGATCGGCGGCCAGCTCTTTTTGGCGCTCGTGTTTCAGTTTAGTTTCCAGCAATCTTCTAGGAAGCACCGTGCTGACATCTTCTTTTTCACTGAAACTCAGCCCAGTGACTTTTAAGGTCTCCTCGTCGAAGTCTTTGATAAGGTTCTTGTACTTCCTTTCTTCAAGGGCACCGACAGAACAACCATTGGTTATGGTCGGAGCCAGGATTTTCTGGAAGCCCAATTTGTGTGGGCTTTGTGTTTGGAACTTCGATCCGCAGCCGAAACAATGCGACCACCGTTTGAACACGAGGGCTCGAAACATAGTGAAAAGTTCGAAGAGCTGGTGGTGCAGCGGCCTTACGAAATTTCCTCAGGGGCTTGGGCCTTGACACAGAAGGCAGGACGAATGCTTTGTGCACAAAAAGATACATCTTCAGAATATCATTGAAATATAGAACTGGAACACATGAGAACACAATAAATAGAGAATAAATAACTAAATGCCGCCGTAGTTGGGCTGCCGCTCTAGAAGAGGCATGTCTGGCGTGGGGAACATCGACACATTAACGTTCGTCATCTTGTAGCGAGCATGGTGGACATTGGCCATTTTGTAGCGAGTATCATGGGCTGTTCCACTACTGGCTGGTAGACTGGAGGCTATGGAGATGCCTGTTTGAATCTCGCCGTGTTCGGCGGCATCGAGACCCAGCTCCTCGAGCTCGGGGTCAATACGAAGGTGCATGTTCGGCAGCTTGTCTATGATGTAGAGCAAAGCTGCACTCGCAACAACGTTGTAAGTGATTAGAACCACCAAGAACACAAGCTGTCGGACAATCTGGATGGGATTGCCGTGTAGCAGGCCGTGGTGAACAGTGAACTTCGGATTCGCAAACAGACCGACGAGGATGGTGCCAGTCACTCCACCGATGCCGTGCACCGCGAAAATGTCGAGCGGGTCGTCTACATCTAACCAGAACTTCAGCTTTGTGCCCATGTTGCATGCAAACGAGCCGGCAATACCAATTAGGCCGGCAGGGAGCAGCTCGACGAAGCCAGCTCCCGGAGTGATAGCGACCATGGCGGCCACTACGCCCGAGCAGAACCCGACTAGCGACCACTCGCCATCGAACTGGTGGTCCAGAAGCATCCACGTGAATCCGCCAAGCGATGCGGCAGATGCCGTGTTGGTAACGGCGAAAAGAGCAGTGATGTTGGGCTCCATGGCAGCACCGGCGTTGAAGCCAATCCAGCCGCACATCATCAAAAACGTGCCGAGGATTACTATAAGCATGCTGGACGGTTGTTCATTCTCAATCTCCTGCTGCGAGCGGGGCGTCAGCAGCTTTGAGTACACGAGAGCTGTGAATCCGGCCGTGCAATGGACGACTGTGCCGCCGGCGAAGTCAAGAACCCCGGCTTTTTTGGCCCATCCGTTCTCGTTCCACGCCCAGTAGGCCGCAGGGCAGTAGACTAAAGTCAGCCAAACAAACACAAACACAATCAGCGGGATCATGCGACCCCGTTGCGTTGCGGCCCCGGCCATAATGGTTGCACAAACCGACGCAAAGCACGCCTGGATCACGGCGCTGCCCATAAACTCAATTTTGTCGGTGTTTTTAGGGATGTGCATGAGAAAATGGTGGAATCCTCCAACAAGCCAGCTTAGAGGACCCTTGCGAGTATCAACAATCATCGTGATGCCAACCAGCACCATCTGGATGATCACTGTATAATACACGATAATGAACATGAACGCCTGCGTCAGGGTCGATTTCCATGGCGTCAGGCCAGTGTAGAACAGCGAAATGCCAAAATCGAGCCCGAGAATGCTGAACATCACAAAAAGGTAGAACAGCAGCTGCACGGACTGGTCCGGCGTGGCCGGTTCGGCGACCTGCATGTGTAACGTAGGAGGAGGGGTTGTAGTGGCAGGGCGGGCTGTTCTGAGGCCCACAAGCGGTGGCTCAAGTTCCGTAGGGTGGGAGGCAGTTTACCGGTTGACTTTAAAATAATTAATATGGCCTGGCTGATTGATAGTTAACAAATTTTCGGGAAATATTGCGAGTTTCTCGCGAAATGGAGTTGATTATCATATGGTAGTGCTTCGTTATCCAAGTAGATCTGATCTGGTGGCCTATCGCACCAAAAAGTTACACAAAATGAAACCAGGAATAAAAAAACACAGAAAAAAGAGAGAAGAACAAAGGGTGAAATTAAAATAAATACAATAAATTAAGACGCCTCGCGCTCGCGCTCGAAAAACGGCGACGAAGCGTACTGGAATGCAGGTGATAGAACTGTCTGAGCGCCAGGGTTAAGCGCTGCACTGAATGGAGTGGGCGGCATGGCGATTGTCATTGGCGTGCGGCCCATCGGCATACTGGCGTTTGCAGCAAAACTGGGTCCCTGATTTGACGGGTGGCTCGTACCGTGGCCGGAAGAGTTTGACTTGCTGGCGACTGTTGCGCTGCTGGCATTGGCGCTGGCATTGGCGCCGTTCCCGGAAGAAGAAGGTCCACTGCCAGAAATATGCGACCGGAAAGACGACTGCTCGAGCAGCGGGGGCACTTCCTTGGCTACTCTCGCCAAAGTCGACATTTCCGCGCCCGTGTCGGCGAGCATTGGCAGCTCGGCCATGGCAGATTTGGCTGCACCCAGCAGGCCTACGATCGAGCGCAGGAACGAGTTGACATCCTCCCAGAAAGTTTTGCGGTCCGCAATGCCGCGGTCTCCGCGCTGGTTCAGAGCCAGTTTCAGCTTGCGAGTGGCCGCGACGCAGTCAATGCAGGTGCTGCTGAGATCGCGCACTCTTGTTGCAAGCTTGCTGCCGCCCGGCCCGCCGCCACCGCCATTTTCGGCTGTGGAAACGGCGGACTGCGCAATGGCCGCGTTGAACAGCGACAACACGGCTTGCGACGTCTTGGTTGCGTGCTCGAGCTGCGAATAGAGCTGCTCGTCGGCTGCCACCAGGTCTCCGCCTACCTGCATCAGCAGTTCCGGCGGCGGAGGGTGGATTGAGCGCTGTTCGATGGCGTGCGCATTGCTCAGCTCGCTGAATGCCAGCAACAGCTGCAGCATGAATTGGCGGACTTCACGAGGCGGGCACAGCATCAGCTTGTCCAGGTTCGCTAGCAGTAGCTGCACGAGCTCGCCCGCGAAATCGACAGTTTTGGGCGACTCGTGGGCCACGCAAGCCCGCAGCTCGCCCTGAAGAACTTGCAGACGTTTGCGGAGCACGGCATCCGGAACAGTGTCGAATAGCGCGGCAGCAGCGCTCACAAACAGGTCGACTGCGGCGAACAATTTTTTCTGGACAGATATTGCGGAGTTCATGCCGGCAAAAACACTTGTCGAGCTATTTTTGCGTGAGGCAATCGCCCCGGGCAGGCCCAAGGTGGCCAGTGAGCCATTGGCCGAAGCCGAGCGCGAGCGCGGAGCCGAGCCTGGGCGGTCGTCGCTGCGGGCCACGGGCGGTCTCAAACGTACGTTCAGCAGCTCATCTTCTTCGGTGAGCGTGCTGAGTCGACTGTTACCGACGGGGGATGCCAGCACACTGTTTTGGTAGGTTTGCGACAGCAGTTGGTGCTGTTGTTGTAGTGGATGTTGTTGTTGTTGCTGGTGGGATTGTTGTTGCTGCTGGTGGGATTGTTGTTGTTGCTGTTGTTGTTGTTGCTGTTGAAGAAAATGTGGTTGATGCGGCTGATGGTCGTCGGGACTGTTACGTAGAACAGGGAACACGATATTTTCCATGCTCGGGGAAATGGGCGGAGTATGCGACGGAGTAAACGACTCTGTAGCTCGGCGGGATGGCGGAGAGCTGAGAACCGGCGGCTGGAAGTCTGCGTCTGAGACTTGCGAGTCGTAGCTGATGCCGCGAGCATGCAGGTTGGCTGCGACAGAGCTCGTCGACGCATTTTTCTGCATAACAAACCCCATTCGTTTGTTGCGAGCCGGTTCGCCACAGCTTTCGGTGGCAGTTGCCAGCGTCAAAGTACCTGCAGTGGCAACTGTGGCAGCCGTGGCAGCCGTGGCAGCCGTGCTGGCCGTGTTCACGCTTGTGGCGGTATCGCTTGACGAAGACTGCGAATGGGCCGCTGGTTTCGAGACCAGACCGAGTGCCAAGGCTCTCTCCGGACCATGTGCTTCTATCTGGGCCAGAATGTGCTCGTGGTCCGTTAAATAGTCGCGCAGCATCGGAACCCAGTCGTCGTCCTTGGAAGTGCTCATAAACGCCGGCTCGGGGAACAATATCGGATTGCTATCGACCTCGAGGTATGTGAGTGAAGGTAGCCGAGCCAGAGTTATTGGCAGGTGCACCAGTCGGTTGCTAGTCAGACTAAGGACCTTCAGATTCTCAAGGGCGGTCAGGTCGTCAGGGATGGAGGCGATGTAGTTCGAGCTCAGGTCCAGGATTTCGAGCTGCGGCAAAGCCAAGACGGCCCGCGGCACTTTCTGGAACTCGTTGGAGGACAAATCGAGGTAGTACAGCTGGCTCAGCGGCGGCAGGGGCGGCAAGTCCGAGAGCTGGTTGCCTCTGAAACTCAGCTTCGAAACGGTGAGATCGATTTGGCGGAGCAGATCCAAGGGCAGGTCTCTCAGGCTCAATTTCTCGAACTCGAGCGAGAGGCCCTGGTCGGGATCAATACGATCGGCGACGAGATTTTGGGTCGACGCGGACATATCGCTGGCTTCTGCAAACTCGCTGACTGTGTCCTCTGAGTCGGAGTCTACGCCCATATCAGGCGGCACATGCTGCTGGTGGTGGCCGAACTGGGGGGCCACCGCCGGACGCAAACTTGCCGACATCGAAAAAAAGACGAGGATCGAGGTTTTTTGGGGGCTACCTGTTAGACGGGTGGAGTCAGGAGTTGGATTTCTGCTGGGCCGCGCGGCGGGTCACGCTTAGATAAGTTCTGGTGTCGGTTAGATTGTATCTAAAATGATTGTATATGATGCTCGTGTATTTAAGATTGTATTTATGTATTTGGGTAAGATTGAAACTGGGGGAAGGCTTTGCACTGAAACATGTTTCTGGTTTGAAGTAGAATCAAACTTGCGGGAAACTATACCAGGATTTTGTTAGCCTTCCAAAAGTTCCGGCCCAGAAGTAGTAAGAGCCTCGCAGCATCGTGGTCGTGTCCGACATGATATCGGACATGTCGCCAAGCAGCTTTGAATGCCAAGCAGGCATATCAGTGTACAGAAAGAAGACAACAACACCAGAAGACAAAAACAAAAACAAAAACAACAGATTCAAAATTCGAAAAAATAAACCTGTGATCTCAATGCGTTTCCAGACTCGGCTCCCACCGTGCACTTTCCCATTGAGGCAGCTGGAGAGCTGTCCCAAGGCTGACACGACCAGCTCGATCCAAAATAATCACCCAAACGTCAGCAGCTCGCTAGCTAACCTCCACGAACCGGTTAGGGGGCACCGTCCGTTGAGCATTTGCAGAGACTAGCCTCTTCTCACTTCAAGAATTGGGAAATTAATAGGCAGGCAAGTCGCACAGCTCGCCAATGAGACGATCCCAAGACCCCGACGTGGGCCGGCGGCCATCAATTCGCAGCGTCGGCAGCCACGCTGGCCAAGCTGGCTCGCAAATATCACAAAATTTACAAACTTCACAAAATTTACAAACTTCACAAACGTTGCAAACTTCACAGCCCAGGGCCGCGCCAGGCCACGCCCGGGAGCCCTCCACGGCGTCCAAAATCTTGCCTCGCTTCAAATCGCGAGACAGGGCCAGCGCGACCACGCTTTCGCCATCCATAGCTGGGTACACCTCCGAGGCTCCGGGCGGCGGCCAGTCTACGCGGGCAACGTCGCTGTATTCGCAGCACTCGGCCCAATCCTCGGTTTCAATTGCCAGCAACTCTGCAGAAACCCTGCTGCAGCGCATCGAGCAGGCGTCCGAGCCCGAGATCGAGCTTATGTTCGAGGAGCTGCTGGCAGAACTCGAGTTGAACAAGACTTTCCACGGCCAGGCGCAGATGCGGTCGCTTCCGGGCGACAAAAAACGCATGCTGCTACGGCAGAGTGCCCTGAACGGCTCTGCTGGCCCGCCTGGACCGGCTGCCGCCGATAATACCGCTGCTTCGCACACAAACTCGCACCCGCACACCCTCGACCCCGGTCGGACCAGCCTGTCGTCGGGCACCCAGCCGTCGCTGCGGCCCCATCAGTCATATGCTCCGGCCGCGTCGTTGCGAAACGTCAGTAGCTCGTCGCATATGTCCTATGTGTCGCAGGTGTCGAATGCGTCGCATGCGTCGCACGTTTCACACGCGTCACACGCTTCGCCCAAGATTGGCTCGGCCATGCCGCCCATCGAGGAGTCGCCCGACTATTACGTCAAGGCCATCATGGAAAGCAAGTACAATGACAAGTTTTTCTCAAGTCTGAATGTGCAGATCCGCACCAAGCCCCTGAAATGGGTCGACAAGTTCGTGGGTCAGCAGCAGGGCCACGCCGCGCTCGTGAAGGTGCTGCGGCAGTACAACCGGCGCGACCCCGACTCGCTGACCGACGCTGAGCTCGAGATCGAGTACGAGGTCGTCAAGTGTTTCCGCAACCTGTTCAACGTCGACAAAACGAAGGCGCTGCACACGCCGCTGGTCATCGACACGCTTGTGCGCTCGCTGTTTAGCTGCCGCCTGCAGACCCGCCGCCAGGTGACCGAGTGTCTGCTGTGGGTGCTGGAATCCGGCGGCATCCAGCTGGTTCTGGACGCCATCGACCAGTCCAACGTGCACAGCAGCCAGGGCCACATCAGCCAGACCCACGGCAGCCCGCAGCGCGCCCAGCGTGCGCAGCACCAGCCGGTCACTGCGCGCTTCGCGCCGTGGCTTGCCTCGGTGCACCGCATGCTCGAGGGCCGCGGCATGTTCGGCGGACTCGTGGGCTCCAGTCGCGAGTACCGCGCGTCAGGCGCGAACGCCGAGTCCCAGTGCATGGACTACAGCCGTATCACGATGTACATGCTGAACCATCTCGCCCGCCTGAACTCGGGCCTCGAGCTGGATGCCCGCGTGTCGCTGCGCCAGGAGCTCAGGGCTGCCGGCATCTATGAGCTGATGGACTTCATGCACCAGGTGCTGAGCAACGACGATATAGAGAACGAGATCGACAAGTACTACGCCAACGAGAAGGCCGATGCCGATCTATATGCCCAGCAGGAGCTCACTAAAACGGTCGCCGCCGGTGATTCTGGTTCTGGCCCAACTCGTGCGGGTAACTCGTCGATTGTGGAGCTCGTGAGAATGCTCGAATCTAGTCTGCAAGGCAATGACTCGGCGCGCGAGCTCCAGGCGCTTTTGAACGTGCTGCTGGCGACCAGCTCGAAGGACAAGGCTCGCGCCAACACGGTGATTCGCCTGCTGCACGAGGTGTCCATGGACGTAGCCAACTCGAGCGGCCAGAACTCCATCAGCACCTCGAAGAACTTCAGCATTCAGATGCTCATGGACCGGCTGATGACCGACAACGAGGCCCGTCGCGCGCACATGGACGCCGTCGAGGCCCGCCGTGCCCGCGACCAGGCGCTGCTGGAGCGGGATCTCATGGAGAAAAAGCTGCTTGCGGGTGCCGACGCGAACCTGAAACGCATGCAGGCCAAGAACGTCGAGCTCGAAAAGACCGTCGAGATGTTCCGCGACACGCTGAGCGACGCACAGGAACAGCGCGAGCAGTACACCAAGCGCACTGAACAGGAGATCCGCCAGCTCGAAGTTGAGCGCCGCGAACTGTACCAGATGGCTATGGAGGCCGGCGTGCGGATGGACTCGCAGAGCGCGGTGGACCGCAAGCAGCTGATGGACCGTTTGAACAGCATTTACGGCAACTCGCGGGGCAGCGCCGGCGACAGCGCTGGCAGCAGTGGTAACAACAAGCTGCGCAAGATTTTCTCACAGATGGACGATCTCCAGAGCCAGGCCCGCGACCTCGAGCTTTATGGTATCAACGAAGACGAGGAGCTCAAAGACCCGAAGGACCCGAAGGACTCGAAGGATTCGAATCTGAAAAAAGAAGCCAGCGATGTGCTAGACCCTCAGATCGCCAAGACCATGAAGAACCTCACGCTTCAGGAGCTGCGGCTCAAGTACATCGATATGCTCAACAAGCTGCAGCACGACTCGAACGACATTGCAAAATGGACCAGCGACAACCGCCTCAAGGGCCTGATGGACGAGATCGCTGTTCGCGAGCAGCAGGGCCGGTTCGACGAGGCTCTCACCGCAGCCACAACGGCAGTGATCTGTTTAGACGATGATGACGATGACGACAACGATGATTATGACAACGCTGGTGCAGCCGTGCCTAAACTCGACGTCAGTATTGAGCCGAGCACGCCCAATGGCTTCGATTTTGGCTTCGATTCGCCCAAGGCTGGTGCCACCAGTGCCAACGCTACCAGTGCCAACGCTACCAATGCCAACGCAAACTCTATGGCTCTGGCAGCAAGTGCTACAGCCTTCCGCAACATGAACAGTAGCCACCCGCAGTCGCCAGCCTCGCCCCCGCAGCCTCAGACCCAGCAGGCTCAGGCCCAACAGGCACAGTATCCACAGTACGACAGCCGCAAGTACTCCTTGGTGCCCAAAGGCTCTGTGGTTGCCAGTCCTGAACGCTCAACTATTAGAGCTGTGAATCCACAGACCGCAATTGAGCCAAAGGACCCGCTGCAGAAGATACTCTTCCCTACTAGTACCTCGAAACACAGCACCGGTAGTGAAAAGGAAGGCTCGAAACAAAGCGCAAAGGTCGTGAAGAAGGGCACCAGTATGGATTCTGCTGCTCAGCCAACCGACGGAAACACGCAAACGTCGTCTTCGGTTGTCGCTGTGCCCTCTGGCAACCCCCTGCCGCCGGCTCCGCCATTGCCTGTCGGTTCTGGGGCCCCGCCGCCACCTCCTCTGCCGCCAGTCGGGGTTGGAGCACCTCAACCGCCGCCGCCGCCGCCACCGCTTCCACCTATGGGCACAAATGCCCCGCTGCCTCCACCGCCGCCTCCGCTGCCTCCATCTGGACTGTCTGGGCCGCCGCCACCTCCGGCTCCCCCGGCTCCCCCGGCTCCCCCGGCTCCTCCAGCGCCGTCAGGATCGGTGCCATCGGCAGCCGGACCTCCACCTCCCGCTTTTGGCAAATTACCTGCGTATCGCAGCAGCAGCGGCACCGATCAGCCTGCCACCGGCGTAGCCAAACGCCCTGAGAAGAACAAGCTGAAGCAGATCCATTGGGATAAAATCGAGCACATCGACGAAACCATTTGGGCCAATGTGCGTAAACGTCCCGGTGAGCCGGCGATCTCTGAGTTGCTGGGCAAGCAAGGTGTATTTGACGAGGTGAGCAAGCTGTTTGTAGCCAAAGAGATCAAGCAGCTGCGCCGGGCAAAGGCCAGCGAGGAGAAGAAGATCGAGATTCTGCCGCGCGACGTGTCGCAGCACATCGAAATCAATCTGCACGCGTTTGCAGCGCTGAGTGTGGAGGAAGTAGTGCTCAAGGTGCTGCTGTGTTCCGAGGACGTCATCGAGCGATTCAACGTGATCGAGTTTTTTACGACCAAGGCGTGCTGCGAGATCAATCCTTCGCTAGCGAAGAAACTTGCGCCATACAGCGGCCAGAACCCGCAGAAAGACCCGCTCGAGCTGGCGCGTAGCGAGCGCATTTTTGTCGACTTGTGCTTCAACTTGCGAGAGTACTGGCCCGTGCGGTCACGCGGTTTGCTACTGTCGCAGACTTTTGTCAAGGATTTCGAAAGCATCAGCCATAAGTTGCAAGACCTAGCTGCCGCGTGCGATGCGGCCCAGAATTCGGCAAACTTCCACCGGTTGCTCGGCGTCATTCTCGAGGTCGGCAACTTCATGAACGGCCAATCCAAGCAGGCCGCCGGCTTCAAGCTGTCGACCCTGCAGCGTCTGGCCTTCACCAAGGACGAGGCCAACTCCATGTCGTTTTTGCAGTACGTTGAGAAAATTGTGCGGACTGGACTGATGCCCGAGATAGAGCAGTTTACGCAGGAATTGGCGCCCTGCATGGACGCCAGCTCGATGTCCCTGGAGCACCTCAAAATCGAGTGCCGCGATCTCATTGCGTCTGTTAAACGCGTCGAGTCGTCTTTGACGGCCGGGAAACTCAGCGATCCAGCCAACCTAGACAAACGCGACCGCTGTCTCGATGTAATTAAGCCGGCTGTCCAGCGGGCCAGCGTGCGGGCCAAGGAGCTCGAAAAAACTCTTGAGGACGTCGAGACGAAGTTTGCAAATACCATGCGCAAGTATGGAGAGGATCCCTTCAATGAAAAGGCGGCGCGCGAATTTTTCGGCGAGTTTAACCGATTCATCAAGGCCTACAAGCAGGCACGCATCGACAACGAGAAACGCGAGATCGACGACCGTCTGTACGAGCAGCGACGCCAGCAGGCTGAGCTTGCGTCGAAGGACCGTGAAAAAAAGAAGCCGACGGCAGCTTCCTCGAGCGGACCCTCCACCGGCAGTGCTTCTACCGCGTCTGCCGACGCGAAGGAATCGAACATCGACGCCCTTATCAACTCTTTCAAAACGGCCGACACGCCTGCCGACACCCGCTCAGCCCGCCGCAGAGCCCGCATCCAGCAGCGGTCGTCGGCAAATGTGTCCGAGCTCGGCAACTCTGCCGCAGCCCAGCGGCTTCTGGGCGACGACGAGTCGAGTCCCTCGAAAAAACGCCAGCCCGCGGGCACATCCGGTGCTGCTGCTCAGCTCACGCCCGGAGATGCCGCATCAGCCGGAGACCAGCAGCTCGGAGGCATTTCGCCCTCGCCGAGCCGTCGCAACGTCAACGACATTGGCGGCCGTGCGAAACAGTTGCTCGAGGAGATGCGCAGCGGCAACACCGGCCAGTCGCCTACTCGTCGGCGCCGTTTGGCTCCCGAGTCTTGAGATTGACACTATTTTGGGTACGTATTTAATTATTTTTTTTTACTTTTGAACACAGCAATTGTGTACCTCTGTCAGGCGACTGCATTGTTGGCCTCTTGTGAATAATGCCCATGTGATCAGACTTTTTGAGAACTGCTCTGAACTTCTCAAACCTCAAACTTCCCGCTGCAAAAAACGCCGCGACTGCCCAGGATGGCATTCAGCCGTGCAGTCACGTACCACAAACGCACTGCCGTCTGGATTGGAGAGCTGTGCCCGGATAGAAGCTCGCGTTTTGCAAAGAAAAACACGCTGCAGCTCAAAAACAGTAAGACAACAAATAATAAAGTGTGGAACTAAAGCGATTCGCGGGGACCAGAGTCTATTTCCTTGCATGCCGGCGAGACCAGCGTCTGGTCTCGCATCAGAGCTACACAAAGCTACGCATATACCTTATTTACTACGTAGTGATACCTTTTACAAATCTACGCTGCCACAAAACCAGAACGAAGAACCGCCACTGAAAATGTTTTATGCGCACAGCGGCAACCTCGGGCTAACACTGGAACTAAACCAGCGCTTACAGGTCGTCGTCCTCCTCGTCGGGCAGGGGCATGGCCGCGGCCTGCTCCATCTCCTGCTGGTACTTGGCCATGAGGTCGGCGTCGACGGTGACCTCCGGGGGCGCGAGGGCGGGCGACTCGACGAACTCAAGGGCGGGGATGCCCGAAAGCTTGCGAGCGAGCCACAGGAAGGGCTTCTCGAAGTTGTAATTCGACTTGGCCGAGATATCGTAGTACTGCAGGTTCTTCTTGCGGTGGAAGGTGATCGACTTGGCCTTGACCTTGCGCTCCTTGACATCGACCTTGTTGCCGCACAAAACAATGGGAATGTTCTCGCACACACGCACGAGGTCACGGTGCCAGTTGGGCACGTTCTTGTAGGTGATACGCGAAGTAACATCGAACATGATGATACCACACTGGCCATTGATGTAGTAGCCGTCACGCAGACCACCGAACTTCTCCTGGCCGGCGGTATCCCAGACCTCGAAGTTGATGCGGCCGTAGTTCGTGTAGAAGTCCAGGGGGTACACCTCGACACCCTGGGTTGCGTGGTAGCGCTTCTCGAACTCACCGTAGCGGTGACGCTTCACGAAAGTGGTCTTGCCCGTTCCGCCGTCGCCGACAAGAACAAGCTTGAAAGTGGGAGTCTGCTGCTGCTGCTCGGCCATGGTTTGTCTTAGGATGGAGGACAAGTTTTTGAAAAAGGATTTGTCACTTGTTTTCGTCTCCCCTACCATGTTGAGGTTAGGGCTCAGCGAGTTGCTCCCATCCTGCCCCCAAGGGTGCTGATGCGAAAGCTGGTGCTGGAGGCACGAGTCAGCGGTGCGCTCTGACTGAAGCGAAATGTGTGTATACAGATAGATGTGAAGAAAAATAAATAATACGTACCGGTGGGTCAACCGTCTGTTTTCGAGGTCAGATCAAGGTTGCTGCCGAAGTCGCCCTCTCCCAACCCTACAGAAATTTTTTGGGGAACTGTGGAACGACAATATTAGCCGGTGGAGGAATCTGTGGGTGGTCGAGTTTTGCATCGCTCTGCTCGTCCAGTCCAGGCACAGCAAATGCTTTATCCAATTGCTCTATCTGGCTGAGCGGGTTCATTGCTTGACTCACAGTTGGACAATGCCTTTTGAGATCTACCTCCCGAGCCACCATAGCCCAGTAGAGATTGTAGTTCCGAATGTGTCGCTTGCCGCTGTTGTGTTTCTGCCGCACAGAAATGGATTTCCTGAGCAATGGAAGGTCGCAGTAGACACATTTTTCCTTGGCCATTTTATTGGGATTGAAGACCGCAGTCTCGAGTGAAAATACCAAGATTGTGGGAGACCACCTTCTAGAAAACCTCCCTCGGAACCTGGAATTTGTCAGGCTGAACCTCGTTGATGGTGCCCGATGGATTTGTGGAAGTTTGCCTACAAGCCTCAGTCTAACGATCCCAATGACTCAATTGTAAGCACAGAAACCGCAGAAAACGAGATCACTGAGAAAATAGTGGTGAAACCCGAGGACTCGCTGCCTGAAACTAATCGTGCTGTATGTCTCGTGACTGCCCTCCAGGTTCCTGAAATTCACTCGAGCCAGCCCAAATTAGAGCCGGAATCTGCCCTACCTACTCTCCTTGGGCAAAATCTCAAATGCGTTTTTGTTGGATTCAACCCTGGCCGGACCTCAGCTCTCAAGGGCCACTACTATGCCCACTCTTCTAATCGGTTTTGGAAGTTCATCTACCAAAGTGGCCTTGTTGACCGACCAGTGGCATTTTCAGACGATCAAAGATTACAATCGGAGTACCGCTACGGATTCACAGACCTCGTGGCACGATCCACGGCCGGCATCGCACAGTTGTCGCTAACAGAAATGCGCGAAGGCGCCTCGAGCCTTGAGCAACGAATTGCCGCAAATTCCCCTGAATACGTTTGTTTCGTTGGCAAAGGTATCTGGCAAACTGTGGCTAAACTCAAAAAATGGCCTCTCAAGTCTTTTGACTGGGGACTTCAACCTCAGCCGTTCGGTAACTCCAAGCTGTTTGTGGTCCCGTCGACCTCTGGTTTAGTTTCAATATCGAGACACAAACAGCTCGAAATTTGGATTGATCTGAGCGCTTTGATCAAATCCCTTTGAGATGATCTGTTCCATGTATTTATTAGGCGTACCCAGCTCTGTTACTTCCTTATTTATTATTTTGAATATCTTCCAGTGCTCTCAAGAAACTCGATTCTTGGCTTTCCGTGATTGTCAGGGTCGGGATGTACTTGAGCATCAGGTCATCTGCTTTGCCTTTGATGGTCTTGTTGTCTGCATTGTTGTCTCCGTAGTTCAAGACTTTCAACGCTTGTATTTGCAGCTCTACGCACTTGTCGTGCTGGGCCTTTTGCGTAGGGCAACTTGTGTAGCGATCGAACATAGAGCCCGAAAGCAGGCATTTCGAGTACGCAGCTTCGTACTCCACACAATTATCCATTGCGATCTGTGGAAGTGTCTTCAAACCGGTCTGAAAGCGGCCATGCGGCCTGGCGTTGTCCTGGAAAACAGTTTTCGCAGGACGATCTTGGGTCTCTTCGCTGGGCTGTTTCTCTGCATGCTCGGGTTGTGACTTGTTTGTTCCGTTTGAAATGCTTTTGACGTAGTCTTGAAGCTCGGCATCTACTTCTGTCTCCAATTTCTTGGATGACCACCAGCCCATTATAAGTTTTGGAGGTTAACTCGGCCGACTTCCCAAAGCGTAGTAGTAATTCAAGGCAGCGTGAAGCTTCTGGGATAGTTGCGATAAAGTGAATAGGAGGGGCTGTACGAAGAAGACCCCTGATTATTCTGAAATTATTATTCTAGACTCCGATTAATTCGTGAAGAGCATCTAAAGTTTGTGAGGTGTCTATCAATGAGCGAATTTCGAGTGCACGCCCCTCACGCTAAAATTAAAGATGTAATTAGAATAGAGCAAACATTCGCGGAAGCGCTTCCTAGCTTCACTCTTAATCGGAGCCGATCATGGCCACAATGACAGAGTAAAGGTAGTAAAAGAAAATGAGCAGGTGGAAGGCAAGCTTGGCAAAACTCTCCGTCTTGTGACGGCCCAAAGTACGGAAAATCTCCGTAGCATCGAGCAGATAAAGGTTCTTGAGAATCTGGTTAGCATTGAAAATGGCAATGGGCAAGTTGAGAAGGAACGAGATCCACTGGCCCGTAACCAGGAACAAAAAGGTAAGGAACGCCTGCAGAGCGGCCTCGGGAATCAGGTAGACGTTCAGTTTGTTGCACAAATCAATGGGGTTAATGTAGTCGACCTCTGGCAGTTAGTATGTTGTCTTTAGGCAGCATGGCATCCAGCTATGCATTTCAAAAAAAAAATGAAATAGGGAGAAGGAGCACCAGCTTTCGATATCAGAATGTAATACTTACCCAAATCTGAGTACATGATGGTGAAAAACACCTGCAGAAACAGGTTGGCGGCGTTAGCCAGAACCGCAAACAAGTATAGCCTTGGTTAGTTTCCTGTGATCTGGCACGCTTAACGGAGAATCTGGGACATCAAGACCACATAAATTCGCCTTTATCGCATGTACTTACCAAGCCTCGCCGTTCATTAGATTGTCGGATGCCTCGCGTGAAGGGTTGTAAGCAGGAAGACGACCTTACCTTTCCCAGCCACCCAGCCGCCGAGCAAGTGCCTGTAGTCTTAATCATCGAGAGGGACCAAAACCAGATCAGATCTCAGAGATAGAATTACAGCACGACTTTGACTTGGATGACTTTACTTCAGTTAACAGCATGACTGCCTCAATTGAAGAAAAATTCATGGCCATAAATCGAAAATATGTACACAGGCAGACGGGACAAGGCTACACATCGTACAAAGAATTCCTGGCTGAGGTTCAAGCACTTGCAGACTGCTTGCCCCAGAGATCTGGCACGATCGAGTACTGGCTCACGCTGTGCAACAATTTGGAAGAGTACACAGAAAACTGGAAAATTCCGCTCATTTCAAGCGATACCCACATACTAGCAAAACTTTGCGCACACCTGGAGTCTACTTTACTGGCATTTCTGGAGAAATTTACGGCTACCCAGAAGCAACGGCTGGCATCAATATGTCAAAGAACTAGGATCTTGGTAGCCGATAAGGACCGCGATCTGGAGGTTTATACTCGTTTAACTGATATTACTGGTGACAGTCTGTCTTTGTGATGTTGATTGAGTAATTGTGACCAAGATCATGAGATTCCATGTGAATTTTCTGGCTTAGCTTTTGACTCGAGTTTTTAGCACATGGGCTACCAGAAACCTATCGATAGAAGAGGAAATTTCGATGTCAGTAGCTCTTGTGCGTCATCAAAGGTGATAAACATTACTTGTGACAGCTCGAATGATTGCTGAAATAAATACCTGTACATATTCGCACTAATAAATAAGTTATCGGTCGTACACGCCAAACAGCTGGAGAAGGTTCGCCCTCGAAAGCTTATTGTTGCGCAACTCCTCCGTGCCGTTCATAACTCCCTCAATATTCTCAAGCTTTTCCTTCTGGATCTTGAGGATGCGGTCCTCAACCGTGTTAATATTGACCAACCGGTGAATGAACACAGGTTTAGTTTGGCCTATACGGTATACCCGGTCCTGAGCCTGCATTTCGACGTAAGGATTCCAGTACGGGTCCATGATAATGACGTGGTTTGCCATCGTCAAAGTAAGACCAACATTACCAGCCCTCAAACTGGTGAGCAGAATTTTCGTACTGCCAACTTTGAAGTCTTCAATGACCCCATTGCGATCTTTGATGTCCATGCCGCCGTGATAGAAGTTATACTCAATCCCAAGAGCATCTAACGGAATGGCAATCATATCCAGATAGTTCTTGAAGCTCGAAAATATGATGATCTTGTCTGTTGGGCGGGCCTTGTCAATAGATGATACGATCTCCATGCACCTGTCTAGTTTAGCCGAGCTTTCCCAGCCGTTCTTAAATAGCTTACCGAAGGCAGATGTGCGAGCCACTTCGTTGATATCAATGAGATATTTGACTTCTGCAGTGTCTTTTTGCTTTTCATCTGAAGGGTCACCGTTTTGCGTTCCATTCTGAGAGTCGAGGTTCTGCTTCCCGTTCTGAAATCCACCGTTCTGAGATTCGGGCAGTTGCGAAGAAGGTGCATCCTTCAAAACAGCCAGATCGTCATCAGTGTCGATATATTCAAAGTCGAAACTAGCATTTTTGCGAGCTGCTTCGTGCCGGAGACGACGCAAGGTCTCTATTCTGACCTTCCTGGCGGCATTGGCTTCGGCTCGCAGCTGTTCTTGTTGAGCATTGATAGCGCTACAAACCTCCAAGGCACTGGCATTGGGGTACTTGTGGATGGCACCTACAATTTGCATAAGCACGAACGTGCGAGGGGTAGAGGTGCAGTCTTTGCACCGACTGGCTGTGGCCTCGTCATCGTCCATTAATCCTTCTTTGAACGGCTCAATGCATTCCCCGCAAATGTAGTGGCCGCAAGGCACCATCATGAACACCGTCTGGTCGTCTGTTGCCGAGCCCTGGCACTCGGAGCAGAGTCTGTCCTCGCTCGAAACCGATGTGGCGAGATTGAACGGCTTCGGAAACGTTCTAAAAAGTTGCCACGCCTCCGAGATTTCGTCTACTTTGAGGCTGCGCAGAGAATCCTTCGCCAGCTGGGTGGCCATTGCCAGTTTGGGATGGCAACAGGCTTGTCTTAGCCGCAATAGAAGCGTCAAGATCGACATGAAACTACTCTGGTCGCCGTGCTGCACCATTTTCTTGACTTTCTGCTTACTGCGCTCAGCCAGCGTCATGTAGTCGCCGAGCTCTGTACCTTCAATTGTGACGGTAGTGGTTTTCTCTGTCTTTGGCTGCAGGTTATCGACTATGGAGCGGCCATTGATTTTTGTGGTTTTCTTGCGGCGAAGCATGATCGACACCAGCAGGTTCTTCAGAACCTCGGGCGAGCGGCGACTCTCGTTCGAAGGACAGATGCGGTGGAACGCTGCCTCATTCTGCCAGTATGGATCGACTCGCAGAAACCGCACTAAACTCCACAACTCGCGTACTTTGTTCTGCATCGGTGTTCCCGACAAACAGAGCCGGTTAGTCGACCGCAGAGTGTGGCAGGCCTTTGCGCTTTGTGTTCGTTCGTTTTTTATTGTGTGGGCCTCGTCTAGAATCACTCGCCACCACTGCGTATCGAACAAGGTAGCATGTCCATCCTTCTTGAACCGCTTGAACTCAAGACTCAACGTGTTGTAGGACGTTATTACTACATCAAGGCGCGCATCTTCCAGCCGGCGGTAAGTCAGAAGTGAACCGACGGTGCCCTTGTGGTGCACATATACTTTCTTGCGATACTCTGGTCGGACTTTAGTCTCAAACTCACTGCGCCAAGTCTCGATTAAAGGCACCGGACACACGATCAGCGTCATGCGGCCATTCTCCAGGGCCTCAGCACCAACCGGAGGAGCATTGGCATATACCAATGAGATTGACTGAATTGTTTTGCCCAGACCCATATCGTCAGCGAGGATTCCTCCGCGCAGCTTGCTCTGTTCCTGCCGAAGAAGCCAACCTACACCGAGCCGCTGATGCTGCATCTGCATAACGTCTAACTCTTTCGGCAGCTCAACGGGCTCAATATCCGCATGCACCAGGTCTACAAGGTGATCGTACGAGTCCGTGGTGACCTGACCACCCGTGAGATCGTAGGCTTCAACTCTTGACCGTTTCGACGCGGGCCCAGGGGAGTCAAGCGATCTGGTTTCGCTGTAAGTCTGCTCATAAGCAGCTCGGTTTTTTTTGTTGTCGTAGATGGCTCGCAACTGGTCAAGTTCACGCATCCAGCCGTTCACTTGCGCGACAAGCCGACCATTGAGCTCCTTGATTGACATCTCATTGGGCGGCTTGAGCCACGACCCAGAACACAGTTCTGTAACATAATCGTTTGAGCGCGCCAACGCATCCAAAGTTTTGCGTTCCAAGAACTTGAGGTCGGTCTGCAGCACACTCGACAGCTGATCGTTCGTTTCATAAAAATCCTTGATCTCATTCAACAGGCTGTCGCGCTTATTCTTGAAAAACACGCACTTGTTGTACAAAAAATCATGTGTGTCCATCGCCTTTGAGCGATCGGCGTTATTCAGAGTCGCCAAAATCCGACCAAAGTTCATGAGAAGCTCTCGCTTTTTGGGGCTGATGTTCGAGCGCATCAGCGATTCAATAAATAAATGCACATCTCCCGGCCATGAGTACGCCTCGTCGTGTTCTAGTTTGGCATCAGCAATTGGTTCGGGCTCTTTTGTCAAATCAACGAATCTTAGCTGCGGATTGGAGACGTTGTGGGGTGCCAAAGGCTGCAAAGGCGCAGGGCGTTTTTTAGCCTCAATTTTGCTCTCGTCTATTTTGATGATCTCAGGCGGCGCATCCTGAGCTCCAGCCATTGTACTGGGCGTGAGAATCCCGTCTTCGTCCTCATCGCTCAAATCAACAATAATTCTTTCTTTTGGGCTTTTGATCGGAAGTTCGGGCTTGGATTCTGGCGGTATCGTCTGCCATTCCCTCTCACTAAGGCCGCCACCAGCATAGCCGTCGAAGTCCATGAGCTTAAGTAACGACTGAGAGCGTAGTTGATGTTGTCGTTTGGTGTTGGGACGAATTTAAGAATTCCGATTTTGAGAGTTATGTCCTCATTCTTGAAATTTTTGGGTGGAACCTCAGGGTAATGATGTTTTTCGGCCATTCTTTCACCGTGAAATTGTCGTTCTTGTCGATTCGACCGTGTTTCCAAACGCATCACTGTAAAAGACGTGACTCAATTCTAAAATAGTATCTTTCTTGAAATAGTCCGATCGTGACGATTTCTGCGAAGCAAAAACTTTTGGCCTCAATCGCAAACAACTGACCATCTTCCACCTGTGCACACCAATTTGCGCCTCTGTGTACTATCAGATCCGGCCCAAATTGAAATCCACCACACGTCTGAACGTTTGGCCCTGCAGGGATCTGTGGATTATGCATGGAAGCGTTAGCCAAGAGAAAGTCGCAGAACCTTACATCAAGCCTCTTGAGGTTTCACTTTACCTCAATTTAATTCCATAGTAGCAGCCACACTGTGGCAGAAGCGCTTAGCAGCCCCGGAGAACAACGGCGCTTCTAGGATCTCGCCTGATCTAGATCCAGATACACTCGGCTTGTCTCGCTTATATGGCAAAGATGTTCCACAACTTGGCATGAGAGCTACATCTCATCCGATTTGAATTCCCATCCCCGGTAAAATTCTCTTTTCAAGCGGACCGTAGAACTGAGCATGTTTCCATCGTGTTGCACTAAATTTTGTGTTTCTCCGACAGGATCTTTGTAGTGCCGTACGGCTGGGAGTTCGAACCGATACTTAACCGATCACGCATTCCCGAGTTGCTCGCCGAAGCCGATAATGTCCCAATTTCAAAGTTTGCCAGAAGGGAATATTTACAGATACAATTTGACGTATCACTCGCGTAGCCTTTACCCCTGAAAGTCCTCCCCCGTTTCCGCATCATCATGCACCACAGCTCGCTGTGAACGGCCAATTTTCCACATGCCTACGATCAGGGCAAGGGCACATTCAAAAATCACTTAATTGACGTAAAAAAAGAAGGAGTCACCCCACTTGTTTTCTCTTATCTCCAGGTTCGCATGTTACGGGCAGCTGGAGTCGACATTTGCGGCCTGTTTCGAGACAGCCTCACAGGAGAAATTATCCGCAAACTAACCGGCGGGAAATGTTTTGCTTCGCATTACGACTCGCCAGACTATGTCGTGCCTGAACGCTATCGGCGCTCTCGATGTTCTTCCTTCGAGGGTATATCTTCCGGGCTAATTGAAGCTGATTCGAAGCCGCTAGAGACAATAGGCAATGATATGAAGCAGCATATTAGAGAGGAAAAGCTTTCTAACGTCGATTCAGGACCCAACACTCCGATTATAGTGGATTGGGATGGACCCGAAGACGTGGCTAACCCGAAGAATTGGTCTGCGTTCCGGAAATTTCTCGTGTCGTTGAACATATGCGTGCTTTCAACATCTGTGTATATGGCAACTGCAATTTTCACGCCGGCCGTGGAGAAAATGCGGTTGTTTTTCGGGGCCACAGAGTCCCAAATCATGTTGGGTCTGACCCTTTTCGTTTATGGCTACGGTATTGGCCCACTGATTTTCTCTCCTATGTCTGAGAACCCGCGGTTTGGGGGCCGCAGACTCGTATTCATCATTCCGCAATTTATTTTCTGCGTTTTGCAGATCCCCAGTGCACTGTCCAATACAGTGGCTCCGTTTGTGGTGCTGAGATTTATCGCAGGCATTTTTGCCAGCCCTCCTCTCACCATGGGAGGTGCGGCCCTCAGCGATATGTACAATTTCCCGGGCCTGGGCTGGGCGCTCCTGTACTGGAGTTTGGGATGTGTTGCTGGTCCTTACATTGGCCCCTTGATTGGCGCCGCCTTGATCGAAAATAACACTTGGAGATGGGCCATGTGGTATCTGCTCATCCAGGCTGGTGCTGTGCTGTTGTTTCTGGTTTTGTTCTTCCCTGAAACAAGTGGCCAGGCTTTGCTAACGCAAAAGGCCAGAAAACTGCGCCAGCTTACGGGTAACTCCAATATTATCTCGCAGGGCGAGATCGAGGTCGAGAAAATGCGCGGCAAACACCTGCAGCTCGTCAAGTCGATTCTGTGGCTGCCAATCGAGCTCACACTCCACGAGCCGGTTTTATTATTTATCAACTTGCATCTCACGCTGGTTTACGCCATCGTGTACCTGTATTTCGAAGCCTTCCCGATTGTGTACTACGAGATCTACGACTTTACATTGGTCGAACAAGGCGCCGCATATCTGAGTCTCTTAATCGGGTGCATCGTCGCGTTCTGCATATACTCGCCGTATATGTACCGACGGCTGGTGGTGCCAATGATGAAAAAGAAAGAAATCAGTCCGGAGCGAGTGTTTCTGCCGTTCACCATTTGTGGCTCGATTGTCGCCCCGATCGGTGTTTTTATGTTCGGCTGGGCCGCGACCAAAAGCGTCAACTGGATTGTGCCCACTATCGGTAATGTCATTTTTGCCACGGGCACTTGGTTTCTTTTTCAGACATACATTGCGTACCTCGGTCGTATGTACCCCACCAGACTGGCATCTGCCATGGCCTCCAACACTTTGATGAGGTGTTTGGTGGGCGGTGCTTTCCCGCTCTTTGGCAGAGCTTTCTACAATAACCTCGGGCCCAGCAAATTCCCAGTGGCCTGGGGCTGCACAATTCTGGGTGCCGTGGGTATTATTATGATCGGTTTACCGTTCTTTTTATTATTTAAGGGCGAGCAGCTTCGTGAAAACGCTCTCAAGAAATGGGGCGCTCAGTTGCTCCGTTAGACATCGTCGCTGACGTCGTTTGAACCTCGCGACAAACCACTAATTTACATAAGTCTACATTTGTGAGACAAATCATAATCAATCTAGGCCACAATCCTGACTTGTACTTGTGTCAATCAAGAGAAGGATCGCAAATCCGATCCCCGCTCCCAGAACTGCTGATTAATTTGAGCTGCAAGGAATATGCACAGTCAGCAAAAATTCTAACGGTCATCTCGAGGCATCCTAAGACACTTCCTCCTACAGACCGACTCGAGGCCATTTTAGCATGAATAATTAGTATTTGTTCGGAAGATATCCGCAATTCTTGTTTGATCCCCCATATTTTCTTAGAGGACCCCGAAAAGCCTTCAAAGCGACGAAAATATCTCGACCAGTGCTATATGCATAATTTCAAAGCGTTCCTGCAACTACAAAGATGCTATCCTAGGGTACCACAATGTCGCCACCGGGTCCGCATAAGTGCCATGTTGTGAAACACTCATAAAAGCAATTGAAGGACACTTCCAGGTTTCTGCCGCGGATTCAACCAAGGGAACGAAGTATTCGAGCGAATAAGTCCTTAAGCTCGTTCAAATGAGTCGGAAATGCCGGTGCGTTATGACAGATTTAGGAACCCCGGAAGATCCCTGTCGCAGCTTCTTGCCTTGTGGGCTTACGACATTCGATGCAGGTCCCTGCACTTAAGAGCCTCAAATTGATCATTTCAGGGTTTGCCATCGTATAAGCAGCCGCCATTTAAGATCCCCGGTTGCCCCGAAATCAAACTGGGGACTTATACTGAGTGTTGTATCCTAATAGCAACAAGATGCCGACGCAATTTGCAAGCACAATACACACATCATTTAGAGATAGCGCCTTAGGAGAGGCCATTTACTATTTGTCGGGTAAAAAGATACTCGTGCCGACCTATAACCGTCACGATTATGCCGTGCCCGAGAAGTACTTGTCTTCTTACTCTGAGAAGAAAAGTCTGGTCTCAACAAGTACTTCGGCGAACTCCCCGAACGACAGTGCAAAAGGAGAATTTGCAGATTCGGTGACTGCAGCAACAGACTCTGCAGAAGCGAGCAAAACATATGCACAGCCGGCGGCACGCTCTTCGGACGGCCGAGTTTTGGTAGACTGGGATGGCGAAAACGACCCCGAGAATCCGAAAAACTGGTGTTTTTTCAAAAAAATACTCGTGACTATTATCGTCAGTTTAGCAACCACTTCGGTGTACATGGCTACAGCGATTTATACGCCGGCCCTAGAGCAGATGATCGGACTTTTTAACACCACTGAGCCCAAAGTGTTGCTCGGTGTGACCATGTTTGTGTATGGATACGGCTTGGGCCCTCTTATTTTTTCGGCTATGAGTGAAAACCCGCTTTTTGGCGGCCGCCGGCTCACGTTCGTGTTCCCGCAGCTGATTTTCACTGTGTTGCAGATTCCCACCGCGCTCAGCAATCACATTGCACCATTCGTCGTTTTGCGGTTTCTTGCCGGTATTTTTGCCAGCCCTCCGCTAACTATCACCAGTGCTGTTCTCAGCGATGTCTGGGGCTTCCCCGCACTAGTCTACGCTCTTATGTTATGGAGCTTGGGTTGCATTGCCGGGCCCTACATTGGTCCCTTGATTGGCGCTGCTCTGACTCACGCCAACTCCTGGCGTTGGTCAATTTGGTATCTGCTATTCCAGGCCGGCTTCATGCTGTTTGTAATAGTCATTCTATTGCCTGAGACCAACGCGGAAGCGCTGCTTATCCGCAAGGCACAGAAGCTGCGTAAGGTCACTGGTAACGACAATATTGTCGCTAAGGGTGAGATTGAGGCAGATAAAATGCGTGGCAATTATGGTGCCATTCTCAAATCTGTGCTGTGGTTGCCTCTCGAGATGACAATCAGAGAACCCGTACTGCTCTTCATTAACCTGCATCTAGCCCTCGTCTATGCTGTTATTTATCTATGCTTCGAAGCATTCCCCATTGTGTACGGTGAACTCTACCACTTCACATCCGTCGAGCAGGGCTGTACCTACCTGGGCCTCCTGGCTGGCTGCGTCATTGCGTGTATGATTTACCTTCCGTATATCAGTCTCAAGCTCATCAAGCCGCTGTTCAGAGGCGAGCATCCCGGCCCTGAAAGCGTTTTCGTTACCGTCACTGTGTATGCCTCTTGTTTGGTGCCAATCGGACTATTCGTTTTTGGCTGGACCGCACACGAGAGCATTCACTGGATCGTGCCCCTGATCGGCAATGTTATTTTCTCAATTGGAACCTGGTACCTCTTCCAGACATATATTGCCTATCTAGGTCAGATGTATCCTACGCGTATGGCCTCCGCAATGGCCTCCAACACGGTTTTCCGCTGTCTTATTGGCGGAGCTTTCCCGATCTTTGGTAGGGCATTCTACAAAAATTTGGGTCCCAGTGATTTCCCTGTAGCTTGGGGCTGCACAATTCTCGGTGTTGTGGGCATTCTTATGATCAGTCTACCTGTGTTCATGCGGATCAGGGGTGAGAAACTGCGTGAAGGTGCCATTGAGAAATGGGGCGACAAGCTGCAACGCTGAGTGCTGTTGAAGCTGTGCGCATCTCCCTTTCACATAATTTTAATCAAAGTATATAAGTCTTCAATTTCATTTTCTACTCAGCGGTTCTATTACTATAGATTGTGGGGGCTCCGCTACCACAAGTTAGCCAGCTCTTCACTGACACGAACATCGGCTCTGAGTTTCTTCGCGACGTCCTGCCACTTGTCGCCATTTTTCACCACAAAATCTCGCTTGGAGGTTTTTCCAAACTTGATTGCCTGGCCATGCTGGAGTTTTTGCCGCATGCCCAGCAACGAAATTCCTAACACAGTCGAGACATCCATATCGAATTTCCGTTTGACATAGCCCAGGACCGCACAACAGCCTTCAGTATCGCCTTGTATCAGGAATGTCTGACAGATTGTCTCCAATAAATTAAGTGAGGGTTCATAATTGCCGATTCGCGTCATCTCGGCAAACAATTCACGCGGCTCGAAAGAGCCAGTCTCTCGGTTTTTGACCCACAAGGCCCTCCAGCACTTCTGATTCAAACCCAACGCGACTAGTGGCAAATTCCAGGGATTGTTCTGCACGATCAATTCGCGAGCCAAAGCAGGAGTAACTCCAAATTGATTGTGATCAGAAAAGGCGCCAAGATCTTGTGAACTGTGGCGAGCCAGTGCAACTAGCGCTTCGGGACAGCCCAGACGTCGGGCCGTTTTCACAGCATGTTCTGGGCTTTTCCCGGATAAAGCGAGTTTTTTGACAATCTCGTAGCTTGCGTTAGCGGGCAGCGCAATGCCAAACTCATCAATTGCGTCCAGAACTTCGGCAATCTCTTCGGGATTGTCCCATGCCAGAGAGCTGGCCCAGGCTGAATAGAGGGCTGCCGACTTGACAAAACTGGGGTCTCGGCTCACAAGAGCTGCCATAAAGCCTTCAAATTCTGATCTGGGCCGTAGCACTCTACCACGTTTCGAACGTCTAATCTTGATGCTCGCCAGCAGACGGGACTCGAGTTCAGCTTTGGAAAGACTGACAAAAGGAAGTAAGATAGCCGCAGATTCCCATTCTTGATGTTGGACCAAGTTGCTTAATACCTGGTGGAGAGTTTCCAGGGTTACACGATTCACTCGATACGAAATTTCTTCGAACGACGTCGCAGGAGAGGTTTCTTCCGGGGCCGTGCCTGCCTCATTTTCTAGAGCGCAAACCAGTTTCGCCAACCATTTTGTGTTTGTTTCACGACCTAGAGTCTTCTGTACAAGAACTGCAGCTAACCGCGATGATAAGCACTCCGATTCGTCTAAAATATCAGCCAATGCTTCAGCTTCCCCGACCATACCAGCGTCCAGGTGGTACAATGCACCGTTCTCTGTCCAGTAGACAGTATCCTTAACATCTTCTCTCTCTTTTCGAGATTCCCAGTACTGCAAAGCCTTAAATGCTCGGTTATTTGCCACCAAACTATCGAGATACTCGATCTCATTGACCGGATCGAATCTGGCGAGGCGATGGCCATAAATATAATTACCGGTGATGTAGACAGCCTTGTTTTTCAATTTTCCGTTCATGCGTTTAGCGATTTCAAAAAACCGGGCAAACTGGTCCATGAACTCTTTGCTCTGGCTTTTCGAGAGCATTTCAACCGACCGCCAGAAATCTTCATCGAAGTCCCTCATAGACTCGGCATTGTCTACGATTGTGGCCAGTATTCCCGCGGTTTCGGCCTCTGCTGTGGCTTGCATTTCGGCAGAATTTTTGAAATCATCAATATGAGTAGGGGTTTTGTTCAAAGCACGCAATTGCGACTCGACTTCGGCCCCGTGCTCGCTAAGGACTGTTTGCAAATAGTTTCGCTGCTCCGGAGGCATATCCTGCATTTGTTCTCGCAAGCCAGAGATTGTGGGCACAGATTGTGGAGCATGTGAAACTACATCAGGCGATTTTTGAGAGTAACGTCCTCTTTTTCCCGATCCCAACGTTCTTAGACCTCGGGAAAAGAGCCTCATACTCGAGATGATCTGTGTGATGCAGGAAGATAATTAAGCAGCGTCCGGGGTCTGTACGAGGAGAGTGACGAGAAAGCTGGCGCAGGGGGCACGGTTGCAAGAGATTGAATCAAACGAGAAATACGATCATAATCTTTAGAATTCTCACTGAAAAGCAAAACTATAAAAATGAAAAAAATTCTCCGATACGGGGAGTCGAACCCCGGCTTGCCCGGTGAAAGCGGACCGTCCTAGCCGTTAGACCATATCGGATTAATATTACTAAATATCTTTGGTATTATATTATATACTTTGTTGTAAGTTTCTGTAACTAGAATCTCATTATGAATATTCACTGACTCTCCTTTTAAGGCTTTTAATTCTAGAGGCGCGCCCAATAATAACACAGTGGGACTTTTGAGGATGGAATCAAGACTTTGGAATAGTCAAGTTTTGATGTAAATTCAGTTCATCCGGTATACCTGGTTTTTTCTTGATCATCATCTACGCATCTAAATCAGTATCTCTAAATGAAAACAAGAGCAGTGTCAGACCTCAGACTACCCGAAGCCATGGAGTGTAGGAAATGGAAAAAAAGAGAAAAAAGCCTATAAACTTTCGTTAAATATAAAAATTTCAATAAACGAGGATTTACGAACCAAAGTTATACACCGAACAAAATTTTCGCTGAAGCACAACAGGGTTCGGCCGGCTGCGGCTGCCGGAATCAACGGTACGCTGCAGCAGAACCCGAGGCAGCGTGAGCAGTTCAGATCAAGAAACAGAGAGAAAGTTTAGTGCATCATCAAATTTTTTTCAGAATACGGTCGAGAGCCGGAGTGAAACGTCGAACAAACTGAGAAAGAAAAAAACAAATTAATTAAAATTTTGACGAATGACTCTGTCAATTGTAATTTTCAAGTAGTTAATTGCAGATCACAAAATAGTGTCGTCCTCTACGTTCCACACACATCATGCCCCTGCCCAGCAGGCACCTGCCAAGACTGGCAAGATCTAGCAACGGGTGAGGGCATATAGTGAATCCTATGTCAGTATGGGCTTGGGCCGTTCACACTTCTTATCGGTGACCAGGGCGCATGAGTCCGATCGCGTGGCGTTTCTGTAGGAAGGTTTTACAGCTTGGCTACGCTACAATCTTGCGGATAAGAATGTTTTCATATTCAGAATACGGGTAAAAGCAAAATCGCAGTGCGCATGCGTTAGATCAAAGCTTAGGTATGTATGTAGGGATCACGGCACGTCAGCTGTGGCGGTCATGTGACATCGGCGTAACGAAGAGCTTTCAACCAAAGAGTAGCGTCAACTCCAGTTGAGCCGATGCCGAGGCAAGCCGTAATCCAGATTGGAGCTCACACACGGATAGGAGGAAAATCGTCATGTAGTATAACAATAGAATCAAAAACATTTCAGTTAGAACCTCATTCTGAACCGAGAAAAGTCTCCCCATGTAGCGTGCGCCCTGCATCAGAAAAACCCAGGCCCATCCTTACCCCCGACTGTGCATGTGCGTAATGTTTTTATAGTCACGGCCTGCCTTAGGAGGATGATCCCAAGCTTAGTTGTGACAAGTTTTGACCCCGCTTGACTTGCTTGTTTCCAGCGTTCCCTCCTTGTTCATCTGTCCAGTCAAGCACAATGAACGCCTCCACGAGCGAGAGCCAAGTCTCCGAGCAAGAAAAGCGCTACACCAACCACTCCGTCGAGGACTTCGCTTCGGCTCATGACAACGACGGCCCACAGTTTCTTGAGTCCAGCGAGCCGGTCCGCCGCGTCAATACAAACGCCAGTGTCACCCGCGCCGATGAGCAGGACGACGTGATCTCGCGGGCGTTTTCTCGCACGTCGTCATTCAAGAACCCGCTGCCGGTTATGGGCGGCAACAAGCCTTACCCGCCCGAGGTGCCTGGTTTTGACGACCGCTACAAGGTCGAGTTTGACGGCCCGGACGACCCGCTGAACCCGCTGAACTGGTCGAATAAGCGGAAACTTAAGTTAGGTGCGGCGATCGTGTACCCCACTGTTGTCGTTGTTTGGGGATCATCGGTTTACGCGCCCGTTGCTGAGGTTTTGATGGCCAAGTACGACATCGGCATCGCGGTTGCTGTGCTCAGCGTATCGCTTTACGTGCTTGGTTTTGCCACCGGCCCGGTGATCTGGGGTCCCATGTCTGAGATCTATGGTCGTCGTATGCCTATGATTATTTCGTGCTTGGTGTTCATGTGTTTCAACTTCTGGACGGCCACCGCGGATCACCTCTACCAGCTCATGCTGTACCGTTTCTTCGCGGCTGTCTTTGGTTCGGCGCCGCTCGCTGTTTCTGCAGCTGCGTTTGCAGATATTCTGACCACGGAGACCCGCGGCATGGGCATGTCTATTTTTTCGCTGTGTGTGATTGCGGGCCCTATGATCGCGCCGGTTGTTGGCGCCTACATCACAGCTTCGTACCTGGGCTACCGCTGGACGATGTACATCACGGGCATTATGTCGGCTCTTTCTCTGATTACCACTGTTCTGTTCATGGAGGAGTCGTTTCACCCCATGGTTCTGGCCGGCAAGGCCCGCGAGCTGCGCGAACGTACGGGAAACCACGCCATCTACGCCGCGCACGAGCGTGTCAAACCTGATTTCAGGACCATCGCGCAGAAGGTGCTGATGCTGCCGATCATCATGTTGTTGCGCGAGCCAATTCTGCTGCTCATGTCCATCTACCACGGCTTCATCTACGGCATTCTCTACCTGTGCCTGGAAGGTGTCCCGATCATCTTCACCACCTACGGCTGGAAGGGCGGCAACCTCATGCTGCCGTACCTCGCTATGTTTTTGGGTGCAACAATCGCAATCGTTCTCAACATTTTCTACTTCGACCCGCTCTTCGCCAAACGGCTGCATGCGTCTGGAAAGGCCGTGCTGCCTGAGGAGCGTCTGCCGCTTATGGTTGTGGGAGGCGTGGCCTTCCCCATCGGTATTTTCATGCTTTGCTGGACCGGGCACTACCAGGTGATGTGGATGGCTCCGGTTGTAGGCACGGCGATCGTCGGATTTGGTCTGATTTCCATTTTCCTGCCCGTCTTCAACTACATCATCGACACCTACCTGTTCCTTGCTGCGTCGGCCATGGCTGCCAACACCTTTTTGCGTTCGGGCATGGGCGCGGCGTTCCCCATTTTTGCCACCGCCATGTTCAAAAACCTGGGTTCGCAGTGGGCCGGCACCTTGCTCGGCTGCCTGGGTCTGGCGCTGCTGCCTGTGCCAGTGCTGTTCTACTTCTACGGAGCCAGACTCCGTCGGGGATCCAAGTTCGCACCTGACTTGGACGCCTTGATGGCTGCAAAGGCGGCTGGCCAGAAGCAGGAGCCGGCAGAATCGGAAACCTCTGCGTCGCACTGAACAACTTATTATTTTTTCTTCTTAACGTGATTCCCCCCATCTCTCATACAGCTCTGGAGACACACTGGGCTAACTTTGTCTACGCTGATGCCCTCATATTCAATTAATAGGTTTATATAAATTATAGCCGTTTCCATAACACACAACGGTGAAGCTTCAAACAAGTCCTCGCTGGAGAAATAGGTTAAATGTGAACAACCTCTACGTGCGACCGGAGCGCCAGATGTGCCGAGCCAGACTTGACTGTGACCATGGCATATGTGCCTCTGTTTGTGTGTTTCGCGAGCTTGCCCGGGTTCAGGCAGATGACGCCGTCAACAACGTCGATCTGTGGCGCCGCCAGCGAAGGGGTGATGAGAATATCAGGAGCCAGATGGATATTGGCCAGCTCCATGTGCACCAGATCCAGCGACACCGGCGGGTGCTTGGCTGAGTTGCCAGGCAGATCGCGGATATTTTCGCGCGAAGGAACATCGCGGGAGCTCGGCAACCACGAAGGGTAGATCGGGTACATTCTTCTTTGGCCGAGGATCTGGCGGAATGCCGACGACGTGCCCGCGGTCTGGCCCCTGTATTCCGACGCCCGGACCAGGTCTTGGACAGTGTCAACGCTCGTACACGTGAAGAGCAGTTCATCGAGGGCAAACATGCCTGGATTGGGCACCGACTTGACGTCTTTGGGCAGCAGCGTGCGGCCAAACGCCGGCTGGGGGAACTCGCAGCGCGGGAAGTGCGCGTCCTGGACTGACGGCAGGACTATGACCTGGCAGAACGCTTGCATCTGCTCAATTAGAGGCATGACGTGAGTCTCGTATATTTGCGAGGCCGACATTTCCGCATCGCCCTTCCACAAGCGGTCGTTCTGCATATCGACAAATGGCCCCAGGAGCACGCACGCGGAGGGCTGCTGTTTCTCGACCACGTGGACCAAGTCTTGTAATAAAGCGTAACTCAGTTCGTCGCTGCATGTGTATGGGCCGGCAGCCACGAGAATTTTGGCCGGCGAGTCGCCGCGCTTAGACTGGAAAGCCAGTTTCTGTTGGTCGGGAATCTGGGCACTGAGCAGTGGCGGCGATTCCAGCAGCTCTTTGGCCACAAACTCGTCGCCTGTGGGGTTGTGTCCCTTCAGAACAACAATCTGGCCGGGGAAGAGAGTGAAGCTGGACAGCTGCGACACGTTGAGCCGACAGAACGTGCCTCCTCCAAAGCGGGCAGCCGAGGTGATGGCCAGATTATTGGTGGATGCCCGCTTGAACGCACCGTCCTCATGCTCATACGAGACCCGGCCAACCACAAACACATCGTCTTGGTGAGGCGCGCACGGGTTCAAGAACTCCAAATGTGGGAAAAGCTCGGCCACGTCCTCGATCTGCTGGTCGAGGATCCGGTGCACCTCCTCGAGCGGCCGTCGCATCACTTTTTCCTCGAAAGATTTTGGATTGACATTGAGCTGGAAATGCAGCGGAGCACTTAAATTTGCTTCAATCCTTGTACCAAGTTCACACTCGACCTTGCCGCTTTGAATAACTCGCCCGGGACGGCTCGGCGAGCTCACTGGTTCGGGCAGGTCGCTGCTCAAGTCGCGAACGATATGCGCTGGTGTGGGCGTTGCCGGCGTGCGCATCACTGAATGCAGTTGCCTAGAGGGTGTGGCAAACACAGACTTGCCCACCGGCGTCATTTTTGCTTTTTTGGTGGGCCGGTCCAGCTGCGATTTCAGGTACTGGGCGAACTCCTCGATCGCGTCCTTGAGCGCCGGATTGTCGTGCTGGAGCGCGTAGGCCTCCCATTTGTAGCCCAGATCTTCTTTAGAAAGTCCCGTCTGCTTGCATAGATCTTTTATTTGCGACTTGAGTTGCGGGTTGCTTTCGACCTCGATGAGCTGGGTGGTCATGGCACGAAAGATTAATTAGTTGTTGTCTGCCAGTAATTAGCCCACGCGTCAATGACGCGTGTTTGTAAAGTTACGGTAGATTATAAAACTCGACAGGAGAGCGTGCTGTCGAATACAAAATGCCAGTCGAAAGTTCCAAAAAAATAAAAGAAGAAAAAACATCGGCAGAAACTATATTACTTCACTAATACCAGTGTTTGGTGAGAACATTCTTCCGGCTGTGCTCCCTGTGCGCTTCCCGTGCTCTAGCAAGCGTTCTCACTGCTTCGCAACCAGACAAATGGAATACGGGAATGGATTCATATATACTGCTTGGCTATTCGAAGTTTGATTGCAAAAAAGTTTTGATTGCAAAAAAGCATGTTGTTGCAAAAAAGAATTTGTTGCAAAAAGATCAGTGTCATGGGACTGAAATTACTCGGCGGTCTCCTTGACCTCCGCCTCAGGCTTGGACTCCTCGGGCTTGGCCTCCTCGGGCTTAGACTCCTTTGGCTTCTGCTCAGAGTCCCGGCGACGCTTGTAGGGACCAGGGCGATCATTGCGGTTGCCGCCACGCTTCTTGAACGCGTTGAAGCGATTACGCTTGCCGTTGGCATTGGCAGTGAAACCGTGCTCGGCCTGCTTCATGTCGACGTACGCCTGCTTGGACATGGTGGTCAGCTCATTGTCGTTGAAACTGCGCTTCTCCTCCAAGAACTTGTCGGCCTGCTCCTGGGTGGCAAACTCGGCAAACACGGACTGCTTGAAAGACTTGTCGTCCGAGCGACGCAGACGCACCTGCTTGACCTCGCCAAACTGCTCGAAGAACGCCTCGATATCGAATTGCGACGTCTCGGTCTCCTCGCCGAAACCCTTGGCGTAAACAGTGCGCACAAACGCCTCTTTTTTCTCTTCGGGCTTGGGCTCCTTCAGCGGAATGCGGCGGCGGACTTTCTTGTCATCCTCGCTCACCTCGAGCAGGCTCTCGCTCTGCTTCAGGGCAGCGACCACTGCACTAAGCGGCTGGAAACGACGCATGCGAGCAAATTTGTGGATGGTCTCGATCTCAACCCAGCCATTATTTTTCTCGGCAGTCTGGAACAGAAACTTGTCGCGGGGTAGGTTCTCGTCAGAGAAGTAGAACTCAACCTGCTTTAGGATCGCGGCAGGATCACTCGTCTCGGGCAGTTTGGAGGCATCAGAGACCCGCTTGTTCGAGCGAGGGGTTTGCTGGACGTCTGTCATGGTGGAAAAGGGCGCTGTTTTATAAGGGCCTCGACTCTTCAAAAGAAATGAGAGTCTGAGTCGGTCCTGGTGGAAAAAAAATTATGTAAAACGTTAAATTACCCAGAGCGGATTGGGAAAATGCTAGTCATAAGATTGTAATTGGTCTGCACCCGCGTTCTCAGTGTTCTCCACAACTGGCTGCAAAAAAATTAATGATTCCCCGCAAACTAAGTCTATTTAGGCGTTGCTTTGCGTTTGCAAAGCAACTTATTAGGTCAAAATTTCCTATGAAGTTGGGTAATCACAAATTGGCTTTCTCCATCCTGTAAACGTTAACTAGACCATCCTGAGAGAAGCTGGCTACAAGACGCTTGTGCTGATCGTACATTCGGCCACAATAAAGGCCCCGTTGGTCGTTAGCCTTGTCTGACCACGATTCCATGAAGAGATGGGCCTGATCGGCGATGGGGTCGAGGTGATGCAGGATGAAGTTGTGCGAGAGTGTGGCCATTTTCTCCACCATAAACCGTGGGTCGTCCTGGATGTTTACGAGCGTGAACAGTGAGTTGCGGTCCGAAATATAAATCAACAGAGCGATGTGCATGTGAGTGTCATTAAGCGGGTCCTTCGCACGGAACCAGTGCACAATTTTGCGGTCGCTGAGCGGCTGGCCTTTGAACGAGGCCGTGGTGTCCATCTTTTTACAATCGATTGGGTGCACCTGGATAGGCATATCAACACTTCGCGCAAACTCAATCAGGAGCGGTGAATCAAAATCAGGAGCATCTTCCATAGCGGCAATTTGTTTGTCGTCTGCATCGAATTGCGTAGGGAACTGCCTCTCGTAGTCCAGAACATCCTTTTCGGGCGCCTTGAAGCTCTGCAGCGCGACAAAGCACAAGTATTTGTTCTGGAAATTGAAATGTTCAAGTTGATCGTCTTCAATTTGGTACACTTTGACTTCCCGCGAGAAGTATCGGCGGCCATTGCGCAAAGATTCAACTTTGTAGATGAACGGCAGCTGACTCCGACCAGGAAGCAAGAAATTACCGCCGCTGGAATGGCAAATAAACCCGTCCGGAACAGTGTGGGCAGCAGCCAACACACTTTGGCCCAGCACGTGCCCGCCGAACGCTGTGCCGGTGATCTTGTTGGGCTGGAATGGAATACTCATTGACTGGAAGACCCGAATTGTGCTGGGGTCGGCCTTGTCGTCTGGTATGTACTCCAGCTCCTTCAACTCCATTAAGTCACGGAATGTCAAGCCCGTGGTATCGAACAAGTCGAAGCTGATATCTAGCGGCATTTTTTCGAATCAAAGTAGCAGACGGTCTAAGGAAATACGGAATATCTTCGATATATGGGGTGGGGAACGGGGTGGGTACGGTTTTATAACGCATCGCTGGCCCCGTGCAGGTGATACTGTCCATTGGGCGGAATCCTTCTGATTTGCCCTTACCCTGAAACAATATGTGCCATGTGACCCCGGTCTAGAGCCGGTGTCCTTGGTATAGGCGTTCCCAAAGAATAAAAACCTATTTGTGGCGGAACGAAATTAGTGACCAATTTCAGGCCAAGAGGTTTCAGGACTATAATTCGAGAGATATACGCCGGGAAGGCCGATAAATGCCGCAGCCCGAGTTTCTGGAATCAAATAGGGACGAGGGCTGGGGTTCTGGAACCTCAATCGAGGAAACACGCGCGACGAGAAGGAGAGATAATTACATCGATGGGAAAGATGGTACCGTCCAGAAGGAAGTGTTACGTTTGCGGTATGCGCGAAAATAGGGTCTGAAGTCATCCGATGGAAAATTGATCTACTTGCTAGCGTCTTGATGCAAACGTAAAAAATATTTTTGTTTTGGCTACCTGTATGGAAAAGGGTGCCAGTGCTTGCTTCCGCCTTTGCTAGCCAGTGCCCACAGAAGCAAGCTTTCTAAGCTCCCTCATGTCCCCATCGGGTGAGGCTAAACGAGTTGAGGACGAGATCCAAGTCTCTAATGCTGAGCACAGAGAGCAAAAACCAGACACATCTGCCATTGACGAAGGTGAGTCTGGTGAGCCAGGTTCTGGTACCAGACCGCATCACGAGCGGAGAGGAAGCCGCATTGCTATGCTCAAGATGACCGGCAGTTCCCTCCGGAATCTCCCCACATTGAGGGCAATGCGGAACAAGGATGGCTCTAAAGATCATACGAAAGAGAGTAGCAAAGAACCAAAAGAGTTAAAAGTTGGTCGGGACCCGCGGAGCGTGCTTCTCCAGGCAAACTCGCCGCAAACAAGGCTCCAGCGAATAGCTCAGCGGACACAGGCCCAGCTGCGAATCCGCAATTGGCGCGGCATTCGGCGAAAAACCGAGCGTGAACAGCTGCACGATCTAGAAAAGTCGCGACTGTTGTTCAACGAACTGTATGTTGTCTCGCCGGCGGTCATGCTGCTGGCGTCAAGGCTCCAGCACGGTGAAGACGGTGGCCGCAGAGTGCCTGTTTTGCTCGAACAAATCTCCATCAACGTTGTACGGTCCGAGTCTCAGCGGTACCGCAACACTGTTCAAATATTTCTGGAATACGGCTCGGGTCCTGCCATGATTAAGTGGTCAATTGTGAGGGGCCATCGCGACTTCTTGCTGTTCAACACTGGCGTGTACAAGGAGTCGCTTTCACGTGGGCAGAAGCCGCCTAAGCTGCCAAACCCGCGAAAGATCAACAAAGATCTTTTGAAGGAGCCGTTGAGGCTCGCGTCGCAGCGGAGCGAGACTTCTGGGTTCGTTTCAGCGAACTCGGAGGAGATGTCGCTTTCGCAGATCGATGAGATCGACGAGTCACCGGAAGAAGCACACAACGAGCAAACTGTTCCGCATAAGTCTGTTGGAAATGGAACGCATACGAATCACGCTCAGGCTTCTCGTCAATCACACACTCAAAGCGAATCGCTAGAGATCGCCGGAGGCAATTCTGCTTCTCATTTTGCTTCTCATTCTGCTGCAAATTCGGTAGCCGGATCGCAGGCAAATCGGCCGTTTTTGCGAACTACAAGCGTAACTGAGCGGATTTCGGAGCCGCTGTCCAGCGGAGCTTCGGCCGTAAGCAGTCTGAATTCGGAGCACGAGTCCACGGCGCCGTACGAAAAACAGATAGAGAAGTACCTGCGGAAACTGCTGCGGATGTACCGCTTCTCGGGTGAAAGCAACCGACTGCTATCATTCCTTGAATTGTCGCATATGAGTGTGAAACTGGCGCCTGAGTACTACTTCCACGGCAAGGAAGGCCTGGCAATTATCTCGAACCGCGCCAGCGAGCAGGGTTGGAAAGTGCGCCACTGGCAGCCCCAGGACGTGGTCTCTATCTACAAGCGCCATACTACTAAGTGGATTCTTGTGCGAGACTCGTTTGTGGTGATTGTGGACAGCATCGACTCGACAAATATTCTCGAGTGTTTTGAGGTCGATCACAAGTTCGAAGTAGTGCATCGCCGCGAAGCTCTGGACGAGTCGGATGGTGGTCTGCATATGGCCGATGAGCATCTCCAAAACAAAAATCAGTGTATTACCAAGGCCAGCGAGCCTCCGCTTGCGCAGAATCAGGTGACGCCGCAGGCTCAGGCCGAGCCGGACGGCCGCCGCGGGAAAGGTTTCCAACTGCATTTGCGGAATGCTGCAAGAAATCTGAAACTCGTGCTCAGAAGCGACCGAGAGCTACGCCGCTGGCAGTCGTCGATTTTGCAGATGCTCAAAGCCACGCCTTGGTCGCAAGCCAACCGGTTCGGGTCGTTTGCGCCGATTCGCCAGAACGTATACTCTCAGTGGTTTGTAGACGCGCGCGACTACTTCTGGACGCTGAGCGAGGCGCTGGAAAACGCACAGGACACAATCTATATTTTGGACTGGTGGCTGAGCCCCGAACTGTACCTGCGGCGTCCGCCGGAGTCGAACCAGCGCTGGCGACTCGATCGCATTCTGAAACGTAGGGCTGAGGCTGGTGTCAAGATCTTCGTAGTTGTTTACCGCAACGTGGGCTCGACCATTCCTATCGACTCGATGTGGACGAAACACAGTTTGTTGGATTTGCACCCGAATGTGCATGTGTTGCGGTCGCCCAACCAGCTGTTCCAGAGCAGTGCCATTTTCTGGGCGCATCACGAAAAAGTGTGTATTATTGATACGACAATTGCATTCTGCGGTGGCATCGATCTGTGTTTCGGAAGGTACGATGCTGCGCAGCATGTACTGGTAGACGATGCGCCGGCCCCATTCTACAAATCGAACGAACAGGCTGCTAGCGCCACTCGCGTGCCCCAGCTGTGGCCGGGCAAGGACTACTCCAATCCCCGCGAAAAAGATTTTTTCCGGCTCGATCAACCATACGAAGATATGTACGATCGCCAGTCGGTGCCGCGAATGCCCTGGCACGACGTTCACCAGATGGTTCTTGGCCAGCCTGCGCGCGACCTGGCGCGGCATTTCGTGCAGCGCTGGAATTACGTGTTGCGCCAGAAACTGCCCTCTCGGTACACGCCGTTGCTGCTGCCGCCGCCTGATTTCACTCAGGAAGAGCTTGAGCGACTGGGTCTATCAGGGACTTGCGAGTACCAGGTGCTGCGCTCTTCGTGTGACTGGTCGCTGGGACTCAAAGAACACGAACAGAGCATTCAAAACGCGTATCTCAAGCTGATTGACGAGTCGGAGCACCTGGTGTACATTGAAAACCAGTTCTTTATTTCCTCAACGCAGGTAGATGACGTGCCGATTCGCAATGCGATTGGTGACGCTCTGGTCCAGAGAATCATCAGAGCCCATGAAAAAGGCGAGAAGTGGCGGGCCGTTATTGTTATTCCGTTGATGCCCGGCTTCGAGGCCCAGGTCGATACCCCTGAAGCGTCAAGCGTACGGGTGATTATGACGTGTCAATTCAACACGATCTCGCGTGGACCCAATTCAATCTTCGCACGGCTGGAACACGCCGGTATCCGCCCTACCGACTATATTGGCTTCTTTTCGCTGCGGAAATGGGGCAAAATCGGCCCCCAAAAGAGGCTGGTAACTGAGCAGCTGTACATCCACGCAAAAACCATGGTGGTTGACGACCGCGTGGCCATTATCGGCAGCGCTAATATCAACGAGCGGTCGATGCGTGGTACGCGCGACTCAGAGATTGCTGTGTGCGTTCGCGACACGCAGGCGGTGAACTCGGTGCTGGCAGACAAGCCGTGGCGCGCGGCAAAGTATGCGCACAACTTGCGACTGCGACTCATGCGTGAGCATCTGGGCGTTGATGTTGACAAGCTGGATATTATTGAGCGGCTGATGGAGGGAATGCACGAGTTGGCAGCGCAGCGTTCCGAAAACGACATCAACAACCATAACAACAACAACAACAACAACAACAACAACAACAACAACAACAACAACAACAATCACCAAGCGCAAGAGAACGATTTCCCGTCATGGATGTACCCCGAGTTGCATTCATTCAATTGGTATGCTGGAACTGAGGTCAACAAAGGCGTACACGAGGCCAAGAAAATTTCTACCGATGACCGTATTCAGGGTAACGCCGAACACCGCAAAGACGTAGAGGGCTTCGGTTTCGACCAGTACAAGGAGCGCGAAAAGCTGCTGGAGTCGGAGACGCCTATCAAAAACCCGCTCTATGCGAGACTGAAACAAAAGGCCGTGGCCCAGCCCAACGCCGAGCAAGATTTCGACGAGGCCATCAAGATTCTGGAAACTTTGGCCCGCGACTCGTCGATTGAGGACTCCGAGCAGTTCAAGCGGCGGTTCTACACCGAGTTCACCGGCGTCGATATCATCGGAAAAGGACTGAACCGAGTGCCGGCACCGATTGTCTCCGAGGACGGCTGCCATGTGAGCAACAACAACCCGATCCCAATCGATCCTTGGGCGTTCGATGATCCCGTCTCGAGCACCTTTTACGATAATCGCTGGCTCGAGGCAGCTGTGCGCAACACTGACATCTATAGACAGGTGTTCCGCTGCCAGCCTGATAACGAAGTCGAGACTTGGGCCGACTACAAGAAGGCGCGCACGCACCAGCAACGGTTCTACGAGAAACAGAAGGAAGATGGCGGCCCTGAACACTTAAGGGCCACGGGCCCAAAGCCCGAGTTTGCTTCAATCCATGTCAAAGACGGTAGTCAGACTGGCGAGGCCGAGTTGCACAAAATCACAAGCAGCAGCCGGCCAAACAATTCTGCTACACGGCCTCGTCCGATGAAGGAAATCGCCGCAGAGCTGGGACTGATCGATGGAAGTGCCAGTAAACACAAGTCCAGCAAGAAGGACTCTGCCAAACATGCCAACGCCAAAACTGCAGACAGAGGTGACAATGACAGCAGCTCCACTCAGACGAGCGATACAAGCTCAGACGAATCAGTGGCGCTTTCTGACTACTTCAAGGCGCCCACATCGTCCTCGGCCGCAGGGCTTCCTGGTTTGCCTAGTATTTCCCAGCTTCTGGGCACTCAAAAAGGTTTCGACCCCAAAGACCACGAGTTCGCCGACGACTATGTTGCTACGAGCAATAGTGAGGGCTTTTTCGACGACGTACATGGTCACCACGCTGCTGGAATTGACGATGCGCACTCCTCGCACGCTCCTAAGGGCACTGCAATTAACAGTGCGGTTAATGGTAGCTCGGGTAATGACAGTGTTGAGAACGGCAAAAATGCTAGTGTGGCAAACGGCTCTAAAACTTCGCCAAGTGCCGACGCGAAAGCTGTCGCCGGCTCTGGCTCCGGCCCGAAACAGCAGCAGGGCATTCTAGTCCACGAAGATGCCCTGAACAACTCTAACGTACACGTCGAAATCGTGACCGACAATGAACGCATCGACGGTGGCATCCACCCGTTCCCAGACCTGCTGGACCCCCGCTCGGCGACGGTAGGCAAAGACTCGGCCGAAACGGGCCCGAATCGCTCGAGAGCTGCCACTGCGTCACGCCGCTGGACCCACGTCGATCAGATTCTGGATGCGCAGGTGGCAGAGGAGCTGCTGGCCTCAGTCACCGGACACCTTGTAGTTTTCCCCACCGAGTGGCTTAACCGCGAGCTGGACTCTGGCAACTGGCATTTCCAGATGGATCGGATGACTCCGCTGGAAATTTATGATTAGCTTTCACTTCGAAGGTTTACTGCAGAAAATAAAAATTGTCGTAATCAAATAGCTGATATGCGTTTTTGTGAGTCGGTTGCGGCAAAACCCGGATGTGAGTGTTTGTGCGTGAGTATTAGGAGATTGGTCTATTTAGACAAGAAAAATAAACATTAAAAAATAGATAAATACATACATCCCAATCACAAGTCACATAGAGCCATCAGACACAGCGAGTATGATGGAAGAACAAGGTTGTCGTTGGTGTCACATGTTGCTTCCAGCAGCGCAGTGGCCGCCGCTACAAAACCAGCCTGCCAGGAATGGTCAAATCCACAGACGAAGAACCCACAATAGACAGCCAGAGCAAAAGCCAGCGTGCCCTCGAGAGTCTTGGCCCCAAAAACTTTGAGACGGCCGAACTTGCGACCTACCTGGCTGGCACAAGTGTCGCCCAATCCCAGACAGAGCACGCCTGCCGGTGATTTAGCCAGCAAAATGGGCCAAGCGATGCCCAAAAGCAAGTAGATATGGCTGATGACAAGCGGACCACACGTGTCGCGGTGATCCACGAATGAAACGAGGACTTCGTGGAGATAACGGCCAATAGGTGGAAGCGCCGTAGAGCGCAGCATTTCCAGGAAGAGAAACAACACAATCGCCACTACCAGCGACACAGAGGTAATCTCGCGGCCAACAGTTGGTAGAAACATAGCCACCGAGCACAAATGCCACAGTTTGCGGCGCGAGTCAACACTCAGGTCCGGCACAAAAAGGTAGGCCAGCGAGCCGGCCACGGCCAGACAGGCAGCCCAGTAGCCGATAGTTGGCAGCCCCTGCTTCAAGATATCGAACAAGGCGAATAAAGAGTCCGGTTGCACGTATAAATAACTCCCAAAACAGAGAGCGCAAGTGCCAAAATATGACCCGAGCGCACTGTAGGCCAACGATTTGACTTTCTTGGGGTCGCGGTCGGGCCTGCGGTTGCGCATAAGTCGAGAGTACTGCTTCAGGAAAAACAATGCTGGCGCAAATCCACTCATTCCGCTAGCAAGAAGACCCATGCTTAAATTTGTGGCATCGAACGCTGCGACTAGCGATACGAGTCCTGATGCCAGCAGCATGCATTCCGATCGGGAGAGCGAGGGACCTGAGATGGCTGTGAGTGTGCTCAAAAACACACGAACAATCACAAAATTTGACACAAGCAAATAGTTGGACTCGGCAAAAACAATAAGAGCCTGCGAAAAAGTAGCCCAGAACCACCCGAATTGCAGAGTATACAGGCCAATGGCCAGATCCAGCCGGGCAGGGGTGACTGCCAGCGCTATCAATGGAATCAGGAGTTCAACGTGTGACTTCCGCGAGTTCCAGAATGTGTAGGGCACAGCCAGAGCCAAGAATACCAGCCAAAATAGCGAATGCGCTGGTGACACTCGCGCAGTGCTTAAGAGCAATGGCACCAGCAGGAGAAGATTCGATACAAAATTTAGCCGGCACTGTTTGACGTCGGCGGCTTTTTCTGGGAGTGCCCAGCTCTGTGCAGTGTGAATCACTTTCTTTTTATTTTTATCTGCCGCATCATTGTACCTGAGGCCTCTTGAACTGCTGCGTTTCCGGTTCAGGACCTGCCGCGTGGTCGCAGCCTCATCCATTCGATTGTGCCACGATCCGAGTGGTAGGGGGTGTTGTAGCAGGCGTTAGCTTACCTCACAAGACCTAAGCGCGCTAGCCGAAATTAGCCCTTATGGCTAAGGGCTGTGTTCCATTAATCCGGCTTTTGCCTCATATACTCTATTTCGTTTTTATTTTTTGCTTTTATATTGGGGGTGGCTATCCTCGGCTTTATTTAAATATCGTACATGCGTATTCCCTTTCTGTTAGCCACTACAGAAATCCCTTGCTCAAGTCGGGCTCCCCGCGGGTGATCTTCTCAATCGCTTCGAGCAGGCGGAAATTGGTCTCTTCAGAAATAACGCTGTCGTGCTTGTAGTCTTTATCGGCAGACACAAAGTCGCGGATCCATGTGGCTGCAGTTTTTAGCTCGCCGGACGCACGCTTGGACACGAGTGACAGATACGGCTCGAGCCCCTCAACGGTTCCGGGTGCTACCTTGGTTTCGGCTAGGTACTTTCTGATTAGCGGAATGAGACCTTCGAATGTCGAGCCTCCGTTTACGATGCAGTTTAGGCTCAGTTTTTCGAATTGCGGCACGGATTCGGCTGTCTGCTGGCAGATGTTTGTGCGCAGCCAGAACTTTTCCTGGAGCACGGCATCGCGGCGGTGCGCAGTTTTCATGTTCTCGTCGACCTGCGACAGTGGCTGGTACAGCGAAAGACGGAAGTGCAGGATGATGCGGGTGACGAGTACCATGAACACAGAGAATGCAGCGTTCTCGAAGTCGGTGATCTGGCAATCCATGGACCGGAACTCGACACGCCAGCCGATGCTGCTGCCGAGCGGCGGCGGCTTGAAGCGCACGCTCTGCCAGTTCGTGCTCTGCAGATTCTCGAAATGGTCTGTCGATGACTTGTTGTCGACGTTGAGGAGCTCTTCGAAAATGACAAGCGGGTCGCGGATGAAAAGATGCGAGAAGTGCTTGACCAGCGGGCCAGGGAACTGCGCGGCCTCGAGCTGCGCCTGCACTTTTTCGTTGACAACGACCTCGATGTCGTTGTAGAACGACTCGTGCTGCTTCAAAATATCGGTGTCGCCAAGGTAGCAGCTGACGCTGTCATACCGCGACTTGGGCAGACGGCCCGACGTGTTCGCACGAGTAGTGACGTTGTCGTCTTCTGGCCCGATCCCGCGCTCACCGCTCGTGCGGTCGTCAACGCACGCCGAGATCACGTTCCAACGCACGTCCTGATCGCTTAAATACCCCCTGAAAATAGGAGCCGCCGCCGAGAGAGCCAACATCAGCGGCGCCAGCGGCGTCAGCTGGTCGTAGAGATAGCGGGCATCGGTGATGTTCGGGGTCTGGAAGGTCAACTGCACGCAGCAACAGCCCATGCCAAATCCCATCGCGTCCATGTAGATATGATTGAGCTTGGCGGCGCCATTGCGGGCATTTCTGTCTTCGGGGTACTCGTCAAGGTCCCAGGGAATGGCCGGGTCTTTGAACGGCCACAGCGTGTTCTTGTCGCGATAAACCGGCACATTGATTGCGACTTTCTCGCCGCGGCGGCTGCGGATGTTCGCTGTCAGCGTGGGGAACCGGGCATGTGTGTTGATGATGTTGTCCGGCAAAAAAAACGACCGCGAGACAGGGCCATGGGCGCCAATGAACGGCTCAGCAAAGTCCTGCACGCCCATCCGTGGATAAGCCGTGATTGTCAACGGGTACTCCTCACTACGCATATGTTCCTTGGCAACAGCTCTGCGTGTTTTCATGTTCCCCTCTACAATCAGCAGATCCTCGACCTTGTCGCTGTAGGGTCGGGCCGGCGTGGCCTCCAACATGTAGCGGCCGTATTCCTGGTGGAAGCTGACGTTCTGGACATCGAGCGTGCCGTTCTCGCGCAACAAAATTAATTTGTCTAGAATCTCCTCCTGCCGCAACGTGAGCTTTGCCCGCTCAGCCCGCGAATCAAGTTTCACCACCATGTACTCGACCTCGTCACCCCAGAGCAGGCGGTCGCCCTGGCGCCCCTCGAAGAGCCGGAACACGTTGATGAGCTGTTCAATGCCCTGCGTGCGGACGTGCTCTACATGTTTCTGGGTATCTGACCATTGCAGCGGCGTGCCCAACGACAATAAGCCCATCAGAGAGCCTGCTGGATTCGTATCAAAATCCGGTGCTTATGTCCGTTTGGGCCCTGGCCCTTGATTACGCTCTCCCTCTGCCTAGTGACTGGATGGCCTCGCTACAACTGCCCTAAAGCTGCTCGGGGCCATAACGTAAGTCCCACCATCGCTCTAAGGATTTCATGCATGATTTGTGAGATAGTAACAGTTAGGCTAATTGCATGAACTTCGCAAGGGCGAGTTGCAGGTTGCTGCAATTCCGTGCGAGGAACACTGAGCTTATTTTTTCCGTGAATTACTATTTATATTGTTTGATCTAGACGAGAAAAGTGTCCGAAACTCACCATTATCCAACAGTGTCCGAAGATTCCCTCGATTATCGGTCAATTTCAACAAGACACCGTGGGTCAAGAATCGTGCTGTGCAGCGGCGCTAAGGCATGCAGGCAAAACTTTCGAGAAGCCTTGGCATAGCACTTGTGGCAAGACCAGCTGAAACGGCAAATACAGCAGTATTGAGTTGGGCGATTAAACGCTTTGAGCAGAAATTGTTAGTCTTTATACTATAAAGAAGTAGAATGGTCGTCAGTGGTCAGGCTGCGCAAGGCGAGTCTTTGATCACTGGGAAAGACCCAGCATGGACCGAGTAGGTCGCTGCCACTGCGCTAAAAGCTTCAGCAAATAAGGAGATAGCCGAGGAAGCTGCGAATCTATCCACGCAGGCTATATCGTCCGGCAGCAGTACGTCTAGCCGTGTTGCAATGCTCTGAGCGGGGCCCAGTACTGAATTGATGTCGTTGGCCACAATCTGGAAAGCTCCCACGGCTCTAAAATCCTCAGCTTTGGAACTTAGGCTAACTAGTCCTTTGACGACAGCAGCTACAAGCGGGGTGAAGATTCCCACGGCCTCCTGGGCCTCCTGGGCTGAAACGTTAGGGATTGCCTGAAGTGCATCGTTCAAAGCAGTCGCCGCTGAGTAGACCGGCACATAGCTTCGTTGAATCACAAGAGCTTTGGCAAGCCCATCGTTTGAGCTCCAATTATTCACGAGGTTCTCTAAGACCTCGAATTTCACAGCAAGATCTGTAGCAGATGTTGAGGCGCGCGCGATTGACGCCTCGGCAGTTCCGAATGTAATTAGAAGTATTTTACCGAGCTTCATTTTCAGGTCTTGCGTTGGTAAGTTTCAGCAGAAGCGCATTGAACCAGCTGAGTTTAAATGGTGCACTATAGTTAGTCGTGTATCTCCACCTACCTGGTAGGAAGAGGGCTTGTAGGAAGTCCGTGCAGATGCCTGCAGGTTCAGCCAGAGATGGCAATTTCAAGGATATCTGACCCAGGAGTGCGGTATCAGAGTTTCAAAGTTGAGAGCTGGAAGAATAGAGTTGATAAATAAAATATAGTTTGGTACACCTGCTTTATTCGGCCCTGCATCCCACGTTGGGATATGTAGCTTTGGTGAGTGAAAACAAACTTCAGTAATTTGATCCAAAAATACAACAATTTTGAACCTTTACCAATACTTAAAACAATTAAAACAAGCAATTCGGGTATTCTATCGGTTTAGTTCTCGAATACGCCTTCTCGAGACATCTCCGAGATTTGCATCTAGAAAAAGTATGAATCCAACGGGCAGGTTCAACATTTCCCTGCCCACCACCAAACACAGCGATGATCGTGTACACAATCGTGAAGTATCTTGGCGTTACTGAGACGGGAAATATTTTTACTCTGATAGGTACATCCAATGGCCTTGCGTTCGATGTGACAGGCTGCGGCCAGAGTAACAAAAATTACGTGTACGTGATAGCTGGAGACAAATTGGGCTAAACGATTTCCAGTTTGGGTACTGAAACCATATCAGGAAATTTTTATAGGACAAATATAAACCTTGCTAAGCCTTCGTGGTCGATTCCTGATCTGACATGGACCATGAGTGCCGGAGGATATTTGAGGTCTTCTATGGGAGTGACAAGTGCCGAGTGTGGGAGCAATTCCCGGCAAATTAGGCAGTATGTTGATGTTGGAGCCTCGAGCTACGAGCTCCGGGAATATCTCGAGTTTATTGGTTTCGAGCCTGCATTAGCCGAGACTCAGGCCAAGGAAATTTCTCAGGGCCATTCACAGCCGCTGATTTTCATACCACCGAACAAAACACGGAATTCGTTGTCCAGTCAGCTAGGAATTATTCAAACAAGCCCAATCGTAACTCAGGAAGAGTTATGGGAGTCAATGGCGTGCTCGTACGCTAACCACATCGTTATTCCTGATCTGACAGGGTGCCGCCGAAATTGTTGGGCGAGGCCGAGGACCAAGTCTAAGACACCGGCGCTTTCAGAAGAGGAGGAAAGGATTGGGGACGCAGAAAATATTTGCGGCGACGACTTGAGCATTAAAACGTTGCTGGAGGTATGGTCCACGTTGGAGGATAGCGACTCGGATTCGAGTCTGTTTGAGAGTGCGCCTGAGAGTCTTCGTAGTTTTTGATTTTAATTAAATAATAATATTGACCTGAGATTGGGTAAGAATAATAATTCAGCGACTTGTAGGTGCGGTACAACTCGAAAGCCACCGGTAGTCCGACAAGATCGTAGTGTGCGACTCCACGCTGCAATCTTTTGCGGCTCGATTTTCCTGCAATTAGTGGCAAAAAAATTGAAAATGTCGGAACGGTCAAACTTCCCAATCATAAGCCGGATGCAAGACTGAGAACCAGCTCAAATGTCGAGCTCACGGTACAGATCGGACCGGCTGAACGGCCGGCCCAGCACCGAGGAGACACCTCGCAACCGGTAGTTGTCAATCTGCTCCAGATTGGACTTGCCCTCGGTGCATAGGATGATTTTGGCCTGCTGACTGGCGCTGTTGGACTGGCGGATGAGTTCTGCGGCGCTGATGCCATCAAGCGACTCCAGAACCATGTCGATCACGATCACGCCGTAGGACTTGGCTTCTGCGTGGCTGACGACGTCGAGCCCGTTGTTCACCTGGTCAACATCGCAGCCGTATTCGTTGATAAATTTCGCACAAATTGAGCGGCCCTCCGAGTCGTCCATGGCTAGAAGCACGGTTGGCCGTGGCGAGGGTATTTGGTGTGGGGGAGCGACCATATTCTGTGTCTGCTGCTGGGCGAGCTGTAGGTTTGGTGGTAAGTGTTGTTGTTGCTGTTGCTGTGGTTGTTGTTGATGGTGATGGTGTTGAAGATGAGGCGGAACCTGGACCACCTGCGGAGGCATGTACATCTGGGCCATATGGTTGGGCTGAGGCCGCATTTGCAAGGGCATCTGGAAGGGCATTGGCTGCTGCTGCTGCTGTTTGCGGGGCCGTTTGCTTCCTTCAGATTTCACATCTGGGCTAAGAAAAGCAGAGAGAGGCGGCAGGCCCGCTACGGAGCCCGACAGATTTGTTTCCTGGAGAATACGTTGTATGAGGTCGCCCTGGGCATTGATGTAGCCAATGAGCTGGGCCTGGTCCGCTTCCAAAGTGCGAACTCGGGCGCTCAGCGTCTCGATTTGGCGCTGCATGTCCTCAACAACATAAAAAGGCGCCTGTGGGGCCTGGCGTTTGTTTTGAACGCGTTTGCGGCGAATTAAATTGGGCTGGTCCTTGTTGGCGAGCCGGAAGTCCGGGTGCTGGAACTCCCATACTTTCGAGTTCGGGTCGGAGACCCTGACCTTGTGGAAATCGTATTTGTTTAGCTGGCGGACAAAGCTCGAGAAGTTGGAGTGGTTGAAGACCTGCGGAATCACCAGCTGCTGGAAGGTCTGGCAGTCTAGAATCATGAACGAGTCGGCGGTCTTAGACCAGCGGACGATGTGGTTGAATTCGGGTGTGTCCAGCATCTGGTAGAGCTTGAGGACAAAGTCCGACGTGCCCTCCTGCTGCATTTGGCCGGGGCGTTTGAACTTTAGCGTCTATCGTCAGGAATTAAAAGGTTACCGGCGATAGCATTTTCCGACCTTTATGAAGAGGCTCGCCCAAGGTGCAAAACGACGCTCTAGACCGCAATAGACCCAGCAGTTAGGTGTAGTGGGGTTAGGTTCTCCGGAGAAGCACCATTCCGTGCTGCACCCAGACGCACAGTAGACAGCGATCCCCTAGCCTCCGAAAATAGGATCACAATGAGGTTTCTGGGCGCGAAAATTCGGGCGCTCTGTTGCTGCCGACTCCGCTAGCGCAATATTAACTGCCAGGCGTTGCTAATTGTCCAGCTTGAGACTGCCAAACCTGTGCGTCACAGCGTGAATCTGTCCCAGAACTCGCTTGTTCAAGCTGCTCCCAGTACGCCCCACCCCGTGCATAATCGCAGCCTCTGGTTGACCCACTCGACTGGAATCCAGTAATTTCTTTAATTTTTTATTGTGAACATGCGCGTTGGGTGTGGAATTAGACCCTGAGCCATACATAGATTCTATTTGCCGGCCGTCCCAAGGGCTTCTACGGGCACCAGACTACACCGTACTACACCAGACTAAAGGCACCAGACTAAGGGTGCATCATACTTCGCTAAGGTTGTCGGCAGGCTAGGTCTTGATAGCGGCCGCAGTAGCAGATTACTAGAGTTTTGTGTAATGCTGAAGCAGCCCGATGTAGTGAGCTAGCAAGGGTCTCGTTTAATCCGTACCACCAGTGTTCGCCGCTGCTGCAAGCTAGACGGAGATCTCACCACGCCCTCAAAGCAGCTGGACTGGCAGCGGCTGAGCCTCAGCCTGGTATTCCAGCCCATGAGCAAACCCGTGGGAACTCCGTGCATCATAAGCGCAGTTCGTAAATTTTCCGAAGCAGCTCACTTCAGTTCCCGATTTTTCCCTCGCCGATTCCGAGATTTTTTTGGATTTTGCTCGCAGGCACCTCATGCAGCACGGCATGCGTCTCTACTCAGCTAGAGATCGACAGGCACTGTTTACGGGGGAAAAGGGCAGGGTCGAAAGGGAGCGGGTGCGCGGGACCAGGTCATGCTTCCAACGTTAAAATAAATAAGTATTCGGGAATTGAAGCAGAGGGTTCCGGCGGCCGTTTCGTTGCCAAGTACACAGTCGGAAAATTCCAGCAGGATTGAGGCCTGTATATATAAACGGTCTAGTAGTAGAGTCTGCCCAATGTGTTTAGCTAAAAAAAAGTGGAGGCTACGCACGGAAGATCACGAAAAAGTGAAGACACCCGAGCCCAGCTCGATAGCCCGCTGCAGCTGCTGGGCTAGCACGTCCCGCGAAGAGTACTCAGGAAGCTTCACGTAGTTTGTGCAGGTCATCACCGAGGGCAGGATCCGGTCCGTCGGGGTGCTGGGGTTCTCTGCATGTTTGACGACAATTTGCATGCGTGGACGAAGGCCCTTGAACCCGCCAATAGGCAGGTTGGGCGCGCCGGTCATGAACTGGAGAAACGCGCGCCGCTGGTTGACGTTGAACGACGCCATCAGCTCCAGCAGGTGCCGGACCTGCGGCGAGTCGGCATGGTAGCCGTGCGAGGGCTCAATGCACGCCTCGAGCGTCGCCAGCGACCAGTCCTCCTCGGCTTGGCCACACAGGGTTGCCAGCTCGTCGGGTGTAAACATCTGCAGGACTTCGAGCTCTAGCCGCTCGCTAAACCCGGCTCTGAATGCAGAGATCGCCGGCCGAATGCCCTCGCCGCACGTGACTTCCGATACAAGGCGCACGAAGTCGGGCAGGTTCTCATTGTCGAGCAATTTGTGGTCGTCCGACAGCGGCAAGTCGTAGTACGGCAGCGCGAAGTCCAGATCGAGCGCCGCCAGATCGTCCACCTCGCGCAGTTTCGCCAGCGCTGCAGCCAGCTCCGGGTCCACCGCTGCAAGGGGCACTTCGACGTCGTACGCAGCCAGCCGGAAAAATTGCGGGTTGATGCGCATGTCCAGGATGCGGTGGTCGACGAGGGCCTGGCCCACCATTCGACCCAAGGTCTGGAAAAACGCGGTGTACTTTTCTAGTGTCGCGCTGATGCTGTTCTTGCTGTTACCAGTCAGTTTGTTGCTGTTGCTGTCCTTGAGAAAAGCAGCAACTGGTATAGGGAACAGGCCGTGCGTGACGTTGGGCCGCCAGAATTGCTGAGCTTCGGCTGCAGCGTGCGACGCAAGTATGTAGAACTCCTGAGTAGGACCCACGCCAGTGCCGGCCTCGCCCCAAAATTCTACGAGTACCAGCTTGTTATTTTGAGCAGACATATTGAAGACGGTGTGTGCGTATTTCAAGGTAGACTCGCGCGAGACGCGGTATATGGCCGAGCGCAGTTTGTCAAACGTCTCTGTTGCCCTCGACCGTCTCAGCTGTACGGCCGACCGGCGCTGTGCGCTCGAGACTGCTGCGCCCTGAGTGCCGAGACCCGTATTCAGCAAGTTCATGGTGTGGCTTTCCCAGCGCAGAAGGTTTCGTGGCAGCCCGAACGAAGTGGCTTCAACTAGATTGTAGCGCAAGTCGTACGGCAGCAGGAAGGGCAGGCTGCGAGCCAGCTCGCGGTTCCATTCCGGGAAGAGGTTGGTGCAAGCCACGAAAAACTCGTCAAGCTGCAGTTGAACCTTGCGGCTAATCTTCGAGCTCACGAAAACCGACGCATCAACCATCGGCGTATTCGAGTTGATCACCCAGAGGTACGCCAACAGCCGTAGCGCAAACTCCGTGCGTTCCACGTAGGTCGGCAGCAAACAGCGCGGGATCTCAAGCGGCGGCACTCGGTTATATCGTAGATCGTCGAGCGAACGAGCGTTTGCAAGCCACTCGCCGATGGGTGTGGTTCCCTTGTCCTCGTACAAGCTGGGATCCAGGCCGGGGTCCGGGCCAGGCAGGACCTTTTTGTACTCGAGAGTGTGCAGCGATGTCCACAGGTTATAAGGCACCTCGTTTTTATGCAGGTATTTGTAGGTGTAAATGGCTCTCGCCACTGTCCAGCCCGGCTCTAGTCGGCGGCCAGACAAGTAGAAAGCGAACTCGTCTTTTGTCGGCGCAGCATCTGCTGTTTTTGTGTCACGGTGCGGGAAAAGAGCTTGCTCTGCAGAGACGACTGACTGCGGCACCGACTCGTCAGCGTCAGCACTGGCGTTGAACTCAGAAATGTTGGAGTTGCTGCGAATATGAACATCGACCTGAGTCTCAGCGCCGCGCAGCTCACTGACTTCCTGGAGCACCTCCGGCGTGCCATCACCCGGCAAGCCATCAGCCTCTATTTCGCCACGCAAACCGTTGCTCGAACTGTCCAACATCTCCTCATCTGCGGCCTCATTGTCGTTGCCGTCCTCGCTACCACTTTCGATTTCAACTTCCTCGTCATAATCATCCCCACCTTCGGCTCCTCTGGGGCCGTGACTTATCGGGTAATCATCAGAAGCCATGCGCAAAATACGCTCAAGAACAACTACAAGGTTCTGAATCGGGGCGAGAGGCATGATATTGCGGATCACCGTGGGGGGCAGGCTGTCGGCAACGAGTTTGAACGACATCGGCTTGGTAAACAGATCTATCTCATTTTCATTCTTTTTGGTGACACGAAGCACACCGAGCTTTTCACCGGCAGACACGCAGTTCAGCGCCAGAGAGACAAGCTTGCGCATTGCTGGGGCATCCAGGGCCTCGATGAATTCATCGAAGTGAGCAGGGATCAGCGCAACAATCTGCTTGAAAAAGTCCGCCTGCAACAGTTGCTGCACGGAAAAATTCTCGAAGATTCCTAGAAGCTCGCGGAAATCCGAGACACCGCCTCTTGTCTGCAAATTAACGAGCAACGAGCGCAATTTCTCGGCATCCTCGTTCATATGAAGGTGTGGGTGCCGGCTATAGACCTCAAGGAACCCACGAGCGGCCTCTTCCCAGCCATTTTTCTCGATATTCTCCGGCACGGCTCGTTTGACGAGTACGGGGATGAATAGCTCCGGATGCGAGCCGGCCAGAACCGCCGCGAGTCTGAACGCATTTTCCTCACAGCCCTCGACTTCGATGGCTTTGCAGACGAAGTTTGGGAGATCAAGACGCGTGAAGAGCCGGTGAGCGGCCGATTTGTCCAGGCCGTCAAACAAACTGGACAATCTCCAAAGGTGATGCTTCAAAACAGGGGGGTCTTGGCTGAGGCCCAAAACAACATAAAACTTGACGATTGTCTCAAGACATTTCTCAGCGTCAGCGTGTGTATTGATCCGGCCTTTCAGCAAAAAAGAGATCCCGCTCAAAATATGAAATGCCTGACCGATTGCGTATGAGTTCGGTTCACTGATCTGAACCAACACCGAGTCGGCGTCGCCATCGAAGTTCACACCACCCGTTGAAGAATAAATAACCGCATTGAGGAATGGCTCCTCGAGCATGCTAGGAATGCATAGTTCCTCGAACGCACTAAAAGCCGTTAAAGCCGTGAGATACAAAACGAGATCGTTGTTGTTTGGCAGCAAGCATGCCATAAACCGTTCGATAATTTCTTGACGACGTGCAGACTTGGGCAGAGCCTGTGCGGCATCGCGAATCGTGAACTGGCCCCACAACACTGCGTAGCTGCGTAGAGCCGATTGCGCAGCCTCGGGGTTCCAGCTCTGGAGCTGTGCATCGAGTGCCTTCACGAATTTACCACAGGCTTCGCCGTCAAGCCGGGAATCTGCTTGCTCGAAGCATGCCTGGATCGCCTTCCAGATAGAGTTCTGGTGAGGCGTGCTAAAGAAATCAATGTTTTCTAGCGTGAGCACCAGACAGTTTGATTCCAGCAGCTCGCTGGCGTAGTTTTCAGTCAAGAGGTCGAACATCGCAATGATCTGCTCGGCCAGATCGACGAACGCAATGTCCTTGAGCCTGCATTCAAGCACCTCGAGCAGACCCAAGTTCATGAGGCGAGTATCGGCTTGGTCCACACAATTGTCCAGAATATTCCAGATACACAGCGCAGCCTTCAGCAGAACCTCCGGGTTGTCTTGCGTCGGTGTTTTGAGTTGGCGCAGTACGAGCTCTAGCATCGTATCGCTTCTGTACATTACTATCTCCTGCCGCAAAAGCATCTCGTTCAGCTCGGTAAGGGCTCCAAGCACCTCAGAAGCCTCGTCCGAGGCTAGACGGTTTTCGAGATCGTCTGAGCGCGACTGATGCCAGGAACCGGTCAGTCCGTTCGAGTTGCGTCTCATTTCGCCAACAACGTCCAACAATGCTGCAAAACTCGAGAGACGGCTATGCCTTGCCGCGTTTCTGCTTTGGAAAAATTGAGGGGGAAGCCCGTGAACTTCGTCTACGTCGTCGATGTCGATGTCGTCGTTGTCATCGTCTTCTTCATCTTCTTCCAACTCTTCAGAATCATCTCCTTCATGAACGGTCTGGCCATTGCGACGTTCTAGATCTCGTAAAAGAGTCTGCAAAAACCCCAGAGCATCGGGACCTGTACCGAACTCTTCACTGCCATCAAAAAAGCCATGATCTGCGAACGAGTCGTCGTCCCACTCGTTGTCGCTATCGTCTGACATTTTTTACCAACTTATCGCGCAGGTATTTTCTAATTCAACTCACCTCTGGTGTGGAACAAATATGAATAAACACTATTCTGCTTCCGAACTTGAGAAACCTGTGGCGTAAGGACACCTATAGGCTGCAAGCAGGACGTGTGGGTTACGAAATGTTTCGGATTCCAGTGTTATATTAGCTAAACGGGGGAGTGGTACCGGCGGCCCAAGAACTAAGCGCGTTGGTACTCAGTTTTTCGAAGTGGGCCGAGATCTTTGGAGAATTTTAAGAGGCCTGGGTTTAGCAGCTGATTGGTTTGGTTTAGGTCTTCAATCAATTGCGACCAATCACAAATCACAGCGCACGATAAGGCTCGCCAGGGTCTTCTAAACGAGATTAGTAAAGAGGACGGAAATGAGCGCGCTAATCGCCTCTGGCGACAATCTTAGCTGTTTTCCTCACACAAACCTTTATTCGGATTTCGAATAAGACCTCAAATCCGTGTTTCAATCTTGTATTCGGACCGACTCGGTATCTGTCTGTACCCCCTTAGATTCTAATTTCTCATATAGTGCATCGGCTAGATAACCGTGTTATGATATACTACATTGCCAGTCGCAGTCTTGAATTCAGTTTACTTACTTTTCTTCACGCTGGAGAATTTGGGTTCGCTCTTGGGGCTTCAGAGTTTCAAATTGAATGAGTTCTGCAAGTATCTGACTGCAGCGAAATTGCACGATGGCTAAAAGACTTTGCCCGTAAGTCCCGTCAATATTCGCACATTCAGTCTCCAACACATCAAAATCAAACATTTAGTAGTGGTCCAAGCATTGCGATTTGGACGTGCCATCCAAATCGTAGATGTTAAAGCGCCCTGTGAGCACTGGAGCTGCATGTCAATTGATTCTCATGCACGTCACTGGGTTGGGGCCGAGACACCGTACAGCGACATCAACCTTTGTTACGGTGAACCATGTGGGAATTATTTTTTTCCATGTCAAACAAGATGGTTGTTCGGTGTTTTTGCTTGGCACGTGCCCATTCTAGTGTTGAGAGAAACAAGCAGTCGGACAGGCCACTTACTCGGCAGCTCGACCTAGGACTTTTTTCTGCTGGCTGAATTATCATCTTCACAAGTTGAGTATTTGCGGCAAGTGAAAAAAATCTTAATAAGCCCTATACAAATAAATCTATTCTGCCTTCGAGTGAAAGCACCAACCAGCTCGGTCTTCATTATTTCTCGTCGAAAATCTCCAGTTGATCAGCTTTCCGAATGAAGTTGGACACTGCGCACATGCGCTACCTTACCAAAGCCGATTTTAAGGTTCTCGTTGCAATGGAAATTGGCTCCAAGAGCCACGACCTCGTCCCGATGGGTATGATCGAAACACTTTCTGGGCTCAGAAATGCCTCGCTGGTGAAGAAATGTCTCTCTAGTTTGGCAAAAATTAACCTGGTCAAAAATGTCCCGAATGCAAAGTATGCAGGCTACCGTCTGACGTACCACGGCTCTGACTACCTGGCTCTCAAGGCAATGGTCGATCGTGATTCTGTCTATGCCGTAGGCACGCAGATCGGCATTGGTAAAGAGTCAGATATTTTCTCTGTCGCGGACAGAACTGCGAGCCGCAAATGTTTGAAGGTGCATCGCTTGGGCCGTGTATCGTTCAAAGCAGTCAAGAAAACTAGAGACTACTTGGGCAACCGCCAGTCTGCCTCATGGGTGTATCTTTCGCGGTTAGCAGCTGAAAAAGAGTACATGTTTATGACTACTCTATGGAATAACGGTTTCTCCGTCCCTGAGCCAATTGATCAAAGCAGGCATCATGTTCTTATGGGCTTGATCAATGGCATTCCTATGCGGTCGTTGAGAGAGCATGAAGACCCTTTGCGTGTTTACACTCTACTGATGGATTTTGCGCTGCGTTTGGCCAATCACGGACTGATCCATTGTGATTTCAATGAATTTAACATTATGATTTGTCCTTATGATCCCGAGCACCCCGAAAGTGAAGTTGTCGTTATCGACTTCCCCCAGTGCGTTTCTATCGATCACAAAGATGCCCAGTTCTACTTCGAACGTGATATCAACTGTATTCGCCATTTTTTTGCTACCAAATTCAACTTTACATCTGACTATCCGAAATGGGAGGACGTGAAGCGCATCGCTCACCTAGACGTAGAAGCGAACGCCAGTGGAAACGACAAGAAGGCATTGAGGGAGCTTGAGAAACACATGCAGCGTCTGGCGGAAGTTGACGAAGTAGAGTTCAACCTTGAAACCGAAGAAAATGAGGAAGAAGTAGAAGAAGAGAGCGAGGAAGAGAGCGAGGAAGAGAGCGAGGAAGAGAGCGAGGAAGATCAGGAGCAGGAAAAGAACATCCTGGTTATCCCGTCCGAGTTTGACAATCTCAATCTTGAAGATTAATTTAATTTATTCGTGCAGCATAGAAGTTTTTTGTTTTGTTTTGTTTTTGCAGTTGCAGTTGCAGTTGCACTGGTTAGTTTTTTTAGCGTATACCCTTTTTGCAAAAAAGTCTGCTGTTGTTCGTATCTAAATTCACCAACTCCCGAGCCTCTTTCAGCTGACAATGAATGAGCGCGCTCAGAGATAGCCTTTCTCAGCCGGGGTGCGTATACTACCTCGGTAACGAAGTCGACTTTGTTGCATCTTTGACTGACAACGATAAAGCTGAACTTGCGAATAACCACTCTACACATATTTTTTTCTTCCCTTCGGTAGCCCGAGCGCTGGAATTCGCTATACCCAAATGCCACAGTCTGCCGGGCGTTAAGCACACAATTTACGGAATGCTTCCAGCCATGAAACACGCAGGTACCTACAATTTTACGTACTGTGCCTCGGTTTATAATGCGCTGCCAGCGAATCTTGATGTTTGCGAAGTAGACAAATGTGAATATTTCGAGCTATTCAACGCTCGTCGTCTGGATGTCCAGAGATACTGCCCATGACGTCTTCTATCTTTGAATAAATAACAAGTCTACTAACTGATAAATTGAATGGCCGGCTCCTCCTCGAGCTCTTCCTCCGTTTCATATTCAGATTCATCGCTGGGCGGGAGATCCATAGCATCGCTGGTACTCTCCAATTCCTTGAACTCTTCGGGCCAGTAGCTGTGTTTCTGCCATTGTCTGCGGTCCGAACACACGTTGGAAATCTCGCCCTGCAATTTACCACGCTGCTCAACTGTCACTACTGCGTAACCTCCGCGTTTGATGAAGAATTGGTTGCGCAGCTTGGGGGAAAGGCCTACGAGAAGGTCGCCTTCAAGCTGCTGAGCCGGCTCCTCTGCGGCTGCTGATGTCGGTTCCTCTTCTTCTTTCGGTTTGTCAAGGAACGCTTTGGCTTTTTCGAGATCCGCAGCCACCAGTTTTACTTCGAAAGTCGAGCCTCGGTTCTTGACAACCTTGCAAATGTACTCATTTGTATCGAGCTCGTAGGGAGGTTCTCCGATATCGAGCCTCATTATGGAGGTTTGGTAATGGGAGAAAAAAATACTAGGACGGCCCTGGGAGACCATATGTGGTATCTGGAGGCAGCGCAGAAAAGTAAACGCAAATAATTATTAAATACGATGGGGGGTTTACATTGTAGTCTTGTAAGACCACGGCAACCCTTTTCTTTTAGTTAAATCATAGTCGTCCCTGCGGAACAGTTTTTACAGAACCTCGACCTTGGTCTCCTCCTTGTCGTAAAATCCTCTCAAGTTGACCTTGAACTCGGAGCACGCAATGCCAAACAACTTCAAAAGCTGTGTTTGTTTCGAATCCAGAGTTTGGCCCTCTTTGCAGACCTCGTAGGGCGCATGCAGAACAACCTTTCCGGCCTTCAGGCTAGTAGGCATGCCCAAGCCACGGACCGTAGTCTCAAGCGAGTGGGCCAGCGGAACGTCCTGATCCTCAGTTTGCTGACCACCGGTAGAGTAAACAATGCCCTCAGGAATAACAAAGTCGATCGGAGATACAAAGCCCGAGCGCGCGAAGTCTTTTTCAACAAAAGATTCGAAGTAGTCTTTGACGACCTGGGGCTGCTCGTCGGTGAATAGAATGCCCACGTCGCCCGTGAGAAGCTTTGAGAGCTGCGACGAGTTGTCCAAGTACTCGTCCTCGGGCGTGCGGCCAATGACCTTCTGCATGAGCTTTGTGCGGCCGAAAATGATGCGGGAGCCCTCCCAGTCCTGGCGGATGCGCTTCAGAAAGGTGTTTCGCATGTTGTCGACATCGAGGACCCAGACAAAGCGGAAAGTATCCATGGCATTGCGAATCTCATCGGCAATGCGTTCTTTGTTTTCTCTGGTTTTCTTGTCGGTTTTTGTGAGCGAGATCTGCTTGTTTCTGGCAGACTTCGGCATTGTGAAAGGGGCAGAAAGAACGGCAGGCTCCCAAAAAAAAAATCAGGTAATCTTTCACGACCCGGACTCTATTATCATGTTGTGTCAGTGCGACCTGGGGTGAATAAATGATAACAAAAAGTCGAGCAAGTTTCAATGCATATCGTATATATATATATATATATATATTCCCGGCTCAAAAACCAGCTATACAAATAGTCACTTCTTTTACTTTGCATGCAGAGCAGACAGCCCAGGCATGAAGTGTGCCTGTTCAGTGGAGTCGAGATCAATAGCATGCGTTACATGTGCTAACTCAGAACTAGATACAATAATAGCGGTCTCCGAAATCACCCAGACCAGGAACAATGAACTGGGATTCATCAAGCTTCTCGTCAATGCTGCCGGTGATGATCTTGACCTGGGGGTGGGTGGCCGCAAATTTCTGGATACCTTCGGGCGAAGAAATAAGATTCAAGAAAATGATGCGTTCGGCGGGCACACCTCTGGCGATCAGAACATCAACGGCCATCAAGGCAGATCCGCCCGTCGCGAGCATTGGATCCAACAAAAAGACGTAGCGGTCGGCAATGTCCTCGGGCAGCTTATCGTAGAAGAGCTTGGGCTGAGCGGTCTCCTCGTCTCTTTGAATAAGAATTTTACCGATACGCACCGAGCGGCAGCAATCCCGCAGTCCCTGTTCCATGCTTTCACCCGCACGCATGATGGAAACACCGCAAATGTGTCCATGGAAGCGGGATCCTTCGAAAGTGTTGCCGGTCGGCGTCTTGATTGTGTGCGGCTCCACCGGAAGCAGATCGAGGCCCTTTTCGACCAGCAGACGGATCACACGGTCGGCATAGAAGATGAAGTCGGCTCGGGAGGTCTCTTTGTCTCGGATAACTGTGTAAAGACCTTTTAGCTGGTTAGTTTGCCGCAGCAGCAGGACGTTTTCGGGGAGATCCATTAGTAAAAGAATGGGCTGTGATGGATAGTGGTTTTATGTTATCTGATGTGGGAGGTGGGATCCACAGAATATCATCTTCGGCTGAAAGACTATCGGGGAGATAAATAAATAGGTCTGATGGAGTCGAAAAAAAAACAAGCAAAAAGACGACCGAAAAAAATAAACGACTAGCGGTCTATGTTATTAGATGTGTGAGGTAATTCCACAGAATATCATTTTCGGCTGAAGGTCTATAGGGTGAAATAAATAAATAGGTCTGGTGGAGTCGTAAAAAAATGGCAGCAAAGATGGGACTCTTTCAATTTTTTGAAAAAAATTCAATGCGTTTTCGACGGCCGCAGATCAGAAGACTCATGAAGAGGCGAGGGCCGGAACGGTCGGGTCGCTTCTCTGGATTGGGGAGCCCGCGCCGACTCGGGACCCAGCAGATTCGCGTCGATGTGTCTCAAAGTTGGCGAAAGCAGCGGCGACGGTGTGGGGCCGTTGGGCCCAAACGCAGGACTGAACGCGGGACTGAAAGTCATGTGCGAGATCTCCTCGAGACTCGGCTTGTTGCCTACCATGTCGTACGTGGGCGGGCTCAGCGGCACATCGGCATACACAGGCGGCACCTCGTCGTCCCACGAGATCCCCAGCCCCGGCCGCTCGGCAACAAGCACGTTGAACTGCATGCGCAGGACGCGAGCCGCCCCCGTCACGGCGCCTTGTCTGGAGTGCACCGTCATGAGCAGCTCTTCGGCAATGAGGAACTCGACCAGAAGAACATGCGAGACACTGAGTCCTCTCACGGGATCTTCTACGAAAGTAGAAGCGTTTTGCAGCGCGCCGGGAGCGAAATCGTGGGACTCGAGCTGGCAGATTCCTTTGTGTGCGTAGTCGACCTTCCAGCCGGTCTTGATGATCCCGTGCGCCAGCACGGTTTGTTCCTCGACTGGCTCGTTTTTGCGCGAAGGGCAGACGTACTTGACCGTCTGGGTCATTTTGAAGTTGACGCGTTTCGGTCTCCACCTTCTAACGCGTCCGTTTTCGTCCGGCTGGCCCACGAGGCCCTCCAGCGTCAGACTCACGGGCATCGTCGAGCGCGGGAACAGCGCCGACGGCACGCTGAGAGACAGCGAGAAGTCCGTAGGCGGGAACACGCGCACAGACGTTTTGTCCTGGATCCCGACCACGCTGCGTTTGACCTTGAGGTCGTGCGTGTACTCCACAGTGTGTTCGGACGTCTCCGTGCTGTCTGCGCTGGGCTGCGTCTCGTCTTCATAAACCACAACCACGTGTAAAAAATAAAGCACTGCGAACAGCGAGGTCTTGCACGACGGCGGCAGGCTGCCGGGCATCACGTGCGTGAACGGGTAGCCGTGGCAGCCGGTCGGGAACGTCTGGTGGTGGTCGAGCAGTTTCCACTGAGCAATTTCCTCCGTGTGCTCGGCCGGCTGCTCCTGCCGCACCTCGGGGTGTGTGTTGGCTTTGTCCATCGGCAGCCGGTACACCACTTTCTGCATGATCCGGAGGCTGGCCCGGAGCACCTTGGTCTGCGAGTTTCGCACCGTCATATCAACAAACCCGGTTAGCATCGCGCCGGTAGAATTTTCGCGGCTGCCGAACATGACCAGAGGAGGCGACTCGATTCTGATGCCTAAATCAATTGGTTTAGGCGGAGAAACAGGCGCCGCAACCGCTTCCTTGGGCGTAGTGGCCGGAGACAGCCGGGGCGAGCCCGCCTTGGACTGGGATGGCGTCTGTTCACGCGATAAGGTATGCGAGCGGGAGGGCCGCAGGCTTTGGCTCAAGCTGTGAAGCGCATCGCTCGACGATCTGATGTTTGGAGCAGTAGCCGTGGGCCGCAGGCTGGGCGACTCGGAGGGGGTTCGGGAGCGGTGAGAGCCTTTTCGGAGGCCGTGCAGGAGAGGCATTTATTTTTCTGGTCTTGTGGTCCGATTCCGTGCTCCTAGTTTGTGTTTGTGTTTGATGGTTCGGAACGACTCCAAAAAAAACAATTCTGGTTCGGAACAATCGGGACTCGAGGCTGAAAGAGTCTGTAAGAGTCCTGCAAAAGGTGTCTCGGAGGCTAATGGCTTTTGGATCGGGATGCTGGTGTCCTGTGTGATAAGCTTTTACGTGCATGCCGCCTTTGCCGATGGGCTGGTGGTAAAAGGTATCGCGGGAGCACGGGATTGGGGTGGGCTGTGAGTAAGCAGGGAGGCCCGTGGGGAGTGGTGGTGGGCACAAAATATGTGTAAATTATTTAAAGGAGCAGCGTAAATCTGTACGGCTGTGAGTAAGCCAAGAGCGGAGGGAGTGGTGGGTAGTCCGGGACAGGCACAAAATAAGTGTAAATTTTCTTTATATATACACAAAAATAAAGTTGACCAGCAAATAGCTAAAATCAGCAGTAGCGGCACAAATCTCTGTACGGCCCAAAAAACCCGGCAACAGACGCAACACGGGCCCGTCCCGTCTGCCATGACATAATGTGAAATTTCCAAAAGACATCGACCTACGTAAATGTCGCTTCTCAAACAGGTCCGCAGCTTCTGCACCTCGCAGTGGCGCCAGGTCGGGCTCAGCGACCTGAAACCACCAGCAGGCGCGACTCGCCAACAAAACCGTGTCGGAAGAGGCCCCGGATCCGGCCGAGGCAAGACATCTGGCCGCGGCCAGAAAGGTCAGAAGGCCCGCCATTCAGTCAAGCCCTGGTTCGAAGGTGGCCAGACCCCGATCACTCGACTATTTCCCAAAGTAGGATTCAGATCTAAGCTCGAGAAGCCCGAGACCATCTCGCTGGGCCGTATCCAGCAGCTGATTGACGCCAAGCGGCTGGACCCGACGAAACCGATTGGCCTGCGCGAGCTCTACCGCTCGCGGGCTCTGGGCACCTGTGTAACTGGAATCAAAATTTTAGGCGCCGGTGCCGACAAACTGCGCCAGCCGCTGCAGCTGAGCGCGACCAAGGCGTCGGTGGCTGCGCTCGACGCACTCAAGGCCCGCTTCGGCGCTGCGGCGTCTTTCGAAGCAAACTACTACTCGCGGCTGGGTCTGCGCGCTGTCACACGTCCCGAAGCCACTCTGCGCAAATACGGCCGGCTGCCGCTGCGGGCCCGGCCCACAGACCGCCGCAACATCGAATTTTATCGCGACGCTAGCCGGGGCGGGTACCTGGCCGATACTCCTGGCGCGCCGCAAGTTAAGCAAGTTGGCGGCAGCTCGAAAGCTAAAGTGAGTCCGCTGGTTGCCAAGCTGGCCGAGCTCGAGAAAAGCGACTCTTCTCTGGTGGCCAGCCAGTCCTTTGGCCAGAACTCGACCGCATAATGTACATAATTAAGGACGAATAGCACACCTCGTCAAAATAAAATACGTCTTTACTCTGTGTCTGTATCTGTCTGTGTGTGTTTTACAGCGTTACAGCGTATAGTAATATGCAACGGCTGCCACTGGTCATGTACTTTCGAAAGAAAAAAAAATAGTGACCTAGGGCGCCTACAGCTCGGGCGAAGGCGGGCAGTTCACCATGTCGTCGTGCACGTTCAGCGTGAACGGAGGCGTGGATGTGGGGCTCACGGGGCTGGCGGGCGACGCGTCGGCACGCAGCGTCTGCAAAGAGGCGGTCGACGCCACAAAATGCGTCGGATGGGCGGCCAGCGCCGGCGAGCTCAGACTCGAGTCGGGGATCTGCGGGTCTGGCGGCGCGCCGGCGACGGTGGAGTCCAGGATCGGCAGCACGCCCTGCCGCGACGGGTGGCACAACGCCTGCGTCGCGCGCTCCGCCGTCGTCCGCGAGTCCGAGGGAATGTGTGCCCCGGCGGCGCGCGCCTGCTGCTCGATCTGCTGCCACGCCAGCTTGCGCTGCTCAGCCTTGCGCAGCTGGTCCTCTTTGTCCTGCAGGTACAGCGCGGCACAGTCGTCGTAGAGCGCGGGGTCCGTCTCCATAAACATTTTGCTAGCGTTGAACACCATGCCGTGGATCGTCCGGTTCCAGTGGTTCGACATGTCGCGCAGGCTGCCGAAAATAAGCGGCAGAATGACCTTGCAGTTCTGCGCCACAAGGTTGCAGAAGTACTCGTGCGTCCAGTTAAACAGCGCGCGCTCGGCAACCTGGCAGTGTGGCGACGCTATGCACCGGGCCAGCTGCGTGAACAGCGGCACCTGGATCTTGACGAACTCCTCCTCCTCGATCGCGTCGATGATATCCTCGAGCTCGAGCAAAAATAGAATTTCTTTGGGACTGCTGACCTTCGGCCAGTACTTGAGCAGGCCCAGCACGACTTCTTCGGTCAGCGACGGGTCTTTTTCGATGAACTGCACGACGCAGTAGGTCAGCTGCGAGTGGTACAGGCTCAGCGAACGCGCCTTGTGCAGGGGTATGAGCACGCGGTTCAGAAACACCTTGTGCTCTTCTTTGAGTGGGATCGCAAACCCGTTGATGATGCTGCCGAAAATCTCAAGCAGCTCGGCCACGCCGTTGAACCGGCCTGTCTCGTAAATAAACTGCAAAAATACGTTGTTGATGCTGCGCCGAATAAACGCCCGCAGCGTCAGAAACTTGCCGTAGATGCGGTGCAGCGTCGTCTTCAGATACTCGCGCTCGCGCGGGTCCTCAGAGTCAAACAGCTCGAGCAGAGTCAGCACAAACCGGTGGTCGATGTACTGCTTGGCTATGGCCACGTTGAAGTTCGTCGTGTCAATGAAACGCAAAAAAAACTCGTACACCAACGACATGTGCGGCCACGCATCTACGTTGATTGGCTCGTCGTCGTCGGGATCGAAGATCTCACCAAACGGGTTGCGCGGCGGCGGCACCGAGCGGAAAATGTTGCGAGCAAACACCTCCGTGATCTGTTTGTAGAGCTCCTCGCTCATGAACAAATCGTTTTCCACCGACACAAAGTCGATCAGCTCGCCTAGCGCCGCGCGTTTAATTTCTTTGCCGAGCAGGTCCGACGACGGGTCCCCGAAATCGAAAATAACCATGCACTGTTCGAGTTTTTGCGAAAATAGCGAGTAGTAGTTGTCGGCGGAGACCTCTTCAAACGAGGGCAGCTGCTCGAGCTGGCGCTCAGCACTCACTTCCAGCCGGCTGGAGTTGTGTCGCGCCGGGGGCCGGATCCCTCCGTCGATCTGGCCCAGCCGCTCGGCCATCAGCCGGCCCGCGTTGGGACTCGCGGGACTCGACGGCGACATGCTGGGCCGCAGCGTTTCGTAGTCCAGAAACTGCGCCGTGGTCTCGGTGCTAGGGCTGGCAGAGTGCACGAAATGCAGCCCCGGGTTGGCGCTGGAGCCGGAGCCGCCGGTCCCCAGGCTCGTGGCCAGGTTGGTCCCGGTTCCTGTCCCTGTGCCTGTCCCTGTGACTGTCCCTGTCCCTGTCATTGTGCCTGTCCCTGTGCCTGTTTTGGTCAGGCTTGCGCTGGCTGCCGAATTGAGCCCGGAACTTGCGCCTCCGGGACCGCCAGCGCCCGCCTGCGCGCCCTGGCTATCGGATGTGTTGGTAACTTTGACTTGCGGACGGCGGTCCTTGCTGCGGCGCGAGGAAACACCGGTATTGTTGACATCAAATGCCTCGGGCCGGATCTCACTCGAGCCCTGGCCGTCCTGTTTGCGGGACTGGCCTTCCTGTTTGCGTGTTTTGTCACCAGACGTCGACTTGGACCGGCCCAGGCCCCGTGTCCACCGTTTCATCATTTTGAATTAAAAATGAGGGGGCAAGCGTTCCAATGTGTGTGTTTTCTGGCGTGGGTTGGTGGTGATAGAGGGGGTCAAACTCAGCGTATTCGTTGCAAAAGCAGTCCTCGAGCTTGGTTCAAAGCAAGGCCTTATTAGATGGAAGGGATGGGCTGGAGGGCGGTCTGAAGGGGGGGTACGTATACCCGCGGCCTCAAGGTGACGTCAGCGGGCGGGCGCGTCAGACCTGTGTCATCGTCTTTCGACGGTCGGCTTGGGATGGGTTTCGGGTAAGGTCGGTTCCTTCAGAATTTGGTAGGTATATCAGAAAATAAAAAATTTATTGAAGTTTTGATTCCCCAACGTAGGCTCGGCAAAATTCAGTGTAGGACCACAATTTGGGGCTGCAGGGGCGCAAACCTTGTTTTTGCCTGTGTACGAAGTGTGTAGCTAAGATTCACAGCTAAGATGGTAATTTGGGGGATGTCGCAGAACAGATCAGCACGGTGCCAGTGAGCTTGAAGAATGGTGGGTAGCTAACATAGTGTTTTTTTTAAAACTTAGGAGACATAGAGCTCTATTGAGAACTTGGCAGTGTACTAGGCCGCTGCATGTAGGCTGTGGCCTGCTACTGATCGTTACACGGATCTCCGAAGACTCTGCTTCTAAAATGTACGGAAGCGGTGCGGTTTTTGGCACTAAACTCAAAATTTGGCCGTGCTCCAGAACAACTAGAAACTTTTTATCAATGCGGGGTACATTGCCAGCTGCGTGGTCAGGTGAAGGCTGCAGATCTGAAATCAGGAGATCGAGGTCAGTTTTGATAGTCCTTTTGTAATTCCCGTTGTGCAGTTCTATCGATTAAACTTCTGCTTGCATAGGCTGAACGTGTTTTGAGCTGCTCGTCGATTGGTGTAAGACGTGAACTTGGAGCCTTCTACGTGGCAACAATTGCTGAGGTCCAGAGCCAGATGAAGTTCCATGGGCTTTGACAATGTGATCGAAGTTTTTTATTCTGTTTGAAAAACTCAGGCTCATGATTTTTTGTTGGCTTAATGAACCTCAAGGCTTGCCGAGACTGTACCGGGCCAAGAACCAAACAGTATTCGGCTTCAAAGCTAGAGGCTGCTCACTGTCGAGAGATTTCTCTTTCAGAATACAAACGATATTTCACGCTGACTATGTTGCCGCAAGACTGAGAAGACTGTGACGATTCCAATACTTGCCAGAGTGCATCCTATCAAACTTGAGGAGCCTATCCTAGGAGTATCGCTTCTTGTCGATGAAACTTATAACCCCAATTGCCACAGTTAATCTAGTCTAGGGCCCGGATGCTGTTTGTGAATTTGTGGCCAGTCCAGATGTTGGGCTGTCCATTGTGAAACACTTCAAACCCCAAAAGACTGGTTGTTCAAGCGCGGAACAATACCATAACCCGTCCAAGTGCATGATTAAAACAAATTGGTATCTATGTATGCATTTAAATATTGGCATTGGCTTCAGGCCCCGCGACAAACTTGGTCAGGTTCATGAAGCGCCGCAGCTGCGGGGTCTCGAACGAAGGCGGCAGGTACGGCTCGATGCGCTTGAGCGTGCGCGGCGCACACATCTGGAGACCCGTGACCATGTCTGGCCCGGCGATTTCGAGCAGCAGCTTCGTTTCATCGGGCCGCGACGCCTTGACTCTCTCGGCGAGATGCTCCTTGACGCTGGCCGGGATCGGTTCTTCGTAGTCGCTGATGAAGTAGTTGGTGATGAGCCGCTGGATCTGGGTGGGGTTGAGCGACCAGCACACGTCGTACAGAATGGGCACGCCGTCTGCGTACGTCTTTTTGAGCTGCAACAGCTTGGACGCCTGCATGACCGGTTCGAGCGCGAGTGTGACCTCGGCCATGTTGTTGCCCTTGCACCATTCCTCGACGCGCGCCACGTTGTAGTTGAGCTGCACGGCGCGCTTCCAGCCAAGGAAGTTTTTGCGCGTGATCATGTCGTTGAACGCCTTGGCTCCGGTCAGATGCAGCAGCTCGCCGATGACCTGGTGGATGTACTCGTCCTCGAGATAGAAGGCCCGCATTGTGCTGTGCACGCGGGTGAAAAGAGTCAGCAGGTCGTTCATCGAGTACTGCGGGCTGTCTTTCGAGAACATGCGGGTGAAGTCTGCGAAACGCGGCGTGTTGTGCTCGGCCTCGAAGCCGGGGATCGCCTGCTCCTCCACCACGGCGGGCACAATCAGCTTGTCGCACATGCGTTTGAGCTCCTTGCACCACATCAGGTAGATGTTGAACGTGACCGACTCGGCGTCGTGCTTGGCCATCGACATGAGCCGCTCGTACTGGCGCATCTCGGGCTCGGAAATGCCGTTGCGCATCGCCGAGTTCTGCATCACGTTGGTTTCGGCCAGACAAAGGAACGAGTAGATCTCCTGCATGTTCGACAGCCAGAAAGCGCCCGACTGGATGCACGCGTCCGTCTTCACCGCCTTGAACACGGTGTCCTGGATGGCCCGCAGAGTCGAGCCCATGAACCGCTCGGACTCGGCCACGTAGCCAAACCGCCACATCTCCGAAATAAACAGGTTGAACATGTTGGCCGGGAACAGCACGTCCAGCCGCTCGAACTTGTCGTGCGATTTCGGCAGCGGCACGACGAAGTCCCGCACGCACGCGTTCAGCATCTCTTCGCGCGGGCCGCCGTGCTCGATGTTCAGCAGCTCTTCGATCTCTGCATCGGCCGCGGCTATCTCCGGGTCGTCGTACTCGTCGGAAACATTCGCCAGAGCCGCGGCACCGGCCGGAGCACCCGCAGAAGCAGCACCAACTGAGCCGCCGGCCAGCTCGCGCACGCCCGACTGGTGGAAATGCGGCACGGCAAAGCTCTGCGCCTGCGCCTGCGCCTGCTGCAGCTGCTCGATTTCGCTCTCAAGCTCAGCAATGCGGCCGTTCGCCTGCGCCAGAGCCTGCTCGCTGCCAGCCAACTGCTCCTTGACGTCCTCCAGCAGCGATTTCGCCGTCTCGAGGTCCTCACTGAGCGCCGCATGCCGGTCCGTGTGTTCGGCAATCGCTCGCGACGACTCGGCAGCCGCCTCAGAGTGCGCGGCCGCGGCCTCGGCGTGCTTGGCCTTCCAGTCGTCGACCTCCTGGGCCGTGGCCGACAGCTTGTCGACGTGGGCCGCGATCTCGGCCTCGAGCTTGCGGATGCGCTGGGCCTGCGAGGACGCCAGGTTCTGCAGCTCGACCGTCTTGTTTTCGAGCTGGAAGTTGACCTCCTGGTAGTGTTTGGCCGACGAGGCCTCCTCGCGCAGCGTCTGGAGCTGGCGCTTGGCGCCCTTGACGCGGGCCGCGCTCTGCAAAAACGTGATGCTGCGGTGCTGCTTCAAAAATAGACCGCGCTCGCGTTTGGCATGCACGACCGCCTGCAGCGCCAGCGCCAGCTCGAGCTTCGCGCGCTCCAAAGCGGTTTCGCGCTCGCGTTTCGCGCGGATAACGCTCTGCAGCCGCCGCACACTCGCCAGCGTCGCCACGTACTGCTTGCGCACAGCAAACATGCGCATCTGGCTCTGCAGTCGGACCGCCGCGTTCTGCTCGAGCTGTTCGCGGAAATGTCTGCGAGCGGTGAACCCGCGGCACGCGACCTGGAGCTGGCGGACCGCCGCCATGGTCTGCTCAAAACGTTTCTTGGCGAACCGCATCTTGACCATTCGCTGGATCGAAACCGCTGCTTGGGTCTGGCGGGCCGTGCGAAGACTCTCGAGACCGGCCGCTTTGCCGGCGCGCAAAAACACCTTGGTGTGGCCCATCTGGTACTCCTCCACGTTGGCTGCTTTCAGAATGGCCTCGCACTCTTTGCGGGCGTCTTGCTGGCCCGACCCGCGCTCGCGCTGCGAAGAATGCAGCAGCACTTCGTAGCGGCCCGAAAACTCTTCGTACGTCAGTTTTGTCGGGAAACCGGCGCTAGAAATGCGGATTGTTTCTAGCACACCGCACGCCCGCAGCTGCGAAAGAACCATGGGGCCGTCAAACAGCCACTGCTGCTTCTGTTCGTTGGGCTTGATGCAGCGAATGTAGTGCACATTCGTCGAGTTGATGGTCGCCATGAGCTCGATGAGCGATGTCTTGAAAATGTTGCCCAGCGTGGGCTTCTTGGCCCGGACAGGCGCCTTGGACGAGGCTGCTGCAGCCGCCGTCGAGGGCTCGGCTCGTGAGTTCGAGGCCGCCGACACGTCGAAAACGTCTTTCAAAAAAGTATTCGACGTGTTGTGCAGCACATCGACCAGCTGGTCGGGGACCGTGTCTCTGTTTTTCTCGACGAAGCCATCGATCTCGTAGTCCACGTCCATCGCGTAGTGGCCAATCACAAACGAGGTCTGGCCAAACTTGGGCTTCTTGAAGTACTTGCCAAATTTGGGCGCGGCCAGATTCGAGTACAGTTTCTGGACAAACCCTTCGTCGGAGCCGGCCGGCAGCCGCGACTCTTCATCGAGCAAACTCAACACACCCATGCGCGACTCGATCAGCGAGATGCATTCCTTGTTGTCGGCAAAATCTATGTACTTCCAGTCGAGGCCCTCCTTGGCGTAGTCGTCCTGCTCGAGCTTGAACACGTGCTGGTTGAACTCCTGCTGCAGTTTCTCGTTGGCGTAGTTGATGCAGAACTGCTCGAACGAGTTCGTTTTGAAGTGCTCGAAGCCGTAGATGTCCAGAACACCAATGAACGAGCTCGGTTCCTGCGGAGAAGCCAGCTTGCGGTTCACGGCCGCCACCAGCCAATCAAATAGAGCCGAATACACGTACTTGGCCACCGAATCGCGCACCACCACGGCAGCCTCGGCCGCCAGATCAGTGGTGAACTTGTCGCCAGCCACAGACATCTGCTTCTTCGTGAACCATTTCGAAAGATCCGAAGGCGACACGCCCAGCAGCTCCGAGGCTTTGACCAGAGCAGCGTCCTCGCTGGAAACCACCGCCTTGTTGCGCGCGCCCTTCATTTCTGTGTTTCCCAGATGCAGCAGCGCCGCCAGCACCTTGAATATCTGCGCCTGGGCCTCGGCATCAATGCCTACGGTCTCCAGAGCAGCCCGAGTCGCGGCAAACTCGGCCGAGTCGTCGACGCCGTCGATCTCGGCGTTGCCCTGGTTCAGGTATGCGAACTTGTCGACCGCGTCCAGGCCCAGAAGCTCGCGCTCGGAGTCCTTGGCGCCCTTAACAAGCTGGTAAAAAATATGGTAGTTGCGTTCGCTGGCCGGATGGAACACAATTCGCGAGCGCTCCAGCAAATACGTGCGGATACGGGCACCGGTGATCTGCATCGAGGGCGAGAACTGGATCTCTAAATACTTGCCAAACCGCGAGGAGTTGTCGTTGCGGGTCGTTTTGGCGTTGCCGAACGCCTCCATGATCGGGTTGGTCGCTAGAATTTCGGACTCGACGTTGTTGTCGGCCGCCGATTTGTCCAGTTTGCGCGGAAAAAGCGGGTCCTCGGCCGACGCAAAGTAGCGCATGATGTATTTCGCGCTCACCGTTTTACCAGCACCACTCTCACCGCTGACAACAATTGTTTGGTTGCGCCGCATGTCCTTCATGTCGTTGTACGCGTTGGCAGCGATAGAGAACAAGTGCGGATGCATCTGCGCCGACTCACGCCGCGCATAGGTGTCAATAAACTCCTGCGTGTACAAATCTACCGGCGCGAACGGATTTGTGGCAATCAAAACAATGCCCGAAAACGTGTAGATTTCGAGCTGGTCGTAGCGCTGACGGATGGCATGCAGAACCGCCGGTTCGTTCAAATATGAAAGAGTCGTCAGGTCTTGGGCGTTTTCAAACGCAGGCGGGTTCTTGGGCGGCACCAGCTCGGCCGCAGCCTTGCCGGACTTGATGTCTTCTGTTAAAATTCGTTTTGTTTCAGTGTCGCCTGCGTCAGTCTCAAGCGTCAAAACAGTGTGGACGCCGTCCTCTTCGACTTTCTGCAGCTTCGCGGCGACCCAGCCCTCTTTGCTGTGTGGCAGCCAGCAGGCCAGCCCTTTCTCATACAAAGCCGGCATTTCTTGTCTGCTTCCGGAGGCACTATTGCTGGGGGAACGCTGTTCGCGCTATATTAATGCTGATAGTGCTGGACACGCGAAAGTGAAAAGATGACAGCTGCCGCTGGGTTAACGCGTAATACGTAATGGACGGGCCGGATATGGGGGCCTCGCCTTGTCTCGTGTTGTCTAGCGTCTGTGTACGTCGAAAAACTGACGTCCTAAAAATTTTATTTTAAATTTAGAAAGTTGAGGAATGACTCGTCTCTAGTTTTTTTGGAGGGCTCAGAGGTCTTAGAGTTTCTGAGTAGTCTATCACTGGGAAATTTTGTGGCACGACTTTAGGTTTAATAACCATAAGCCTCGATGCGGCATCTGGTCTGGCCTGTATATTTGAACACTTCTTTGACGTTTTTTGACGTGCGAGTAGAATGGTTCTCCAAGGTTTGCCCAATTCGTCCAATACAAGAAGATACCAAGTAGTGCTTGTGCACTTTACGGAGGCATATCTGTGATGCACTCTGTTTGTACTTCTTCGAAATTTCTGCCGAAATGAATAATAAATCTGTTTAAGTGATGTATCTATTTATTTTTTTTAACGCTGGCGGTCTAGACAGGTCAGATAGTTCGTGAACAGATCATCGTTCAACTGAAGAATGGTGGTACCATGGCAGATATATCGTGCGGCACCTTGAAATATCGTGGCAGCTTCGTCAAACGCAGATCATAGTAAAGGTTGAACTGGGAGAAGCACAGTATCTGAAGAACTAGAACTGATATCCACGTCAAAACGTCCTCGTCACATCGCACCACACCACATTAGATTACACCGATCCTAGAACACGTGAGACTCTAATCCAATAGTTTCACGCCTTTCAAGCGGCAAACAGTCAAAAAACTTCTTCGAAATTTTTCTTTTGCCCTTTTCTTTCATTCTGTTTGTGCCTTCGATACCATAAACTCTTTGCGCTGGTTTTCGACCACTCACGAGCTTCCAGCCGTATTCAGGCCCTTGGTCTATCCGCTGAAGTCGCAAAAAAAAAAGAAATAAAGAAACTCACTCACGAGCAGCCTCAACTCCGCGCTCCTGGCGCTCAGAAGCAAGAGCAGATATACGCCGGTCAAGAAACTCCTTTTGCGAGAGACGCACCTGTCCCATAAGCAGGCCAACACCCACGAAGGCAGCGCCAGATAGCAGGTAGCCGTAAGGTTTGTAGCTCAGAGGCTTCTGGCGGACACCCTGGGCAAGACCCTGGACAGCAACGCCAAAAACGGCCCACGAAGCGAGTTCTACAATGGTCATGAGACTGATTGGATAGTGAGAGATGATGCGAGAGCTTTTGCTGACGCGGCCGGCCGGGCCTGGTTTGGGCGTGTGCGCACCGTAATCTGTTACGAGCCATGGCCCAAATTGTCTAAGAGAGAACGAGGGCCCCAGTCAGAATTAATTGATTCACCCGAATTTTTCGCAACTTTACTCACTACACCGGCACGGCCCCTGCACAAATTCGGCCATAAAAAGCATGTCAGAGTCTGCAAAAGATCTCAAGGCCAAGAAAAAGGCCGAAAAGGCCGCCCGAAGAGCCGCAAGCAAGCCGCCTTCCGAAGCTCCAGCCGGAGCCAACCCGAATCACCACGCAAATTCGGCCCATGAACAGACTTCCAGCGGCTCGCAAGTTTCACATGGCTCGCAAGCATCACCAGGCGTCGCTCAGAGCTTTGCCAGCGGATTTGGTCTCGGCCCTTTCCAGTTTGAAGCCCCCAAAGAGGTCGCTGCTTTCGAAGACACGCATCCGGCGATTCTCCAGCTGGCGCTACAAATGCGCAACCTTAAATGCATAGGCTCGACAGCAAGATGCAAAGCTATGATGGAAGCGTTTGTTCTGGTGATCGAAGACTTCCAGCCCCCTCAAGATGCCACTTTTTCCCGGGCTCTTACTGCGCACCTGTCGCGGCAAATTGAGGTTTTGAAGACCGGAAGAGCGTTAAGCGTGGCGATGGGCAATGCTATTCGCTGGCTCAAGCAGCAGACAAGCGCTTTGCGGGATCTGGGCGGCAATGCGGCCAAAGACCAGCTTGTTCAGGCCATAACAGCATTTTTAAAAGAACGTCTCGAAGTGGCCTCGCGGGTGATTGTCGAGTCGGCCAAGGAAAATATCAAAGATGGCGCGACTATCTTGACGTTCGGCCACTCTCTAGTTGTTGAGCAGACTTTTGCTGCCGCATATGCCGATGGAAAACGCTTCGAAGTGATCTGTGTGGACTCCGAGCCGCTGCGAGAGGGCAAAACTCTGGCGACCCGGCTCGTGGATCTTGGCATTTCGACCACTTACTGCTTGGTGAGTGCTTTGCCCTACGTTCTGGACGAACAGGTTTCGTACGTGATGGTTGGCGCCCACGCCATGCTGTCAAATGGACACCTTTACTCGCGAATTGGCACGTCTCTCGTGGCCATGGCTGCCAGTGATTTCAACGTGAATGTTCTTGTACTCTGTGAAACAGTCAAATTCAGCGATCGCATCCAGCTCGACTCTTTTGCGGTGAATGAAGCCATGCCTGAGCGCACAAACCAGATTTTCTATGACCTGACCGACCAACGCTACATCTCCAAGGTAATTACTGAGCTGGGCTCGTTGCCTGCTTCTAGTGTGCCGGTTATTTTGCGTGAATACAAACAGCTACAATAGCGTGGTTGTGGTAGTACATATCTAATCTTCAGACACAATGAGTAGACGCGATTGTTGATGGCCCGGTAGATATGTGATACCGAATACTCCGGAATGGATATAAATGGATCTGTACCAAGTACGCGGATTCACGATTGAAACTGATGCAGAAGAGAAGACTCCTCAAAATAATGCATCACACTTTGAAGACTTCTCACAATCACTAGACTGTCTCACAAGAGACTGGTTGCAGCCTCTCCAAAATCTTTCGTTTTCCTTGTAAACACAAACTCGCAGTCCAAAATTTCACAGCGCAAAACGCATGATGCACACTTACCATCCTACATCTCATTATTTATTTAAAGCCAAAACAAAGCCACACCAGCACTCTAGTGATCCTCATCCTTCAGGAACTGCTCATAAGCTTCGTAGTCGAGCAACGAGTCAAGCTCGGCCGGATCAGAAAGCTTAATACGAGCAAACCAAGCTGCTCCCATCGGCTCGCTGTTCACAAGATCGGGCGAGTTCGCAAGATCCTCATTGGCCTCAACAATCTCGCCGGAAACAGGCGAGTAAAGATCACTTGCGGATTTAACACTCTCGACCGAACCAATGCTGTCCTTGGCGTCAACCTCAGCGCCGACCTCGGGCACCTCAACAAAGGTTGTCTCGCCCAATGCATCAGCAGCATATTTAGTGATACCGATAAACGCAGTGTTGTCTTTGAAAACGGCAATCCACTCGTGATTGTCCGTGTACTTAACAACGGGCGAGTCCTCGGCGTAGCTGGTAACAGGCGAGGCAGAGGCCAGTTTATTAGAGTAGAAACGGCTGAGTGCCGGGCGAGAGACGGCCGGGCGAGAAGCGATCGAGCGAGGGGCAAAACGGGCCGTGATACGCAACATTTTTGCAGAAAATATCGGCACTGAAGGGGAACGGATGTATGATAACGTGAACTGGGATTTATCGGCGAGACTCGGGGCGCTGGGCTCGGGGATCGGGTGCTGGGCACGGCGCGACTCGGGGCTCAGGAGTCGTGGTAAATCGGGGAGGCTGTCAGCGCCGTTTGTAAGCGTAAGCCGTGCCCGTCCGTAAAATGGTAATGCTAACTTTAAGCAGACGGCTTACGCATTTTTCAGCTCCATAACCCGGTCTGACTTTCACACGCCTAACCAGTGCTGCAAACTACACAAAAAAAAGAATGCTCTACGAACTGGTAGGCATCGCCCGGTGCGCCGCCAAAGCCCCCAAAAAAGAGGCAGCAGACGTCGTCAAACACATCGGCAAACAGGTCATCGACAACAGAGGCGTAATCAGAGCCATCGAGAGCTGGGGCATCAAGCCTTTACCACGCATTTGGAACGTCAACCGTGAACGCCACATTGTCGGAGCGCATTTCTACATGCTTTTTGACTCCTCACCCAGCACACAGCGCCAGATCAAGCGCATGCTTGACACCGACGATCGTTTGTTGCGAGCAACAATTGTGAAGCGCGGCGGAGACAACTTGAAGAGTCTTTTGGGATAAGTTTTGGTTACGAGTGATTTTTGCGGCTTGAAAATTCGAGTTTGTACGAACTCGTAGTTTCTCTCTCTTGTCGGAGTTATGCCCGAAACTCGCTGGAAGCCAAAAGTGATGGACCAGGTCCTGTACATATTTTTATTGTTAGCTCAAGCTGAACTAGAAGTTCTAAAGACGCTGTGAAAAAGATAATTGATAAAGTTTGCTTGAAATCACAAGATCTAGGGAGTACTTTTTTTGAAAAATTGTTTATTCACTAGAAATCGTACCACTATAATCGATATATCCCCAAGCTTTAATCCCAACATCGCACTAACTACGCAACATAATCACCTCACCTATACATGCTCGTAGATGCGCATTGTCACCCTACGGATGATCCATCCACCTTAGATCTGATTGAGAGTTGCGAAGCAAAAATGTGTTTAATGAGCACGAGGTTCGACGATTTGGACCTGGTTGCCGAAACTGCCGCCAGGTTTCCGGAAAAAGTGACCCCCGCGTTTGGCCTGCACCCGTGGTTTACGTACCTGGTTGGCACTTCCTCGAGCAAAAAAGAACACTACGAAAAGATTCTCAGCCCGAAACCGTCTCCAGAAGAAATCGAAATGTTTCCAGAACCGCAGAGTCTCGAATCGCATCTGGATCGCATAGAATTGCTGCTCTCTTTGCATCCCAAAGCCATCTTGGGCGAGGTAGGGCTCGATAAAGCCTTCAAACTGAAAATCAACGGGAAAATTACGAGATTCAAAATAAAGATGGACCATCAATCCATGGTTCTAGGCAAGCAGTTAGATCTAGCTGCCAAATATAGTCGCCCTGTCTCGCTACACGGCGTCCAGGCAGCAATGCCGCTGTTCGAAAGCATCAAACGTTTTAACAAACAACATCTCACGTTGCCCGCTGTGTGTCTCCACTCTTACTCAGGCTCGGCCGACTTTTACTCGCAGCTGTGGAAGAAACTCAAAATCCCAATCTATGTATCGTGTGCGGTATTAATTAACGTACCTGAGCTGGCGAAGGCTCAATTTCTGACAGCTGTGCCTGAGGATCGAGTAATCTCAGAGTCAGATTTTCATTCCGCTGGGCCGGAGCTCGTTGATTTGTTGCACAAAAGTATATCCACCATTGAGAGCGTATACAACAAGCCAATGGCGGATATTCTCGAGGCCAACTACGACCGGTTCGTGAAGTGCTAAACATATTAGGGTATAAGTAAGACTAGATAGGTTCACTAGAGATGTGTCCGAATAGGTTTAAAAAACTATAAACTATAAGTCAAATAGCAAGACATAAACGAATACACTTACACCTGGTTGCAAGCGGTAGCAGCCAACTACAATTGATAGGCAGCTCGCTGCGGTCCTGCAATTGTGCTCGAAGAATTGAATCAGAACACAAACTACATCATGATTCCTCCGGTCACATTTCTTTTCACTTTGTATTTGCGACTACAACATGCCGCAAAACATTTGACAAGCCGAACCTCGCCCTCCTAACCCTCCCCGGAAAACTACCCCCAATCTCCCAAGTCCGTGCTAGCCTTTATCTCAACGATTCACGGTTTCTCGAAACTTGTCCCAGTGCTTGGTGCAATCAAAGTCGATAAATGATCAGATCGTCGCCCGGCCAATTGTACCAGACAGCTAGTGGACACCTCTACCATGCCGGTAAGATCTGTATTGCAATGGTAGGCCTGCCTGGCCGTGGCAAAACCCACAGAGCCGTGGCCATTACCCGCTATTTGGGCTGGCTCGGAGTCAAAGCTAGACCATTCCACCTAGGAAATTATAGAAGACGAGCCAGCAACGAAATTCCTCCGGAAGAATACTTTCTAGATAGCTCAAACAGCCTGAAAAAGGCCGCGATTCAGCGATGCCGCCAGGACATGATGGCTTTCTATGCGGATGGAGGCCAGGTAGCCATTTATGATGCGGTAAATGGCACCTTAGCCGGTCGTGAAGAATTCACCTCGTACATGCACGATCTGGGCGTCGAAGTTTTATTTGTTGAGTGTCTAATTACCGATGAACGCATGCTGGCACGAAACATCGAAGACGTGCGTCTCACGTCCCCAGATTACCGTGAAAGAGATCCAGAACAGTCTCTGGCACACTATTTGCGGGCCATTGAGATTCAGCTTGCGCAGTATGAGCCTTTATCGCACGACTACGAGCCCAAACAGTTGTTTATCAAGCTCGTGAATCACGGCGAACGATGTGTGGTGAATGGCGGGCCGCTGGGATACCTCATGAATCGTGTGCTTTTATTTTTGCTGAATACAAAGCGGCCGCAAGGCTCGTTTCTCTTCGCAAGAGCAGGTCACACCAACGGTCCCGAAAGCTACAAGGTCGACGAGTCCCTCAGCGCTGAGGGCCAGAAGTACGCCCGCAACCTGCCCAAAACTGTTTTAAATTACTTGGCGTCGAAAAATTACGATGCCGCGTCGTTGGCAGCGCTTCAGGAACAAGTCAGCCGCTACGCTGACCGAGGCTTTCAGTCCACAGCCGTTTCGCGAGTCAGTTCGTTATCTAGTTTGACCGATGCAAACACGCAAACGCCCACGGAATCGCCACTTGTGGTCTGGAGCTCCACTCGGCGCAAAACAATAGAGACTTCCAGAGCATTCCAAGATGCTGGCGTGCCCGTGAGCCATCGTTCCTTACTAAATTTAATCAATCCGGGTGATGCTGGCGGCCTTACAGACGAAGCCTTGCGCGAAAAGTTCCCAATAGAGTACGAGGCTCATAAAAAGGACCCGTACCATCATCGCTGGCCACGAGGCGAGTCGTACCAGGACGTAGCTATAAGGCTCGAGCCCCTCATTATGGAGCTGGAACGGGTGCAGTCTTCGCTGCTAATCATTGCTCATGAGTCAGTTCTTCGTGTTCTTTATGGCTATTTGATGGGTTCAAGTGTGGAGGCAATCCCCACGCTTAGTTTCCCGGCCAATGAGGTGGTCGAGCTGCGGTCAAATGGTTACAGACACCAGGTAACTCGTATACCTATTAGCGAGGAGGAATGAGGCTCGAAATTTTGCTTTCAGTGGACGAATACAATGCCAAAATAAAGGCAATGTAATCAGGGTTGTTAATGTGAGCTTTAAACAAGTTTGAATGCAAAGCGTATGTATATAATTATTATGTGCATGGTGGTAGTTCCTTGTGGTCAGCCCTTCGACCCCATCATCTCGCATCTCATCCGCGAAAGAACTTCATTTCATCTTCTTTTCTTTGTTTTGCATGCTAACCCACCATTTGTACTCTTCATTAACATCGTAATCTGTGTCTTTGACCAGCATGAACCGACACGGCCAGAGACTAAGGCCCCAATCCAGCAAGCCAAGCCACTTGATCACATCGAACATACAATACCAGAATATTCCAAGCATAGCACCAAACCAAACTCCAACCGAGACCTGCGTCAGAGAGTGATAGTACAGGTAATGCCGCGAAAAAGCTACGCTTAGCGTCAAAGCGAGCACACCAATGACTCTGGAGACTCGATCAAGCATCGGTTTCCGCGGTTGATAAATCATCTGCATTAAAATCATTCCAAACACAAACCCCATGAACTGCGAGTGGGCACTAGGCATGCCGTAGCTGTCGATAGGCATATTTTTCACGGGGGAGGACGGCCGGGCCTGGCGAATTATGTGCTTCACAATTACATTTGACGCCTCGCAGACGACCTGGCCGCCGGCAAACCATAGATCACGAGCAGTTCTTCGTGCCAAAAAAGTTGCAAGATGCATTGCTAGAATAAAGGGCGGAACTAGCGACAAGAAGGCACATATCAGTCCCAGATGGTCCCCAGGAGCGTACAGCACGGCAACGAATTCGGGGGCTACGCCGAAATATTCAGAGGCAGCGAGGTCAGCCAATTCCGCAGAATCCATAGGCACGCCGCCAAAATAATTCGTCATCTTTGCCTTGTGCTTTCTTTATATGTTGGCAAGTGTTTATCTGTAGTGCGGGTCCCTGCCCTCTGTATACTATGTCCTCCTGTTCATCTAACAGATTATGTGCAAATGGGAGAATGGCTCCTCGGAGCCCCCCAGATGCTCCTCAAATGCAGGCTGCAGCCACTGTTGTCCCTGAATAGCTTATCGCCTATAATCTAATTTCAACAAAATTAAGTCCACATGCTGGACAAAAAAACACTTTCTGAATGGCAGAACCTCGAGTCAAAGGCGAAACACTGCCGAATGCTTCGCAGAATCCATAGAACAAGCGTTCGCGAGATGCTGCGCAAAGAATATCTGGAAATCCCCCCCGAAGACCCTGAATTGAGCATAGAGGCCGACCCAAAAGAATTTGCAACTGGACCGGAGCCTTGTGTTACTGAACAGCTCGAATATAATCAGCTTCTCAAACAATCTATCGATTCAGCGAGCGAAGAGCTGGCAGAAGAGATTCTCAAAGAGATCGCGGTAGGAAGATACTACCCGTTTCCCAGCGACAAAACACTCATGACACTTACAAAGTGTGTGAAAATTGATAAACAAAATAGCCAGGAGCAAGCTTGCCACGTTGCGCTCGATCTCGTAAAACGGCAAACTAGATTCCTCGAACTGTTTCTGGTTCAATTACAGCTGGCAATTGAAGACATTCAAAGGCACCGTCTCAACTCAGAAATCGATGAGCTTTCGTTCTACTAGTCACATGAGAAAACGATATTGATCCTAATAAATATAGCCTTAAGCAACCTCCTCAATGACATCCTCTTCTTCTTGGATCTCAGTGATTTTAGGCTCTTCTGGCTCGCCTCGCATCACCATGTTGGCAAAAGTCTCGCACGTTTCACGTAGTTGAGGGCTCTCAACTGCCAAATGCAACTCACGAACCACAAAATACGCAGACTTTTCTCTCAGGGCCTCTCTTCCAGGCTTCGAAGAACTGAAAAGCAGAAGAATCTCCATCAGAGTCTGCAGTTGTGTTTCATCATTTTCGCGCTTTTTATTGGCACTGATCTCCTCACGAACTATTTCGGGCAGCTTTCCTGTATCTTCTTCATCCAATTCCTCGGGGCCTTTGAGCGCGATCATCACATGCTCGATAATTCCCGCCTTCACAAACTCAGGATGTAGGTCCTTTTCGAAAAGTGAATTTTTAATGGTCGCAGCCAGTCCCGTACGTCTTGTCAGACCAGTGAACAACAATTGCGGGACCAGTTTGGCAACTGGCAGGGTCTCACTGCCCCAAAATCTGGCGCCAGCTTTAGTTCGAGCAATCGAAGCAAATGCAAACGCAGCGTAGTCCAGAGCAGAATTGGTGTCGCTGGCCACACGAGCAATCAAGCAGCTAAGAGCAATTTTTTTGCCGCTCAGTAGAGCTTCCACAGCTGCTTCAGAGTGACTCATGTTCGCTAGTAACATACAAAACAAGCCAGCATTATCTCCAGGCTTGCTAGCGTTCAGCGCTACTTTATTAACAAAGTCAGAGTTTGAGGCGAGGAAATTGCGGATCTCAATGTCATCACTCAAGTTCACCAGCGCGCTGACCGCATGTTTCGCCAATTCATGCTTTTCTGTGAGCGTAATTAATGATCGAATGCCTTCGAAATTGTCGGCTTTAAAAACTGGAGCCTGGCCCACTCTGGCTGGGGTGTACTGGAGCAAATTCTCCAGAGCAATTTGCTGGACCTGCTGCTGAGGGTTGCTCAAAAACTTCACAAGGTCCGGCAGTTGATCCATGGTAAGTTTTAACGGAGACTTAAATAATTTGATCGTAGCGAGACACAGAATTGTGTGAAATGATAAGTTATTAGCATACAAGGGTAAGGGGTATATGAAAAGTTTCAAATTTACAATGTTAGGAGCAAATGTTATTAAATAATTTTTTTCAATATAGCTGTCAGTGTGGCTGGTCATGCAGAAATATGCACAATCCATAGGGCCTGCGAGCAACAGAGGGCGACAAGCTTAGACAGTCAGGTAGGATGACGTCTCCTTACGTATTGAGGCAGCCAATGTGTGCCCGGTAGATAGGGGAAAAGTAAGTTAAGGCCTGCGTTGCGCAGATAAGGATGCTAATTTCATAAAGACAGTAGGGCTCTGCAGTCTATCAAATAAAGCCCTCCGATCAAAGTGCATAAATTACTCCCATGCCCGCAGCCCCAAGGTGCTTCGCTTGCTGATATTCATAGGCTTGTCAGGTTCTAAAGCGCGTTCACAGATTGCTCACAGGCCCTTACCCTAAGAACAAGATGACAGTACTAATTACCACCCGCCTCACAAAAAGGACTCTGCGCCAGGTTGATTATGAGCATACATCAGTGACATGAAAGGTTTGGGCCTCTTTTCACACAGAAAACAGGGCCTGCAGGCCAGTAGGTCAGATGAAGTTCAGCTTCCCGCGATTTATGACAAACCGATTGCTAGGAATTCAATTTAATCACAGCCCCGCATGTGTCGACCCTGTGCTTTTACATGTCACTTAGGTCCTGTCGATCTATTAATCTTTGACCGATAAGTCGTCCCAGATAGGCAACTCGGGGTAGGGGCACCACCCTGTGGTTTGGGCGCGAGGTCTATGCATTCCATCTAAGCGATCATCCGTAGCGAAGCCGCTCCCCAGCGAATTTCTGAAAAATATCAAATTACAAATTGCTCAATTTAGCTTGGGCTCGCTGACACTTGTATGTAGAACTTCCCAAGTCTGATCGTTGATCCGAAGTCTCAGCACTTGCAACAAACTGTCAGTTTTTTGTGCACACAGCGCAATCTAGACTGCATAGCGTTGCACAGGTACTTCACGGATGGTATCGGCGGTTTCCCTGGCTGAATTGCAAAAGCCTGAAATCAAATTACCAGCAAGCTTTAGCAGTCAGATTAACTGGAGACCAAATCTTCACCTTCAGCCCATCCACCTGACCCCGCAAAAATTCCAGCTTAAGTTTGATATTCAAGACAGAAGCTCCAACGGGGTTAGGTTAGATTGGTTGCAGGTAGACATGCAGTTGGCCACAGGGACAGGAGGTTCGCGAGAATCTGGTGACCCGACGGTTATTTGCGCAAGAATGGGTACTGTCCCAAACATTTTGGCGGTGCCAAGACATTTACTGGCCTCCAAATATATTGTTTAAGGTGCAACCGGAAGCCTTAGCCCGCAAACTCCGGCCCTGGTTCTAATTAAGGTCACACTATGCCTGTAAATTTACATGTCGGCCACCTGCTTGCTGACGTAGGCACCAGATATATATATCCCAAAACCGGACCCTGTCCCGAACGGAACGGGGGTTTTTTTCTGACCGAAAGTCATAGTCCCTGTCCCGCTGCAGCTAATCTTTTCTGGCCAGCTTGCACAAAGCGCATTAATCTGGACGAACAAAACATAATTGCTTATATTTCTGTTCGAGAAGTGCAACGATTGAGGGAAAACAGCACCGTTAACGTTTCTGAAGCCTTGCTCTTCCTTCCGCTTTTTGTTTCAGACCCAACGCCTGCATTCCGTTTCATTGGCAACCAGACATCCTGCCGAACATTTGGTTTTAAGGGCGATCAGTTCGAGTTCTGACTGAATTACTGAATCAATAGCAACAACGTGCTTCATTAGGTTCTACTGAGCAGTTGCGAGCTTTGTATCTCTACTAGCGGCCTGATTTTTGAGCGCCAATTCCCGCTTTGCTGTCATAGTTGAACATTGAGAAACGCTCTGCCATTAATTCAAAACCGAGTCGGTTATCACACACATCAATTGCGAGATGCGGAGTCGAAGGTCACTGATTGCAACCAGCAGTCCCGTGGTGGCCCCCGTGGTAGGTCCCTGTGAGCCGGACCTCGTGGGTCCCGGCTCGCCTGAGAGCAACACCCTGAGCAGTCAGAGCAATCGTAGCAGCATGCTTTTACAGGCATTCGACCAATCGAATGTTCTCCAGGTGCTTCCTGAAGAAGACTGTAGCCGTGAGCATGCCAAAGTATCGTCAAAGCACAAAGCAAGCCCTGAGTTTGTGCAGCTCAAGGACGTCTTCCACCGGTACCAGTCCAAGGCTGGGACTGCTCGTGCCAACTATCTCCGCATGCGGCTGCTCCCGCTCACTCGCAGCGAAATGCAGCTTATGCCGGCAGCAGCTATCCCAGACCTCAGTTTTCGCCTGGATGTACTCGAGAAGTGGTGGTCTGCACTCATAGTTGACGTATTGAGCGCATCAGGAGCTGACAAGGCCGCCTTTTACGAGGGCATTTCAGGGATCATGTCCCGCACAGAGTGGCAGTGCTCACCTGCAACTTACGCGAAACTTCTAGCTCAAAGTCTGGAGCATTTGCTGCCGCGACTGGGACAGGGCCCCAACCTGCCGTTCGCGTTATCTGCATTTGGCGGCAAGCTGCTTGCGTATGCCTACTACTTTTGTCCCGACGTGGCGTCTGGACTTTTATATTTTTTGCGCCCTAAAGCATCGCCGCTCAAACGGCTGGCTGACCGTATGCCCAGCGGCAAAGCCACGCTTGTGAGCTGTTTCCCGAGCCATTGCCAGGAGCTTGTGGGACTCAAGACGGTGCCCAAGCCTCCACAGTCGGGGACTATCCTGCAGACCCTGAGCGGACCCTGGATGAAGCACTGGAACCCGGACACCGGTCTGTTTGCGTCGTTTTTTAAGCACTACTACTCGATACTGAGCTCGCTGCTCCCGCGGCAGTCCGAGCAGTGGGCCAACGCACATCTTGATGCTCCTGGAATCATGGTTTTGCACGCCGCAATAGTAGAGTATCTGGACAAAGTTACTCGCCCCGAACGCAATGGGATCAACAGTCCCGCAACCATGGCCTACGCGTACGAGTTCGACATTGACCAGCGTCCCAGCAGTCCCAACAGGCCCTCGAACGCCGGTGGTGGTCCCGAAGCTGCGCCCAACATGAGACCGATAAAAGCTGCCCGCAAACGAATCGACCAATTGCCGATTCTTCTGGCTATCCGCGAAACCCTGCACAACGACATCGTCTCGCTGCCATTCTTTGCCGGCTACGCCCTGCAATTTGACCGCATAATTCAGGCCGTGGCCGTAGGTGTTTGCGTTTACCACATGAATGCATGTGTGACATTATGCGATTTGGTGGAAGAGTGGCTGTCATCTTTAACGCTGTGCCATCCTAAATCGTCTTTTCAGGTTGCTTCTCAGACACATCGGGCCGCCGACTGGTCTTTTTGGCTGCACGTGGTGCATCGTATGGTTGCTAGCGAGAACTGCCACACGCAGATCCGGGCATTTTCGATGGTTTTCAACGTGTGGGGCCTGATTCCGGGTCTGATGAATGCTGGTGCGGTTGCGGCATTCCAGAACAAGTCGCTCAATAAACGTTTTGAGAAAAAACGAGAGCAGACGGTCGCTGAGCCGGTATTCTCTGAACCGGCACCAAGCCCGGCAAAACAGCACCGAGCCAGCCCGAGCGCATCCGAATCTAGCAACGAAAGTCTCTTGCCCGGATTCACGGTTGATATGTACGAGGCTTTGGCGAGCGTCACATCGACATCCACCGCTGCGTCTTCGGTAGAAAGCGACGTATGCGCCCTGCCCGAGGACAAAGCTGCCGAAAACACACAGTTTAGCACTGACAGCGGCTCCATGTTATGGGATATCACGGCGTGGCTGTTGTCGCCGGCTATTTGGTCGACTTTTTTCTGCCACTGGAACGCGCTGATGCGCAGCTACTACCACCGGCTGGTCATCTATCGCTGCGCTGGCGTTTTGAACGACTCTACTTTTAGCGACAGCATTGTCGCGTCATACCATGCAGCTGCGCGCCATCTGATAGCACAGCGGCTCTCAGAAACGTACGCGAGATGTTCGTACGCGTGCCAGCGGGCCACGCAAACCCCGTGCACGGTTCCGGCCGAGCCGCTGCCCGGCAAACGTGTCGTTATTTCGAAAAATGCGCAGACAGGCTTGCAGGTCGAGATGCACCGCGTCCATCCGTTTGATATATTCGACAACGTGGCCTACTACGGCGCCGTGCACGATCTGCCGCGGCCGTCAACAATGCCCAATTTACCTGAGCTGGCGCAACTGCACCAGCGGCGGGACTCCGATGCCGTGTCTATTCGGTCTACGAACTCTTCGGCCAGCTTATCGAGTCTGCAATCCTACCAAAGTCTTCAGCGTCAGCCCTCAAGCTATTCGCCCAGGCCCACTGTGGCTTTAGGCTCAACATCAGAGTCACCTTCTAAATCAAACACAGTCCCCTTGTCGCCCGGAAACGAGGCTGTTGCCGAAGCAGACCGCAGTCGCAGACGCTGGAGCCTGTTCAAGAAACTAAAAGGCAACGAAAAAATATCCTCTGACCCGGCCAGCCGCTCGTCCTCGCGTTCCAGATCGCGGTCTCGCTCTAAGGAGCCTTCGCCAGGAGTCAGTGTGCGGCATTCCATGCCTCAGGCGCTGTTGGAACCGCGACCCACAATCGTGAGGCCTTCTTATCGGTTCATTCTTGCGCCTTCGAACGGTCTGAAGCCCCGCGAATTTGGTGGTCTGGTGCTTCCACGCCTGCCATTTGAGAGCACGAAGGTTGTCGAGCTCGAGCTTGAACAACAGGACGTTGCTCTTGCCCTCAAGCACTTCAACTACGGCACTCGCTCGCTTTCCGAGTGGAACAACGCTGTCACCGGGTTTGAGATTTATGTGCGGGCGCAGGGCTCGTCTGTGGGTGGCGATTTGCCGGTACCGTTCATGGTTGCTGAAATTCCCTGGAGATGTGTTGGCTGATTGCTGTTCTGCATTTCTGTGCGCGTCCTTCAATGTTTAATTCTTTATTTGTACGCTGGCGTACACGCTTCGGCAATACTTATTGTATTCTACTATTATGTATTTTGCTGCCTGTAGTCAAGGCTTCTTCACGGCAATCCAACACGAAACTATACACACGTTCCTGATCCCGTGCTCAAAGCTGATAAATTAGTGTACATCATGCACATTGTTTTGCAACTCTTGTCTATCAGCGATTCAAAACTTACTGCAAGTTCTGTCTGTCTATCGTTTCCGCGGTGAATTATTTGCGTCTGAAGAGTGAACCGTTGCACCAGTGACCGTAGAGAAACTCTGACTGGGAGTCAGATCGTCCAAAATACGAGAAGAAGTCATAGACGGATCAGTCTGTGTCATATCCTGTCTCGAAGGGGACTGTCGTGGAGGCGAGTACCTTCGGGGCATGCGGGGGTTGACTCTTCTTCTGCGTTTCTGAGACTTCGATTCGACTGTTTCCCAGTTCTCCCCGGCAGATCTGGGCAGATTGGACTGCGGAGAGACTAAACGCGAAGCAAAAGGACTAGGCAGGTCCTCAATCGAATGCCATTGGTCGTCATCTGATTCATTTTTTGCATTCGCCAGGTCCGAATGCGCCAGAGATCGCGGCAGTTTGGGTTCCTTTTGCTCACCTTGCTCGCTCTCTGGCTTGAAATCCTGCTTAACTTCATGTTCAGATTCTCTTTTGGCGGGCTGTGAGCCGGATCTTTGGCTGGATTTGGGGGGATCCAGCGAGGATTCTTCCGATTGCGAGCCTCGCTTGAGACTGATATAAAGAGCGATGCACATCGCAACGAACATTTCAACGCCCCAGATCAGAAATACACCGGCAGAAAAAGCGAGAATTTTGTGCTCCGCCATAAGAGCTCGGATTCCGTGCAATTGGACCTCCCAACTAAGAATAGCCTTGCTGTAGTCGATACAATCTTTGTTTCTATCCGGCGCCAGGTTCGAGCCCATGTAATTTACAAGGGCCGCTAACGGTTTATCTCTTGGCAGAAAAAGCTCCTCAGCTAGTGTTAAAGTGATCTCCGAGGTTTGTTCCATCATCCCCAACACGTACAAAGGCGCATAGAAAATGGTGTCAAGGTACTCGATGATCTCATTTCTGAACGGCAGAATTGCCGACAATTTTGTCGAATAAAGCGCATGTTTTGCAACATTATCGAACGCAGTGGAGGGAATAGTATCCTTCAAATACTTTTCGGCAGTTTCTAGCGTGAAGAAGCCAACTTTTATAAAGAATGTGCCGAACTCTTTGTTAAATTTCGACCGGGGAAGCGTCAGCTTGAGCTTGATCCGATAATTACTGAACATATCAAAGGGTATTGTGGGCAGTTCGGTGTACCCTAGGCTGTGTCTAAAGGGATAAATCTGAGTTGAAAGCTCTGCGACAGGAATAAAGTACCAGTAGAAGACGACATAGAGCACGATTGCCAGGAACAGCAGCGCTCCGGCTATACTGGCCATGATTCCCGCGAATAACACAGCATTGAAAGTATTTCTCGATACTATTGGACTCATTTTTTCGACGAAGCCTCAGTGTAGAATCTGCGAAAAATTCTGAGGTGACATGAATGCGCAAGATGGAGTGGGCCGTGGCTGGTGATCCAAAGAGGACTCAGGGAGCTTGGGATTGTCCCAAACGGGACAATGGGGGGACTCGAATTGGACAAAAAGAGACGCGCCCCGTGCGGAGGTTTGCAGCCGGCGTCACGTCACACTTGTACTTTTTCGTTCCGATGAGCTGGTAATAACAATGCTAAGGTAAGGCTTGGTTCAGATGTTGAAAATTTGATTCTCATTTACGATCACACATTGCTCGATTGCTCCGCAGTCCCCCCCGACGGCGGATCACGGGACCGAACCACTAAGCAGGCACACCTAGTGTTTAGGATACGGGAATTGGGAGTTTGACGCAAGCCTTGAACTCAACTCGCTTCGTGTCTGTTATTGTTTACCATCGGGCTTTCCTTGAGTCCTGCAATTCCAACAAAAAAATACAGAATAAAAATGGACACTAAGACTAGAAGTATGCCGCTGAAGCCAATCAAAAATGGCCAGATGCCTTCCAATAATTCACGCGATCGCAAAGACCCAGAGGAAGACACGCTAGACGAGTCAGACCAGTCCACTGAATCTATGTTCAAAGATCTAGCATTAGGATCATCTGCGCCTTTATCTTCACAACAAACATTGGAGAACACAAATAATGCAAGCGACAAGAAATCACCGCCCAGGCCGGCACGAAACCGCCTAAACATGGGCTTAGTTGTAAATTCCAGCGACTCAAATGCGAACCCAACGGGTCTTCAACGTACCCAGAGTCTTCGTGTGGGTTCCTCATCAATCACATTGGATGCTTCATTGACTAAAGATACACATTTGAGCATATCTCCAGTTTCAGACCGCCAAAGACGACTCAGCGGCCGACCAGAGCTTCCTCGGCGAGGATCTTCTACCACTGTTTCGGACAAACGCTCGTTAGATGGTGCTTCTTTGACGGGATCCCGAGGCTCACCTGCAAAGCGAGATGAAACTGAAGATACGCTGCGATCATTTATGACGCAATTGGCACAGAGAGAAAGCAAAGTTCGTGAGTTAAAAATTCAACTGCAGGCTTTACTGCAGCAGGTGGACGACTCAGAGGCCGAGCTAAATGCGGCCGAGCGCGATCTGGCGCAGTTCAAAAAGACAGGAAACATTTTGGCAGCACAACTACGGGGTAGCTCAAGGCTTACGCAGAATCTCAGCAACCAGGAACTGTCGCATGCGGCCGCAAATTCGCCTATTTCACGCTCGCCTTCGCCCCGCCGTATGCCTCAGAAAAAACCCGAAGAAATATTGGACATTGGCAAACGCTTGGTCGACAATATTCAGGGCCAGTTCTGGTCATTTGTAGACGATGTCAAGTCGGCAGCTATCAATCTGGACGGATTTCCTGGCGATGAAATGAGAGGGGAATCGCGACATGGCGACTTGAAAACTGGTGAATCGAGAAACAGCTTCAAGAATGAATCAAGAAATGGAAGTCCCCAGAGGTCCAAAACTTTGCGTGGGCGGCCAACGCTTAAGCCCAAAGAGTCTTTGAACCAGCTGAGAGACCGGGTAAAGAAACTGAGCCCTACACGTGAGCAAATGGAGAACATTTTTGATTTTTGATTTTTGATTTTGTGTGACACGCACTAACGACTCATTCGAGACTCACCTTGCAGGCTGGGCAGGGTGGCGAACAGAGAGTACGAAGCCTAGAAAACAGAAATCAACAACGGGAGATCTAGAGTTTTGTTTTTGCATGCCGTGATCAGCTTCCTGCCCAATTCACCTGTAGCCCCGCATTAAGAACTGCGGACGCAGACCACTTCGACAGAGAACTTTCGTGGCCAAGCTCTGCATTTGCGAAGATAAAAGACCCCGATCATCTATCAACTCAGCGTAACCAACTTGACTCAATGCTGCGAACCCAGTTTGTTCACTTGCCTTCGCAACTCGGCATTTGTGAGCCCTGCACCCGCACACATATGCAAAAAAGCAATTATTTATATACTAGACTCCACCTTAATGACTCTACACAAAGCATTTTCTAGATAACTTGAAGGCGGCGCAGAAGACGAGGCACAGTTGCAAAAGTACCAAACAGACCAACAACATCTTCAGAAAACACACCTGTGTACGTAGACCAATGGACTGTCAAAGGAGCCCAGGCCACGTTCGTTAAAAGGCCAATAGGCTCGACCTTTTCGCCGTTTTGCTTGGCCCTCACAGCCTTCACTAGCTCCAAAAGAACATGTAGCGCCCAGAACAAACACGAAATTACCCAAAGATGACCCTGATTTTCAGCGCTTACCGGAAAAACGCCCTTTCCGGCAAGATACGCAACATCTTCCAGGAGCTGGTATCCAATTCCGGCCACCGCTTGGGTGTAGTCTGAGTAGCGAAGAAAATTGTTCTGCTGCTTGTTGTCGATCAAAAGATCAAGAGCCCATTTAATAGTTGCGGGAGTATAGAACACACGCCAAAAAGTTCTGTAATCACTGATAGCAGAGGAGAGCTTAGCCAGGTGCCCGATTAGGCCAGCCGAGGCAACAGGGGCGACATTCCGCAAGACTCCAGCAAGCAATTTGGAAGAATAGCCGGTAGAACTGAGAATTAGGTCGCCGTTGCCATCCTGGAATGAAGCCGTGGTGGCAAGACGCGACCTCAAGTGCACGAGTCGCTGGTAAACGCAGATAACGTTCTTATTGTTGTCAGATTTCGCGGGTCTCGCGGGCTTTTCCGAAAGAGTTTCGGCATTGACTTCAGCTCGGGACTTCAATTGTGAGGGATTGCCGGTTTCTGACCCAGTAGACATTGCGTTATGTTTTCTTTAATCGGGAGATGAATTTTCCGGGAATCGGATATGTGGGGTTGTGCTGCGTTATTAGCATGAGTCCCTGGGTTACCTCGGCAGTCTAAGATGGTAATACAAGATTGTATTTGTGGTTTTCAGGTCGAGCTGCTAGAGAATCGACAATGAACCCGCAATGCAACAGAATTGGCTCCGAGACCAGTTTAATGGAATCAACTTTAGCTCGTTCTTGAATAACATGCCCATTGCTCACAGTGCGCAATGTGCTGTTTGGGCGGCTAGCTCTAACTTGCTGCACTATGATAGTAATTCATCGAGATTTATAAAGCTACTGATACAACATTTACTCGCGAGCTAATGAAGATACGGATTAAACCTCCCGGCTTCAATCCTGCTAACTAACACGATACGAGCTCAGTGGTCTATCTTCTGCGTCATGACGCAGTTTCGGTTCCAAATTTCGGCCGGAATCAACAGTTCTCGAGGTAGAAGTGCGGCACATTCTAAGAAGAGTACCGTATCTTGGCTACCAAGCTGTTCTGGATAGCGCTAAAGGCCAATTAGTCCGAAATCTTTCAGCACGCAGACAAACTTCTGGTTGACGCATGATCGTTTGCACTACTACCTCACATCCATGAAATTTGTCAATTAGATACTTACACGTAATGGCAAGCCTTACGCAAAACAATTCTTTTCAGATGAAACTCAAAAAACAACACTCAAAACAATAGATAGGGTCTGGGTCCTGCGTCTTGTCTTCAGGGTAGCGATCCTGCACTTTGCAGGTAAGCTGATCTGAGATAGCGCAGATGAAGACTTGCAAGCCGGCATGTTAATTCTCAGAAAATTTCGAAAGGCCCCAAGCACAGCAAATTTTTCCACGTGTGGACGAATTTTACACTACACGCAGCCGGATTCTATGCAAATTTAACAGAGAACCACAAATCTTTAGATAGAGTCTCACACGAGCAGCTGTGACGCACACATCAACACGATTAGAACTGTTACCGGGGTAAACTTATTCGTCACGGAGATGATTTCACGTATGCAACTCTCCAGTCAATCCAACTAGCAGTCCAGCATAACTTGGATAAAATTGAGTGATGCTCAGCAGTTTCTCGAAAGAATTTATGTCTTCACAGTGCGCCTAAAGAGTATCGGAGATGTTGATGGAGAAGTCTTGGGGCATATATTTGTGAGCTTCTTACTCGAAGACACGAGTGTACTAACGGGGTTCCTTACTGCAGCTGTTGATGACCAACCTCAATTGTCTAGGTTAAGCTGAAAACGCTCTAGTGATGTTTCTCGAAAATGTTCTTTCAGATCTTGTATTTGGCGCATCAATGCCTGTAAACATAAACATAAGCACTAAACGGGAATGAGAGCGGCGGCCGTTGTAACAGACTCTAGCTATAGCATTAATCACCTTGAAGATCTTTGGCTGATTATTTGGTGTGGTGAGTACACACGGCTTCCATATTTCAAGCCAGGTTTTCGAGTAATCTAGTAACATGGTGTTAGCTACCGTATCTCGCGAAACGTCGAGCGTGGATATCTTGACTATAACATATATCCGAATGTGAGCGGCATGTGCTTCTTTAGGTATTGCTGGGCTATTTTGGCCCTTCATTTGCTCGAAGCGGTTTATTTTGAGTGCAGACTAGCTAACCAGATTCAGCTACCACTTCATAGCATGCATGCCGTACAGTTTGCATAAGAGTCTTGGCCAGCTGATCACGGCCTTGTGTATGCCCTTGGGAAAGTAGATCCGCAGCCTAGTTGAAGAGTATCTAAGTGGCATCATTGGCCGGTGCAAAGTATGCAATTGGGTGACCAGAGAACTAACTGTTTGTGGACCTACAGGTTTCCGCATCTGCTCTATTAGAACTGTATCTATTCAAACGGCATCAATGCATGCGAGATACTGCATGCCCCTGCAGGGCTATAGTTCTCCCTCGGAGCCGTGGACTAAAGAGGCATATAAGCCAGACGATGCCCTGGCGGGAACGACTCATTTAATTTCGGGACAAATTAGAAATGGTTCGTTACGCATTGCTATCCTCTCTGGCGGTAGCCAATGCCGCAGTGCACGTTCCTATCACCAGAACCCAAAAGAGCTCAGCTGTTGTACCGCGTATTGTGGATCACAGACTGTTTGGCCGCGGTATAGATCTGATCAGACTAGAAAATGAGCTCACTTACTACCAGGCCACTCTTGAAATTGGCACGCCGCCGCAAGAAATGGAACTTTTGATCGATACCGGCTCTTCTGATCTGTGGGTCGCGACTCCCAATTCGGGTATTGAGCCCGCCAATGCTACCGCATATGATCAAGAGTACTACGGCAAGATGATTTTCAATGTTTCTGGATCGAGCACTTTCAAGCCCAATAATACCGAATTTCACATTCAGTACGCGGATCTGACCTATGCCTCGGGCTATTATGCGCAGGACACGGTGAAACTTGGCGACTTCGTAATAATGGGCGCTAACTTAGCGGTCGCGAACGAGACAAACTCAACAGTCGTGTTCGGAATTGGTCCTATCGGAAGCGAGGCGTCGGTGACTACATTGTCTCGAGATGGCTACTTGAGCCCGACTTATGCAAATATTCCTGTGCAGTTGAAACAGCAGGGCGCGATTTCCAGCACCGCATACTCGTTATGGCTCAATGATCTCGATGCTGCTGATGGCCAGCTTCTTTTTGGCGGCGTGGATCATGCCAAATATGACGGCGATTTGGTGGTCGTGCCGATCATCAACTTTGATGGATACCCCGAGGACAAATTGTCGATGCCCTACCTCAGTTACACAATGCTAAGCTCGATTGGTCTCTACAAGAACAACAATTCGGCTGCCGAGCTGTTCAGTGGTCAGTACCCAGGTCTTCTAGACTCGGGCACCTCGTTCTGCTATGTTCCCAGCGGTGCTGCGGATCTTTTTGTTGAAGAACTCAATGCCTCTTACTCCGAAGATCTGGGTAGCTACGTAGCGCAGTGTGATCAGGGCGATCTTGGTGGAATGTACTTCAACATTTCTGGCGCCTACATCTACGCCTCGCTCCGCAACCTGCTTCTTGATGTCAAAAAGTATCTTGACGATACTGGAGTGGCCGAAGACCCGGAATACCAGTCTCTTTACCAGCAACTGATTGAGGAGTACGAGGGTCAGTGTATCGTTACTGTTATTGGTAGCGATGACATGATCACGCTTGGAGATGTTGTGTTGCGCAACGCATACGTTGTGTACGACTTCGACAATAGTCAGATTGCCATTGCCAGTGCCAAGGTGAACGTCACCGAAAGCGACATCGAGGAAATCACGGCATCGATTCCTGGTGCCACCAAGGCTTCCGGATATTCAAATACTGTCGTTCAGACCGTATTCAGCACGGCTTCAGCCGTTGTATTCGATATGACGCTTTCGGATCGCAGTACTGCAGCTACTGCCAGCTCCAGCGCCGCTTCTTCTGCTTCCGCTTCTTCTGCGGTGATGTCTTCGGCCTCAACTTCGAGTCTCTTATCAAATGCTTCGAGCTCTGCAACTGTGGCTGCAACCTCTCTGGCCACTTCTTTTGTCAAAAGTTCCTCTATTATCAGTTTGGCCTCCACGTCAACAAAAGCAACCGTCGATTCTCAACCCACTGATACTACTACCGATACGACGGACCTTTTCCCAGCCTCTCCATCTACAGTGCTGCCCAACGCTTCTGACCTGGTTTCGTCGGTGGAAGTCACAATTATCACCACTGAATCCGATTGTTCTACAACCGTCACTATGATCACTACTGCAGATGTGACAACCTGTCCTGAGTCTACCGCGGCTGGCACTTCACCGGCAGACTCTACAAACACTGGTTATGCCCCAGCTGATACCCAATCCGAGGAAACCATGACTATGTCCTCACTTTCGAGCTCTACATTAATGCCCGTTATTTCTGAATCGGCGCCCTTGGGTACCGCTATTTCGGCTAGCTCTTCGGCCAGCTCTTCGGCCAGCTCACCGGCCAGTTGGGCATCTGCTACCATTAGTGAGTCTAATGGCTCTGGAATGCTGAAGCAAAGCATTCTCCTGACGCTTGTTTCTACCGTGCTCGCTAGTCTTATAGCTTTGTAGATTCTATAGACCCAAACTTCTATATTGCGGTCAGCTCAAAATACTTCCGAGAATGCAGATGCAAATGACAACATTAGTATGATTTCGTCTAGAATCTGGCGGAAACTCAGCACTCTCATTTTTCTCGAAGCCAGTAGCTAGAAACTATGGAGTAGAAGGCTTGTTGGCTGGTTTCATATAAATACCTGCTGTTGGCCTAGGTATCGAGTACACATAAGTTTTGTACCTGTTATTTAGAAAACAAATCTGTGCTTGCTTTGAGGTATTAGTCTACATTGATCTTTTCTGGTGATTTGCCCCCTACTACGAATTATGAACCCGTTATACGGCGAATATTCGACTGCGATTGACATTTTGCCGCAGCATACCGCATTTGACGTGACGTCATAGTGAAATTTGTAGCCGCATTTCGAGGTGGGTGCCCGGGCGTGTAATACCTAATCTAGTTATGTGCGCTATTTGCAGGTACGTGTTTAACGTGTCGGAGCGCGAGCCTACTTTCTCGTGTTTAAAATGCCGAAATTCGAAGACTGAGTCTCGTGTTCCCATTGCTGTCTTAGATCGTGTCTGATTAAGGTTCAAGTTTTTTCGACACGTGATTAGCTGGTTGTCGCGTGGAACGCGATTCAGAAATATAAGCAAATGTTTGATAAAACTCGGCAATCTACACAGTATTCACAGGAGCCGAACAAGCGAGCGATCCCTTAAAGTAGTGGCGTATGCGGCCGAGGCCATAAACTGCGCAAACCTAGAGTCTGGTTTTTCTCGGTGCGCGCTTGCAAGTTCGTAAACCTAGATTCAAAACCCAAGGCTCAACATCCAATTCTGTATTTCCACTCACAAAAGCAACAAAAAAATTCAAGACCCATGCACAGCCACGCCGGCGCTGCGGAGGGGGCGTTGTAAGCAGTGGCACCGAAGGCTGCATATAGCAGAACCACTCACTGCCTAGCGCGGCCCCCTTCCCGCCTATATATATCTTTTGTGGAATTTTTGCGGCGTCTCGAGTTATCAGGCTTGAGAAGACCAGCTGACTTGCGAAAGTTTCTGTGACACAAAAGCGTTTTAGTTGTTCACCGAGCAACACAGGTAAAAAAAAAAAAGTTTTTTAAAACATCATGCTATCGCTTGTTTTCGCGGGAGTTGTCGCCGCCGGTCACATCCACCTGCCGGTCGAGCGGTTCGCAACCAATAAACCGCTTGTTCCTCGGAGCCTGGGTCTCGCCAAGCGCGGAACCGAAGAGCTGACGCTTGTTAACGAGCTCACGTACTATCGCGCAACACTCGAGATCGGCACGCCTGCCCAATCGCTGGATTTTGTGATCGATACGGGCTCGTCGGATCTTTGGGTTGCGACCTCGGATAGTGGCATTTGCTCGTCCAGCTCGAGCTCCGACACAAATTGTACGTCGATGGTGTTTGACTCGTCGTCATCGTCTACGTACTCGGAAAATTCAACTTCATTTTCTGTGTCGTACGGCGATGGCTCCGCTGCCAACGGCTTGTTTGCCCAGGACACGATCAAAATCGGCGACGGAACGCTGACTGGAGCCAACTTCGCGGTGGCTAACGCCACAAACTCGACCTCTATTGTGTTCGGAATCGGTCCCAGGGGCGGCGAGTCCACTGTCGACACGATTTTGACCGATGGAACGCTCTCGCCTACTTATAGCAACATTCCGATGCAGATGAAGGAGCAGGGCCTGATCTCGGCCAATGCATACTCTCTGTGGCTCAACGATGTTGATGCCGAGTCGGGCAACATTTTGTTTGGCGGTGTTGACACCAAAAAGTACTCTGGCGACCTCACACTGCTGCCAATGCTCAACTGGCTGGGCTCGTCTTCTTACTCCATCAGCGAGCCTGTGCTGCCTTATGTGCTGATGAACTCGGCTGGTGTCTATAACACCAAGAACAAGGCGGCCAAGCTGTTCACTGGCGCGCTGCCTGTGCTGCTTGATTCGGGCACGTCTTTTGCCTACCTGCCTAGCGACGTTGTCGAGGTCATGGCTAGCGCGATCGATGCCACGTACGCGTCTTCTTTGGGTGCGTACGTGTGTACTTGCTCACAGTCGACCGTCAAAGGCTTTTACTTCAACTTCCAGGGCGCGGAAATTTACACCTCCATCAGCCAGTTCCTGCTGCCTCTGAGCGAGGTCACCACATCCTCGGAGTCTCCCGGCGACACCAGCACTCTGGGCTCATCCTCGTCCTCGCTTGATGGCTACTGTCTGCTGCCGGTTATTCCCGAGGAAGACACGTTTATCCTTGGCGATATTTTCTTGCGCTCGGCCTACGTCGTGTACGACAACGACAACTACCAGGTTGCCATTGCCAATACAAACTACAATGTCACCGACAGCGATATTGTTGAGATCAGCAGCTCGATTCCGAACGCTGTAACTGCTGCGTCGTACTCGTCCTCGTCTATTGAGACTACTTACTCGGTGTACACTGCTTCGAGCTACTCTTCGTCGGTGACCATCCCCACTGGCTCCAGCTCCAGCTCCAGCTCGAACTCGACCGATAACAGCTCTTCAAGTTCTTCGAGTTCTTCGAGTTCTTCCAGCTCTTCCTCTGGATCCCAGAACTCGGGCGCCTCGTTGGCAGTCAGCGGCGGTGCTTTGGTCGTGGCAATTGCTGGCGCGCTTGTGCTTTGATTCTGATTTAAATGCGATGAATATTATAAGCTTCGAGGCTACGAACTACAAATGCATTGTGACGTCGGTATATTTTTTTAACCGGTCTAGGCAAGGCTGACATTAGAATTGGAGCCTTGGTCGAGCATACCAACCGTCAATCATAGCTCTGGATTATTTTAAATAATATATAGTTTTGTGCATCCTTCTGTGGCCCAGGCTCCACTCGCTACAAGGCGAGAATCTAGTCGAACACATGTTATTTGTTTCAAATAGTTTTGGGTCCAGCAGTAACACTGTGGGGCCACAAACATTCATAATTTGTCGCCAACAAGTATGAATCATCGCGATACTTGAGCTTGGCTACACTCTTGCCTGCACGCTACCAACATGCTCGCGAGTATTCACTTGTACAAGCACGATTTATCACTGAGTCGTTCTTTGCTGCCACGGCAAATTATCCAAAGGGCAAACTGCACGCGATTGGAGCCATCTGCGAATACAGTGCGCATGGAATGTGTGCGAGCAATTACCAGTCGAGATCTCGCAGGTCGCCGAGTTGGGATCCGCCGACGCTTGACACTCAATACAGTGGTCCATAATATGATTTTTGCAAATAGCACAGTTTTCAACCGACACGTCCCAGTTCCAGAACGCCACTGCGCTCCATTTCTTTACCTCGAAGCGCGGCTTCTTTGTCTCAACTTCCATGGTGTGTGTAAGCTGGGAAGCTTCTCAGAAGCGCTGAGACGATGTCTGAGCTTGACGTCTGGAAGTGCCGCTATATAATATATGTTTCTGGTGGTAATTACGGTGTCTGTGTTGGTGTTTGGCCACTTATAATTGTAGCGCATTGAAAATATGTATATACTACGAGCTGCCGGTTTCCTTGATTTTGTATATTTCCATCGATTTGTTCTGAATCCTCAATTCACAAATAAATTTCATACTTTTCAGCCGCGAGCGTATGTAAAGTAAAACCAAATATAGTTAAATAAAAAATAAATCGTATGTCATGTCATAAATAATAATAAAGAAAGTGAAGGTCATTGGAAAGCTAACGAGAACCAGGGGTGTCGCAGCGCATCTGCCGCCGTGATGCGGTGATCCGGCTCCGCCACGAGCATCTGCGAAATTAAGTCCAAAAACAGGTCCCAGAACTCGCGGTTTTGTGCATACGGCACGTTGCGCTCGACCAGCTGCTGCAGCGTGGGCTGCGAGTGCACCGCCAGCTCGCTCTTCTTCTCCATGAGCGGCACCAGCTCGCCAGCCCGAACAAGATCCTCACCCAGCTGCGCACCAATCGCAGCCTGGCACATTTTAAACGGAATGGGCGAACCGGTCACCTTCTGGATCAGATGCAGATGCTCGAGATTGCCACGGGTCTGGAAAAGCACCTGGCCAGTCAAAAACTCTACAAGCACACAGCCAATGCTCCAAATATCGCAAGAATGAGACCAGCCAGTGTTCAGAATAATCTCAGGCGCGCGGTAGTGTCGTGTTGAGACAACTGTGGGGTGGTATTCGTCGTTGAAAATCGCCGAGCCGAAATCGATCAAGGTAATGCTTGTGTCCTGCAAAACGCGGCGCGAGCGGCGGCTTCCTCGTGCGGTTCGGCGGTATTTGTCCATAGAAAACGACTGATTGTGTAGCAAAATATTCTCAGGCTTGAGGTCTGTGTGCACAAGTCCCAGTGAATGGATAAATCGCACAGATGTCAATATCTGCCGACCAAAGTCCTGGATGTGATTGCCAGGGAACGGCGCGTAGCTATTGGCTTTCAAAAAGTCATACACAGAAATGTCGAGCAGGTCCATCACCAGGCAGACGTGATTGCGGTAATCAAAACAGTCATTTAGCTGCACACAACGGTAGCGCTGAGAAGGATCGCACTGGGCAATCATAGAGAGCACTCGCAACTCGATTTTCGAAGCCTCGCGATACTTCGGAATGGCTCTAATAATCTTTATGGCAACATGGCGTTGAGTTACTTTGTCGTAACACTCAACGACTTTGCCAAACGTGCCCTGGCCTAACAGACTAACGATGACGTAGCGCTCGGTAAACATGTTGCCCACTTTAACGTCATAATGGCCAGAGTTCTGTTCATCGCAAAACGCTGGGGGCTCACAATCGGCAATCTGCCTCAACTGGATCTCGGTCGGTTTCCCTAGCGGCGGCGAGGGCGGCAGCTGTTGCAGTGCCTGAAGTTGAGCCTGGGGCTGAGCAGCTTGGAGATGGGCTTGGACCTTGATCTGGAGGTCATGCTGCTGTTGTTTCTGTTGTTGTTGCTGCAGCTGCATCTGCAATTGGTGTGGGTGTAACATTTGCGGCTTGCGGGGCAAATCCGACTGGTTTGAGATGCGGCGGCGTTTCTCGAATGCGGGTGCCTGGCCGAGGTATTGGAGGCCGTCGTCTGAATCGGCCATCATAGCAGCATCGAACGGGCCAGAAAAATTGGATCGGAAACTTAGCGCTCCATCGTTAGGCGGCGAGTTCGGGACATACATGGCGTTTTGCGGCAGCCCACGTTTCGACCGGTTTGGAATGTTGATGTTCATTTGTGAGGCGACAGAAATATGTGATTCAACTGAATGGAATCAACAAGCTAATAGGGACTCTCGACCACGGTCAAGAAATATCAACTGATATAAGAGCAGCGCTGATACTCGAAGGGGGCTTAGAACTACAGTCTTGAGCCTGCACAGCTGGGTTCACGCTCGAATCCACAGGATTTCGGGGAAGCTATAACCTGGCTGAGTGTTTGCACAAATGCGGCAAAGTCAATAGCAACAAAGTCAAAGAAAAATATCTGTTTCGAGTCTGGCAGCAGTCGAGATCTAGCTGGAAGCGAGACACAAAGGCAAGCAAGATGGAAGCCTAATCGAGCTTGTAAGAGCTACTCAGACGATTCTGCCTGTACTCGGTGACTCAAAGACCGCCGGGAAAGTGGTTCGAAACAACAACAATTGTTACAACAGTGGTGAACTGTGCTGGGAAACGTAAAGGGCCTGGACTTCGCGGTAATAAAAGGAGCTGCGGAAGGAGGGTAGCGGATTTGTGTTAGCTTAGGGGGAGGGAAAGGGAGGCTCAATCAACCCACCGGCTGACGCTATGCAAGACACGTGCTTAATACTTCCTGCACGCACAGGATGTCATGATCGCCCGGATCATCGGAGCGCAATCTCGAATATCTTGCTGGTTCTGACGCTGCTGGTGCGGGCGAAACTTTACATGCAAAAGTTAAAGGAATTGATGCTCTAAATCAGGCGGTACATTCCGTGAAGCCTCCCGCCGTTTAGCCTGCAAGCATGCAACCGCCCTTGCCCTGCATAATCACTATCAGAAAGGATGTTTACAGCCTCCGGGCCACCCAATTGGATTCCTGGCCTTGCAAAGGCCTGCCATATAAGTTCATTCACCAGTCGCCGAATTGGCATCATCAGAAATCTTTTTTTTGGAAATTTCAGCTTATTGCAAACATCTTTGTTTCGCCAATGTGCGCAATTTCCGGACCCTACCAATACTCGCAAGCACGCAACCTAATATGACTGGCTGCGCAGCATACGACGCAGCGATCTTGGCTGCTGAGCAGATACGAGACCGATTAGCATGGGCCTTAATCGTTGTGGCTGCAGGGGCATGTTTTTCCGCGGGTGCCGGGTAGACCAGCTCAGCCGAGCTCCACAAAACAGTCCAGCAAATAATTCGAAAAAACTTGAGGCAATTGCGCACGTTGTCCCCCGTTCCCATGAGCAAGAACCTGCTCCTGCCTGTGGCGAAGGCGCTCGTCCCACATGCAGGTACCCACTCTTCGCTGAGCTGATTCAGGCCGGGTAAGCTCAGCCGGGGCAGGAGGCAACAGCAGCTGGAGAAGTTGTTGGCGAGACAAGCTGCCGGCTTCTACCGAGCTTTCAGGTGCAGGTTCGCGTTGTAGTTCTCAAACTCTGCGCAAAAGTATAGTTCTTACTATTTACCGGGCGCCCCGATCACTCATTTTCTAGTGAGATCCATCTACTTCTAGCCAGGCGCTATGGTTTTCATGCAGCCTATATTCAGGCGAGTGAGCCATTCGCTGCTGCCTGCAGGAATCGTAATTTGCCATGCAGCAGAGAAGCAGGCAGGTCTGGCAGTGAAACTTTGGGCGGGTTGCTCGAGGTTTAAGAAAATCACATTGTTTGCAGACCTGAATCGAGCAATTTGCCGATTTCCAGAGATATGTCCAGAACCTTTTTCTGAAAATTTGCCTGTGGGGCACACCCGGACTATTTAATTTCTCAGTGCCGCGCTTTCCCGCCCGTACAGCCGCATCACCCGCACTGTGGAATGCAGTCCCGTGAGCCCAGCCCAGACCTCAGTCGGCGGCGGTTTTAATTTGGGTGTTAGGGGGGTGTGTGTGGTGGATTATTATAATGCTGCATAGATTGTATTGAACGTATAGCGTAAGCAGGAAACTCCCGGCGTCTGGGACTATCTGACTCTTAATCCATGCGGAATCAACCCCACCACAACGGCCGTTTGGGAGCTTTGGAAACTTCGCGTCTCAGCTAATGACTAACCGGTTGAGGAACTGACACTTCTCGGCCAGGTGCAAGGCTCCCCCCCCCCGCCCCGACCACGGTTCAGCCGGTTGTTTTCTTCGCTCGTTCAACAGTCGTTTCAGAATCGCACGCTCGTAAAAATATATCCGCATTTTACCGAAATCACGTACAGCCTCTACATAAAGCCTTCTATCGGCCAGCCCAGACGCCAGCTCCCACTTACATACAAGATATATGCCCTAATTAATAAGGCTTTTTTTTTCACCTAGCAAGCACACGGCTTTCGTGTGTTGAATAGAGAACAGTACCAGAGTCTTTCGTTTTTCGAAGTCTGTGTCTGTTTCTGCCTCATTTGTAGGAAAATGAGTGCCCCTGTCAAATCGACATCCCAGCAGCAGTCCCAGGCTGCCAGTACCGGAGCCGGTGCTGGTGCTGGTTCCGCCAGCGGCAACCCAGCTGGCAGCTCTGGCAGTGCCAGCAGCGAAAATGCCAGCAGCGGCAACGCGAGCGGCCACAGCCGCAATGTGAGCCCGTCGCGCCAGTTCCAGGGTGGCTACAACTCGGAGTCCCGTCGTGGCGGCCGTAACTCGGGCCCGCGACGTGGGGCCCACCGCAGCCAGCACAGCCACAGTGGCCACACGGGCCACAGCGGTGAGGGCCAGACCAGCCATGGCCAGAACAATGGCCAGCAGTCGTACCGTGGCAAGCCGCGTGGCGCCTACGGTGGCTACCAAGGCCACAGCCACAGCCACAGCGGTCAGTTTTTGCCCGGCGCTGGCCAGCTTATGCCCCCGCATGGTGTGCCCAATGCCGGTCCTCAGCGCGGCAGTCCCGCCCTCCACGGCGGCCAGCTGCCCCCGCAGCTGCAGCACTTTGCTGGTGGCCAGCCCCAGGGATTTGGCCAGATGCCGTTTGCCATGAACTTTATGCCCCCGCCGCAGCAGGTCCTTGCTGAATACCAGCAGCACATGCCAGCCCGTCAGCCCCAGCACAGCGGTCCCCAGGGCGGCTCGGCCGCGCAGCCGCCGCACTTTGGCGGCATGCACCACCGTCAGCCGTCGGAGCCGTTCCGCTCGCCGATCCGCCAGCCTGCTCCTCTGGTTTCACAGCACGCTCCGCAGGGTGGCGCTTCGTTGGTCAAGCCCGCTGCGAGCAGCAAGATCCAGATTTTGGGCCGCGACGGCAAGCCCCTGGCGCTGCCCAAGAAGGCTGAGGCTGCTCCGGCTGAGGCTGCTCCGGCTGAGGCTACCGCTCCAGCTGAGGCTGCTGCCGCTTCGACTGAGAAGCCTGTTCCGGCTGAGACCAAGCCCGAAGCTCCTAAGCCTGAGACCGTCAGTTCTGAGTCGCCCAACCCTGAAATCAAAGAACCTGAACCCAAAGCGCCCGAAGTCACCGAAACAAAACCCGAAACAAAACTCGGAGAATCTAAAGACGACTCGAAGGCTGAGGAGCCGAAGCTTATGTTCCAGCGGATGATTGCCATGCGTCGGGCTGCCAAGGCCGGGACTGAGTCCAAGACTGAGTCCAAGACTGAGTCCAAGACTGAGTCCAAGACTGAGTCCAAGACTGAGTCCAAGACGGAGTCCAAGACGGAGACTGCGCTTAACACAGAGCCTGAGTCTAAGAAGGAGCCTGAGTCCGAGCCCCAGCCTGAGTCCGAGCCCAAGCCTGAAACCGAGGCTAAACCCGAGACAGAGACTCCTGCAGCAGCTCTTAAAACTACAGCGACGCCGTACCGTCCACCAACTGCCTCGAGAAAAATTGTTGTTGCGCCTCCTGCGCCCGACACGCCCGAGAAGCCTTCGAAGGAGGCGAAAGAGGCTAAGGAAGAGACCAAAGCGGTTCCGACCCAGGACTCGCTTTCGCCTTTGCCCAGCAAGCACGCCGAGTCTAAAACGGACGAAACTAAAGAGTCTGCCGAGACCGAAGGTGACCATGCTGAGACCGTCGACTCTGAAAATGAGAGCGAAGACGACAACAACGACAACGACAACGAAGCGGACGCCGAGGCCGAGGCCGAAGCCGCTGCTGCCCAGTTCCAGGAGTCGTTTGCCGCTGCGTCGCGCCCGTCGGCCGACAAAATCGCCGCCGTCACGTACCCCGAAAGCATCCCCGCGAACGACGCGGCCACCGCCCAGCGCTACAAATACGGCGTGGAGTTCCTGCGCTCGTTCGGCACACACGTGCCTGCTCTTGACATGGCGCGTCTGCGTGAGTTGACGAAGTACAACCCCTCGCGCGCCGGTTATGCGCGTTCCGGCTCGTTCCGCGGCCCGCGTCAGGGCATGCATCCTGGCGGAGGCAGCGGCGGCGGATTTATGCGCAGCGGCGGCGGAATGTCGCGCAACGCCAGCTCGGCGTCGCTGGGCGGCCGCTCGGGCCGCCAGGGCTCGAAGAAGCGCGGCGACCGCTCGGGCCGGTACGATCGCGACGGAGGCTCGTCGAACGCGCCGCCGGCCAATCTGCCCCCTCTGAAGCAGGCAGCCAACGCGTGGACGCCGCAAGGACTGCGCAAGAAAACGGAGACGGCGGCCGACGAAGAGGGCAACGACCTGATCCCCGCGGAGGAGGTCGAGCGCGAGGTCAAGAGTCTGCTGAACAAGATGACGCTGGAGAACCTGGAGAAGGTGGGCATGAAGATCATCGAGATCGCGAACCAGTCGGAGAAGGAGCAGGACGGCCGCACGCTGCGCCAGGTGCTCGAGCTGACGTTCTCGAAGGCCATCGACGAGCCGCACTGGTCGGCCGTGTACGCGACGTTCTGCGCGCTGCACCAGCACCACATGCGGCCGACGATCGTGGACCGGACGCAGGTCGACAAGGACGGCGAGCACCCGTCGGGCACCAAGCTGTACCGGCGCTATTTGCTGACGCGCTGCCAGGAAGACTTCCACCGCGGCTGGGCCAACCTGCTGGAGGACGACAAGGACGTGGCGCTGATGTCGGACGAGTACTACGCTGCGGTGAAGGCCAAGCGCCAGGGCCTCGGTCTGATCCGCTTCTTGGGCGAGCTGTACAAGGTGCAGATGGCGTCGAAGCGCATCGTCGAGTCTTGTTTCGGCCAGCTCGGCTCGATGGAGCCCACCGAGGAGATCGTCGAGTCGTTCTGCCAGATCGTGATGACCGTGGGCGACAGCCTCGAGAACCGCGACGGCAACGTGGCGCTGCTGGATCGCGCCATGGACCGTCTCGTCTCGTGGAAACAGACGCCCGGCTTCCCGGCCCGCCTCAAGTTCAAGATCATGGACGTCGAGGACGCGCGCCGCTCGAACTGGGAGGGCCAAGACAAGGGCCCCAAGACCTTGGCTCAGATCCACCTCGAGGCGGCCAAAGACCAGGAGGACGAGCGCCGCCGCCAGGCCGCGCAGCAGTCGTCGTCGCGCCAGAACACGTTCGGCCGGTCCGGCAACTCTGTCCGCGAACGCGAGAACCGCGAGCAGCGCGAACGCGACCGCCAGGCCAAGCTTGCGCGCCAGACGTCCGAGAAAATCGCCCGCGAGAACTCCAACAAGCCGCGCACCATGCACCAGCGGCCGGAGAAGAAGACCGAGAAGCGCGAGAACCCGTTCAACTCCTTGGCCGATTAGTTTTGCTGGCACTTGTTTGCATTTGTTTGCAGATGCCCATCGCGGCGACATTGGCAGGCTTCATGTCGTCGCAAGTCAAAATTGTCTCAAGTCAAGACCGTCTCAAGTCACGACCAGGCTCTTGCACAGCGTGTGCGCTGAAAAAGGTAGCTCTTGGAGCAAAAATAATTCTGTAGTAAATCAATCGATTCATCAGGGCGGTTCGGGTGGTCGAAACAGTCCGAAGCGACGTTCACAGTGTGAGCGGTACTCGCGTTTATTTTCGAGAAGATTGCAAGGATTAAGTCGATTCCTAGAATTAAGTTAATAGCAAGAACCGCGTCAATTACAACACCAAGTCTAGGACCAAGTCGATCACAAGACCAAGTCAATTACAAGACCAAGTTAATAGCAAAAACCATGTCAATCGTAAGAAGTACGTTAATTGAATGGCGGTTTGATGCCACTCTATCTAATACTAGTGTAGCATGGCAAGCATATTCTCAAACCAAATCGATTACAAGACCAAGTCAATTACTGGGATCGAGTCAATCACAAGACCAAATCGATTACAAGACCAAGTCTATAGCGGCGATGCCACACTCTATTCAAGACTCCTAGTAACTACATGACAATCTCAGCTCTTTTAACTAATCGATGACCATTCAAATCAGTTAGCGGCGCAAACCATAGCGTTCCCAAAGATTTCATGAAAGTAATCGCCATTTTGGTCGCTATTGCCTCCAGGCTTCATACGATCAAGCTGCAATTAACGGCTTTGTTTCTCTTGAAGCTTTTTCGCAGAAGTTCCCGCACACTTACCACTCATGGCCTCACTAAAACACAAAATTCGCAGATGCAGGGTCTCGTGGTGGCTATTTGCGAGCCTTGGAGCACTGGGATGTTGGTTATTTGTCGATAGTCTGGGCCGCACTGCTAACTTTTTTTCTTATTTGGCTGTTAAATACTAGTCCCGATCTTTTTGAGTACCTTTATTCAGTACCTTGTGGGTCCTTCGAGATCTATCAGTACTTTCCCATAACAATCTCGGACTCACTCACAGCTATGTCTGATGGTAACTTCCAAGCCATGCACGGTGTAAAATCAATTGATAGACTTGTGAGCTCTGTATCCGGTCCAAATCTCAACTTGATCAATGCCCATAAATCATCAATTAATACTCAGGTCAAATACCGCCGTCTCAACCCGATCACCAGCAAGCCAGCAACCACAAGCACAAAAAACAGAACAAATACCAGCTCCTTGAAGCTTTCACGCTGAAAACATTTCGTGGTGACAAAATCAATTGCAACTCCACATTTTTCACTGCAGAGTTGTCGGGTACAGTTTGAGCAGGGGAAATACTGGCCGTCGAATATAAGAGGAATCAATTCAGTCTGGTTGCCAGCACACGTGCAACTGCAATATTTCGTGTGCATTTGGCTTCCGACACCTCGAATTCGGTCTCGTTCAGTCGAGAAAAAACCCTCGACAAAATCCAGTTACTCTTTCTCAACCGGCGAAACACTCAAGTCGGTTACAAACTTACATATCACCACTCTCCCAACCCATCCTGACAAACCATCCCGACACCATGTCTGTAGATGTAGCGGTGGCGCCTGCCCACCCAAAAGATGAAAGCTTGCAGATGCTTGCGTCAAACAAACAGCAGCAGGAAAACGAGTTCCAGCATAAAGCAAGCATTGATCCTTATTTCGAGCAGTCTACGGCCGATTTGGAGCTGAAAATCAACGAGCGGCAGCAGGATCTTCGCCGGCTCGAAGCTCAGCGAAACGCTTTGAACACAAAAGTGCGGCTCCTAAAAGAAGAACTGCAACTTCTCCAGGAGCCTGGTTCAAATGTTGGCGAGGTTGTTAAAGTTATGGGCAAAGATAAGGTGCTCGTCAAGATCCACCCCGAGGGCAAGTACGTAGTGGACATTGCGGACAACATCGATATCAAGAAAATCACGCCCTCACTTCGTGTGTGTTTGCGCAGCGACAGCTACCAGCTGCATCAGATCCTGCCCAACAAAATTGACCCGCTGGTTTCGCTGATGATGGTCGAAAAAGTGCCTGACTCTACTTTCGATATGGTTGGCGGGCTCGACAAACAGATCAAAGAGATCAAGGAGGTGATCGAGCTGCCCGTGAAACACCCCGAGCTGTTTGAATCGCTCGGAATTGCGCAACCCAAGGGCGTCATTCTCTACGGCCCGCCCGGAACTGGCAAAACATTGCTAGCAAGAGCCGTGGCCCACCACACCGAGTGCAAGTTTATTCGTGTTTCCGGAAGCGAGCTGGTGCAGAAATATATCGGAGAGGGTTCCCGAATGGTCCGAGAACTGTTTGTGATGGCCCGTGAACATGCACCCTCCATTATTTTCATGGACGAGATCGACAGTATCGGATCTTCTCGTGGCGAAGGCGGCAACGGCGATTCCGAGGTTCAGCGCACGATGCTGGAGCTTCTGAACCAGCTTGATGGTTTTGAGTCGAGCAAAGATATCAAAATTATCATGGCGACAAACCGATTAGATATCCTGGACCCTGCGCTGTTGCGACCGGGCCGTATCGACCGCAAGATCGAGTTCCCGCCGCCCACAGTTGAGGCTCGCGCAGATATTCTTCGCATTCATTCGCGTTTGATGAACCTGACTCGTGGCATCAACCTGCACAAAATCGCCGAGAAAATGACTGGCTGCTCGGGAGCAGAGGTCAAAGGTGTATGCACCGAGGCCGGTATGTATGCTTTGCGCGAGCATCGTATTCACGTGACGCAGGAGGATTTCGAGCTGGCTGTAGCGAAGATTATGGCCAAAAACGACGAGTCAGAGATTGCCAAGGCGAAGTTCTTCAAGTGATCTGTACGCAATGCGACACAAGTTTGGCAGCAACGCGGTATTGTCGTTCACGCCTTTCATTACCACTTGTCATGTTTTTTGCTCGTGGGCTTCAGCTAGCAGGTTTAGCCGGGGCTATAAAAGTAAAACTAGACTTATTTTATTATCGTACTCGTTGGCGTCCTGGTTTTATGAGGTACTTTTAGCTAGCTATTTTAGCTAAGAGTCCACTTTAAATACTGCAGAATTTAGCGACCTCAGGGCTAAAATGAGGAGGAAGATGCGGATCAAGCAGCGGCATCAGAGACACTTTGGTACGCAAAGATATATTATACCCGTATACTATGCAGGCACACATTAGACATGTATACAAAGCTTACACTAGTATACTATGCAAAGTACGCAGAGCTAACCATACAAGTACACTACAAGTATACTATGGAAATAACGCAAAGGTATAGGTAAGTGCGCGCTCCACAAAGTCCGCCAAACTGTCACCATACAGCTAGATACTAACAAAGCACACAGAAAAGACTCTGCTCAAAGTCCATAGCCAATACTAATGCCTCATAACTACGTCATCTGCGCAGGAGCGTCTATACAGCCTACAAATATAACTTTACTAACTAAAAACTACGGGTTTGTGCCACGACCAAATTCGACCCTCGAACAACCAAAATAAAAAAAATAGCAGGAAATTTTGGCCGGGTTTATGGAGTGGGCTCGTTTGAACGGCTCCGTACACGGCTTCAAGACACGGCTCCAGCTGCAGTGTGCGCCGTCCTGCGGCAGACATTGTGCGGCTCGCCAACGGGACGTAAAAACATAAACTTGTCAAGGAACTGCAGACCCTGAGCGGTATTTGTACAGCAAGAGACTCTGATTCAGCGAAACTGGCTCCGCTTCTATATTTATTAGACCTTTAAATGCATGCAATTGATAAGCAGATGAAAGCCTACGAGCCTCGAAAATGTGTCACATAATTGCTAGTTAGTCGGAAAATTCGCAGCTTTCTGAAAAACTGGTCATTCTATCGACCCAAACCGTTGCGTGTTCCACCAGAGACTAGAAACAGCGGCTGTCCTGAACACGAGACCTCCCAATGTGGGGACGCAGCCGCCAGCCAGAGCCCAGGGCCAAGCCCGAACCCCAGCCCCAGCCCCAGCCCCAGACCCAGGTTCTTGAGACCCGCTGGTGTTTGCCAGGGCACAGGACTGGTCCCAAGCAGTAGATGGCGTCACGGCGCCATGCACTATGATCCCTGCTGCATCAGCACTTGCATGTTGAAATCTCTATTTAGAGCGACCCGGTTTTTTGTTCCTCAGGTTCCTCAAAAACTACCCAAAGTCACCATGCGTTCCTGCTCCGGCCACCACCCCGTCGAGACCAGCCGCTTGATCCTCAAAAACGGACTTGTGCCGCACCACTACCGCGTCAGACTCACGCCCGACCTCGAAAAGTTTGTGTATGACGGCGAGGTGGAGGTCAAACTGACCGCCGAAACGGCCACCAACAAGGTCCAACTAAATATTCTCGATATTAATATCCACAAGGCGTGGCTCAACGGCGAGGAGGCGTCCTCTGCCGAGGAAGACAAGGACTTGCAGGCCATCGAGTGGACTTTTGCCAGCACCATCGAGAAGGGCCAGGAGGCCACGCTCAAAGTGCAATTCGACGGCACGCTGAACGACCAGCTCGCGGGCTTCTACCGCTCTGTGCACAAAGACAAAGACGGCAACCAGAAGGTTGTGGCGACGACCCAGATGGAGCCGACGGACTGCCGCCGCGCTTTCCCGTGCTTCGACGAGCCCTCGCTCAAGGCCACGTTTGATATCGAGCTTGTGGCCGACAAGCACCTGACTGCGCTGTCCAACTCTGACGTGAAGTCGGAGGAGACGCTGGAGAACGGCCAGGTTCTGACGAAGTTCAACACGACGCCGAAAATGAGCACTTATCTTGTTGCGTTTGTTGTTGGCGAGCTGGAGTACGTCGAGTCCAAGGACTTCCGTCTGCCGATCCGCGTGTACGCGACGCCCGGGCTGGCTGCACGCTGCCAGTTTTCGGCCGATTTGGCCGCCAAGACGCTGGCGTTTTTCGAGTCGAAGTTCGGCATCGAGTACCCGCTGCCCAAGCTCGACATGATTGCGATCCACGACTTCTCTGCCGGCGCCATGGAGAACTGGGGCCTCATCACGTACCGCAACGTCGACTTATTTTTCGAAGAAGGCAAGGACAACGCCGCGACCAAGATCCGCGTGGCCGAGGTCGTCCAGCACGAGCTCGCGCACCAGTGGTTCGGCAATTTGGTGACCATGGACTGGTGGGACGGCCTGTGGCTCAACGAGGGCTTTGCCACGTGGATGTCGTGGTACTCGTGCGCGAATTTCTTCCCCGAGTGGAAGGTGTGGGAGTCGTACATCTCGTCGGCGTACCAGGGCTGTCTGGGTCTGGACGGTCTGCGCGCGAGCCACCCCGTGCAGGTGCCGGTCAAGCGTGCCGATGAGATCTCGCAGATTTTCGACGCGATCTCGTACCTCAAGGGCTCGTGCATCATCCGCATGGTCTCGCAGGTCCTGGGCGAGCAGACGTTCATCAAGGGCATCGCCCACTACCTCAAGCGTCACCAGTACGGCAACACGACGACCGACGACCTGTGGAACGCGCTCAGCGAGGTGTCGGGCCAGGACGTCAAGGCGATCATGGACGTGTGGACCCGCGAGATGGGCTACCCGATTCTGACTGTCGAGGAGAAGGAGCAGGTGCTGCGCATCAGACAGAACCGCTACCTGCGCCAGGGCGACGTCAAGCCCGAGGAGGACGAGACGCTGTACCCCGTGTGGCTTGGTCTGCGCACGGGCAACGGCGAGATCAAGGCGACCGAGCCGCTGACCGGCCGCGAGACGTCGGTCGAGTATGACGGCGACTTCTACAAGCTCAACGCCGACCAGAACGGCATCTTCCGCGTGCAGTACCCCGACGCGCGTCTTGAGAAGCTGGCCGCCGAGGGCTCGAAGCCGGACACGCGGCTCAGCGTCACCGACCGCGTCGGCCTCGTTTTCGACGTGGCTGCGCAGGCCGGCGCCTACGCCAAGACGTCGCAGCTGCTGACCCTGATCGACGCGTGGAAGCACGAGACCCAGCTCACCGTGTGGGAGGCCATCCTGCCCAAGCTGTCCGAGATCCGCGCCATCCACATGCAGGAGCCGCAGGAGGTCGTCGACGCCATCAACCGGCTGCGCGAGACGATCTACGTGGGCAAGGCCGACGAGCTGGGCCACGAGTTCGCCGAGTCCGACACGTTCCAGGACGAGAAACTCAAGGCCATGCTGTTCAGCGGCGCCGCCCGCATCGGCAACCAGAAGTACGTCGACTCGGCCCTGGCGCTGTACGCCCAAGGATTCCGCAACATCAACCCGAACCTGCGTCCGGCCGTGTTTGCTGCCGTGGGCGAGTACGGCTCGCCCGAGCAGTGGGAGGAGCTGCTGGCGATCTACAAAGACGACAGCAACGGCATTGCTTCCAACGACGCTCTCAGCGCGCTCGGCGGCACCAAGGACGTCGCGCTCAAGAAACGTGTGCTTGCGCATGTCCTCGACGGCACGATCCGCACGCAGAACGCCACGCTCGCGCTCATGGGCGTCGCCAGCGACAAGGACGGCATCGCGCTCGCCTTCGACTGGCTGCGCGCCAACTACGACGCCATCGCGCTCAAGTTCCCGCCGGCCCTCGGCATGCTGTCGGGCGTGATCCAGGTCTGCACGCGCTCGCTGACCACCCAGGAGCAGCTCAACGAGTACCTGGCGTTCTTCGACGGCCGCGACCTCAAGGGTATTCACCAGGCGTACAACATTGTCAAGGACTCGATCACCAACAACATTGCTTGGCTGGAGAAGGACCGCGAGGACATCAAGCAGTGGCTGGCTGCGCACAAGTACTTGTAACGCCAGGCGGGCCGCTCGAGACGGCAGAGCAAGCTGACTTGAGTGGACGGCTCCCTACGTATGCTGCAAATATTTAGAAATGATTGAATGTCTGCATCGCAGCATCGTGACGAATGCAGTACGTTGTATAAGATTATTTAGATGACGTTTTCTCCAACTAGATGGGAAAAAAATCATGATTGAATAGTGACAATAATGAGAGTCACATTCATTTAGGAAGCCTCTCGCAAACCCCTGGAATACGCTACATAATTAAGTAGCACAGACTGAAGTACGACCCCAATACCGGATATCGCAGCAAGTCACAAGGCGACAATGGTTTTCAAATCTTGCCAATCGCTCTTCGGATAGTGAATTCTGTGATTACTTTCGATGTACTCCAACTTTTCGATATACTCCAACTGACTGCCCAAGCCAAACAAGACTGAGGTATGACGTATACCACATGCATGGCTGCATTTTCCAAAAGTCTATATTCACGCTTCCGAAAAGGTCTGAAATCTCGTGAGGAGAAGGCACTATTTTCTCGGTGCAAATTGTCCAAAACTCCGTAGCGATTGCGTTGTCCAATTCAGCGACTCGAAATCCTGCCTGTAAACAAGTTCCGACGAGGCGTGACACCACTGAGTAATGGCGGTTTCTGTAAAGTCGCCTTGATGGCCAAGTTGGTAAGGCGTAGCACTAGTAATGCTAAGATCACCGGTTCGAATCCGGTTTGAGGCAATCTTTTTGGACCCCAAACCACGAGGACTCCAAAACCACAATTTATATCATAGAGAGCATCCACAGCCCTTTCCATCTCCGGGCAAAAAAATCAGTATACCAAAAAATCACCTCACACAACATGACTACCCAAAGAATATGATACGCGAAGCCCTCCCCGAGGGTTGGGGCTCTCGCTTATTAGACTCCCACCCTCGCTCTTCCCGATCTTAGGAAAAAGTAATCAGGCCGTCGCGCGTCGCAACTAAGCTCGACACACCAGTTAGCCCCGCCTGTTTGTTTCCCTTGTTTTTGACCGTATCCACAAACTGCAAGTGCGCCCCATGTCTTCGAAAAAAGTTATATCGAACGAGAAAATACAAGAACTCGTCAATGACTACCGCGTTATTGTTCACATGGGCCGACGGGTTTACGACGTCACCGATTTTTGCGAGGATCACCCCGGTGGCGAAGAACTTATTACTGATTTGAACAACAAAGACATCAAAAACGTGATGGCTGATGAAAACGGCCACATGCACAGCGACACAGCCTACGAGATTCTCGAGGATTATTTTCTAGGGGTTCGTGAAAATTCAAGCGAGGAAAACGCTGACGATGAGAACGGCGACTCCGAAGACAAACTGAACGCGGTGACTGACGCAAATCGCGACTTCGAAGAAAATAAATTTATTGATTTGAACAAGCCCCTGCTCATGCAGGTGATCAGAGCCAAGTGGACCAAAGAATTCTACCTCGAACAGGTGCACAAGCCACGGCACTACGGCAAGGGCTCCGCGCCTATTTTCGGCAACTTCCTCGAGCCGCTGAGCCTGACGCCATGGTACGTTGTGCCTCTGGTGTGGGTGCCGTTCAACTTGTGGCTCGTTAGTGTTTGTCTCGCACAGTTGTCGGTGCCCTCCGTGCTTGCCTACTACGTCGGCGGATTGTTTCTGTGGACGCTGGTCGAGTATTTGATGCACCGCTTCCTTTTCCATCTCGACGATTACCTGCCCGACAACCAGTGGGCTTTTACTGTGCATTTCTTGACCCACGGCGTGCACCACTATCTTCCTATGGATCGCATGCGTCTGGTTATGCCGCCGGCTCTGTTTGTAGTGCTGTGCACGCCTCTGTATCATCTGTGCCACTTTGTGTTCCGCTCGTACTATCCTTCGCTGAATATTTTCACTGGCGCACACATGGGCTACATTCTGTACGACTGCACACACTACTTTCTGCATCACAAGCAGCTGCCTGAGATCATGAAGCCCACAAAGGTCCACCACTTGGACCACCACTACAAGAACTTTGATCTCGGGTTCGGCGTGACCTCGAGTTTCTGGGACCATGTTTTCGGCACCACAATGGTCGATACCAGCAAGTTGTAGGCTTCGTGCGTGTCGATTTTCCACCCTCTGGGTAGCGGGCCCAAGCTCTTTGCATTAATTACCTTCGGAACTGAGCTCCATCTCGGTTTTGGCATTCCACATAATTTTATTTTATTTGATTTCTTTTATTTTATTCATTCTGTCATTCGCTGCTAAGAATTCGAGCTCGAGTCGCTGGAGTCACTCGGCAAGTCACTCGGCGATTCGCTTCTGACTCTAACAGCTTGTTCATTCGGTGCTGAATTAAGCTCACTCGCTCCCAGATACAATTCTGGAGTGGGAGGCTGGGAGGCTGGCTCCTCTTCTGCCAGTAGATTGTTGTAAGTGTTCAACATGTTCTGCTTGTTGAACAACCTCTTTATACGCGCAGCGGCTGCCCCCGCGGCTGGGACGTGCAGCCAATTAAGCGAAACTTTATTAGGCGGCTGGTACGCCATCTCGTTCAAGGGATCCGAAGCCTTGGCAGGCACTGTCGGGCGTGTGAGTAGCTCATACACGAGTTCCCGCAGCGGGCCCTTCATGAGCGCCAATTTGCAATCGTCCAAGTTCCGCTGCAGCGGCGGCTGAATTCTTGCGTTGACAATGCGTTCAAAAGTCAAATCCAGAGCCTCGTCAAGTCCTTCATGGGCGTCCAAGTTTTCTCTGGCAAACGGGTTTGGTTGATCGGGCAGTGGCCACCTGGTAAAAGTCGCATGATGCGTGATGTTTTTTGGTTGTGATTTTATGAGCTCAGCCTCCTCAGGGCTGGCAGTTTTCAGATTCTCTTGGTAGGCGTTCCTGATAAGCGACACTGCGTACATGTTTGGCCCCAGAGGATCAACCATGTTGAGGTCGAGGCTGCGCAAAAGATTGTTATATTCTTCGGGGCCGTCATCTTCGCGCTTGAACCGATTCGCACGGACTTGCCAAAGCTCTTCGTCGGCCTTATAAATATTTCCTTCGGCCTTGGCTTCTTCGCGACGCGCTGAAGGCGTGATTCTGCGGTCGGCCCGCGACTTTTCGTGGCCCTGCAGCCGGGCTCGGTGTTCGGCGAGTTTCTCTGCTCGTTTTTGGCGCGCTAGTTCGGCCTGGACAGCTAGCGGGATCCGTTTCCCGCCGCGTTTCTCGCCGCGTTTGCGCTTGCTTTTGCTTTTAGTTTTGGTTTTGCTTCTGTTTGTGCTTGTATTCTTCTCGATCGTCATGGTGGGCAAAAAAATTAAACGTTGTAGGTGTAGAACTGAACAAAAATAATTCCATCGAGGAAAAGCGTGCCAATGGCACCGGCAAGCCAGCTGGCGTTGATAAGAAGAGCGTGCTTAGAAGCATCAGCAAGCAAAATAGAAGCGACATAGGTCATGTTGCCCAGCGCAGCAAACGTAAAGAACAGAAAAGCAATGCCATCGGTGCTTTTGCGGTCGTAGTTCAGCTTAATTTGTGGTAGGCGCGACGCAAGGTACAGCACGGCACATACCCAGCCCCAGACCTGGCCCCAGAAGTTGATTGGCTGCGGGCCGTCCTGGTTCCCCGAGGTCTTGTCACTGAGCAAATAGCCGATGATGCCTGCCAGAACAACACCTGATACAATAAGAACGTTTTTACGCCATTCAGAGGCCTTCGGTTCGTCGACCCAGTTCGAGTTTGAATTGCTTGTTGGCTCGAGAAGCGGCTCCTGCTCGCCACTAGCAGCATTACGGCGGCCGTAAACCAAACACTGGCCGTACAGAATCAGATCAGCAACTGTGTAGTACACAGCAAGAATGATCATTGTCGGCAGCACCTTCTGCAAAAGGGCACCGATAACGTTGAAAAAGTCGCCGGCCAACCAGATGACCACGAATGCAAGACTGAGACCTTCGCTAGATTTGCGGCGCCAGTTTTCGTAGAGCTGAGGCGTGAAAACAATCACCCAGCAGGCGATAGAGACACAGCCGCAGATGCCCGAAAGAGCTGTCCGGAAGTCGTCCGCAGCCTGGATAGTTGGTAAATTGAGCATGATTTTTATTTTTGATGTAGATGTGCACGCACAAAAATATTAAAAAAAAAAAAAAAACCGAGTCTTTTCAAGCAGCGAGAAGGTAAAGTATAGTGCCGTGAAAGTAAAAGTCTCGAGGGTAGGGTTGGGCTGGACGGCACCGGCAGTGGTGGGGAAAGAAAAGAGTCAGTCGGACAGCCCACAGTTGGTGCCATGACTAAGGGAAGTCCTCCCAGGCGATAACCTAAGCGTAGTCTAAGCTGTCTCCAGTGTGTCTCTGGTCTAAGCTACTGTGGCAGTCGAACTCGCAAATACTACACAATGCCCATTATCGAGGAGATCGATGACGCAGATATCGACAACATGGACTACGATCCGTCCGAGTTCGAATCGTCGAATCCTTTCTCCACCTCGATGGCTGTAGAGGGTGGTGGAGCCCGTTTAAAGCCCGTCGAAAAGAAATCTGTCTCGCCGCCAGCATCTTTCCCCGGGATGCCGTCCGATTTTCCAATTAAACCTAGTGCTCAGGACATGTCAGATATTCCAGGAGCTGTCCCTGGTCTCCAGAGCTCAAACGATTTGCCCGATCACATGAAAGAATGGAAGATTCTGTACCCGATCTACTTCGACAAGACCCGTTCTGTGCACGAAGGCCGCCGAGTCAAGCTGGAGGATGCTGTGGCCAACCCGCTTGCTGTTTGTATTGGCGACGCATGCAACAGTCTCGGAATCTCGTGCGGATTAGAGCTCACAAAGGCGCATCCTCAGGACTGGGCCAACCCCGGCCGTGTCCGAGTCGACTCCAAGCTGCCGAAACGCCAGTTATACAAGAAAATTTCTGCTTATTTGCAGCAGAACCCCACTACGGAGAAAACGGCCCGGCTGCCGCTCTACCAGCGCATTGCACAGTTCGACAGCTTGAAGCCGTATGCTAAGCCCACAGGTCTCAAGATCAACGACATTCTGCCTGGCGTGAGTCCCGCGTTGTCTTGCGAAAAAGAAATTGAGAAAATGATGAGCGACACCAGTGCTATGGGTGGGTTTGGTGGCCTTGGCAAGATGATGGGTCTTTGATGAAAAGGAACCGTTGTGATGATATGGCTTGGAGTTCGGCAAGGTTTTGACTTGAATCTACGGGAGACTAGACTACTAGATATCCAAAAGCATATGGTGCAAGCTTCTATGTCGAGGTTTCTGGACTACAGTTGTTATATCGATATAGGCATATAGCAGGTCGCAAATGTACAGTTAACGATTACATACAGTTTCCAGATTCTATTTTAACTAATTTGTATTGTATTTTAGTTTCATTATGTTGAAGCTGCGAATTCAAGCACGGACATGCTCTAGTTCGAAGTAGACAGTATATTTTCAGGTTTGGCGGGCTGTTGTTCGAAACATCGAGACTTTGCTCAGATGCTGGGACTTTCTTTAAAGTTTATTCAAAAAGTAGCATGCAAAAAAATTTATTCACAATTTCATTCGACCGCAAATAATCATTCCGTCCGACGATCGACCCGCTGCGGTCTCCCCGGATTCCTCCCGTGCCTCAAAGTCCCAAGCATCAGACAATATATTTCTTCACCTATGCCAATCAAGAGTCTCCCGCCCAATGCCGGAGCGGGCAAGATCCGGAAGAAGATCAGGGATCTGGAACGGATGCTGACGCGGCCGAATCTTGACGCGACAAAAAAAGTTGAGATGGAGCGGGCAGTGGTCGCCCTAAAAGAGGAGCTGCCGAAGAAGCAGCAGCAGAACAAAGTGAAGAAGATTGCCCAGAAGTACCACATGGTCCGATTTTTCGAGTCAAAAAAGGCACTTCGCGCGTTGAAAAAGCACGGCGAAAAGGCATTGGCCGACTGGTACTATGTCGAGAAGTTCCCGAAGGAGTCTCGCTACGTTTCCTTGTATGCTGCGAACGCGGCTGGCCGCCAGCACCCTTTCTATGCTTCGATTGAGGAACAAATAGCGTCTAAAAAGCTTGCTGGGGGCCCCAAGGCTGTGCGGGGTATTCTTGAGAGCTCGAAACGGGTCACGACGAAGAAATCGAAGACTGAGTCTGAGGTTGAAGTTGAATCTGCTTCTGAGTCTGAGGTTGAGTCTGCTTCTGCTTCTGAGTCTGAGGTTGAGTCTGAATCAGAAGTCAATCGCGAAAAGATTGAAAACAATGCTGAAACTGAATCTGCCCTTGAGTCCGAGGCTGATTCCGAGGCTGATTCCGAAAATGAGTCCGAAAATGAGTCCGAAAATGAACAGAACTTGCCCGAGGGATTCTCAGACTCCGATCTCGAAGAAGGTTTCGAGCGAGAGATCGTGAATTCCTCAGACATGAGCGATTAAATCCAGGGCGTGTGCTCATCAAAACAAGCAACAAAAAATATTTAATAGAATTACATACGGCTACCGCTACTCCGAGTCCGAGTCGCCCATCACCCTTCTGCGCTGCACAGGGCCGTCGTCCTCGGTCTGTTTGGCCGCATTCAAGCGGCTTGCATTAATTTCGTCGGCCTCGTCGTCGAGATCGTCGAGATCGTCGCGCTCCAGCTCCGAGTCGGCCTCGGGCTCCGAGTTATCCGAGCCAACGATGCTGTCGTCCTCCTCGTCCTCGTCCTCGTCGTCGGCGGCGTCGTCTCCGGCCGTCTGCTGGCTGCCATACGCCGGCGAGCGGCTGTAGCGCGAATGGGACGCCGACTGGCTGCGGCCTAGACCCCCGAGTTCGCGCTGGGCCTCGAGTTTTCGGCGGGCTTTGTCCTTCTGCGCCTCGGCCCGCTCCAGCTCGCGCTGCACCTTCTCCGGATCCTCGGTCGTCATGACGTTTCCGATACGCACCTGCTCGGCAAAGCGTTTGGCGGCGAGTTTGGCGGCCAGCCGGCGGTGGGTTGTGCTCTGGGTCGATGTGGGCAGCAGCATGACGTGCTTATCGACGACCATGGCTGTCTGCAGCACGCGTTCTTTTGAGTGGTTGATTGCCAGGAACATGGGCTCGGCAGGTTGCTGCTGCGACACGAGAAGCTGCTCGCCGCCCAGCTGCAGCGTTCGCGAGCCGTCGTCCCATTCAATGATGCGAGCATTCGACTGCTTTGAAACACCGCTGTCTGTGCGGGTGTATTTCCATCTGATGACCATATCGTCGAGCTCCAGGCCCTGCTCGGCCTGCTCGGCCGCTTTCTGGCCATCGAATGGCTCGGCCTCGAACGAAACAAACGCCGGCACGCGTGCGTACAGCACCTCGCCGGGCTCGTGGGTCGGGGCGTAGCGCGGGATGGCGAGGTTGCGGGATTTCAGCTTTTTCGGGGGCTGGGACGGGGCCTCAGAGTCCGAGCCATGGTCGGAGCCGTGGTCGGAGCCGTGGTCTGAGATGCCTTCTGCGTCTGAGTCCAACGCCTGGGGGCCAGATCGTTTTCTTTCCGACTCTGACTCGCTCCCGCTGCCAAACAGCTCGTCCGACATAACGTAAGAGTGTGTGCTTGAGGCTTTCCAAATTTCAAGTAGTTGACTAAGATGGGTAGATTTGGGGTGCAGTAAGTTTGGATCTGTGCAGTTTGTTATTTGATTAATTTTTGTATCAATTAAAATCTGTTAATTGTCTTTCGTGCTTGAACACTTCTGTGCTTCATTCATTTTGTTGCAAATTAACTCAAGCAGTTCAATCGAACACTTATCGACTCAAGTTCTTGAATCGAGGACTTAGTAGATTTGGGATTGTTTGTAATTGTTTCAGTAGGAGTTTGGATATCTTTTATCTGCTTGTTATTCGTTTGATTTACGTACCTGATCACTTGTACTTCATTTATTCTGGCTTCATTCGTTTTGTGCTTGATTGATTCAAGTACTTAATTAATTTTTTTTTCGAACGAAGCGTTCTTAATGTGAGTCCTCTAATCTAGCCACCCAGTGCCAGCTCAAAACTATAGTCACAAAAATAATTTATCCAAAGTCCGTACGCTCAATCCCAACCAGATAAAATCCCATACACTCTCTATCCTCAAACCTCCCAAATCCCAATTCCAAATCCCAATCACAGACCAAGGATTCGTGCTTACCTACACATGAGACGAACGGCCTTTCTCAGGAACGCAGCCCAGCACGTAGACAGAAGCATCCACCAGGCCATGGCGGCGGCCGCCCGTGCCGAGTCGGCAAACTTCACGCAGCCCAAAAACCCACAGACCCCCGAGGAGCGCGTCGCAGCCACCCCCGAGCTCGCAGATATCTATCTCAGCGTCGATACCAAGCTCGGCAAGGAAGAGATCCTGGTTAAACCAATCAAAGGCAACCCCACAGGCCTCACCGAAATCTTCCAGCACCCGGCGCCCCGCGAAACGTTGCTCAAGGTCTACAGCCATACTCTGGCGTACCTCAACGAGAAATTCCCCGAGTCTAGTGTCTACCGCACGTCGGTGGAGAACTTGACCAAGGCTCGCCAGGCCATCGTTGAGGCGAATCAGGAGATCCACACCATCGAGAGCAAGGTCGGTGCTGGTCTGGTTGAGGAGATTCTGCTCCAAGCTGCCGATGAGTTCCGTCTGGCTACTGAGCTGGCCGAGCACAAGGTCTGGGAGGATCTCGAGGAGCAGCCGCTGCCTGACCAGTGGCAGGGCTTTTCTTACCACGAGAAGAAGGAGTAGCATTAATTTAAAGTTAACGTTGTCGTTTATTTAGAAAACATTGAACTGAGAGATCGCGTACATCACGTTCAGTCAATGATATGCTAAAGTTTTAAGTCTAGACCTAGACCCACACCCAAGAAGTGCAGCTCGAGAGCCGGTGGAAATGTCACGTTTTTGCGTACAAAAGCCGTTATATGTATCATTGACGCGTGTTTCTACTTATGAGTCTACTATTTGGTAGTTTTATTTGGTTGCATCGAATGTAGATCGCCAGAGCAGCCAGCGAGAAGACAAACTCGAAAAGCGTCCAATGGTCTATGACAAAATAAATACCTTCATGCTGGGGTTCGAAGTTTTCTCCTCCATTTCGGTCATTTCTCCGTTTGAAATCTTATTTGGTTTCCATTCCCTATCAATCTCAATTCCGTCCCGTTTTGTGTTCCTAGCAGTTCGTTTTCTTCTCTTCTTTTAGGTCACGACTACGGGCTCTCGCTTGAACTCAAGCTGTGCCGTGCGTCTCTTCGCTCAGCAGCAGCAAACATCGCTGCCTGGTGCGGATTCTGCGTAAAATGCAGCTCAATCTTTTTGATCAACGACTGAGGGGCCGAGTTCAAGCGCTTGACCTCGTCCAGAAGCTGTTCATACTCCTCTTCAACCTCGGCCCAAGGCACATGTTTGAGCTCCGACATCTGTGCACTGCTTCGTATCAATGATTCACGCAAAAAATATCTGCAAGAAGTACGGCGCCCGACTCGAAATCGGAACAGGCTGGAATCGCAACGCCAGGAAATCAGTAGCCTGATCGACCTCCAATACAGCGGCCGCCGGTTATATATACAAATACTTCGTAACTTCTGCTTCGACGCATGCACCACTATAATTAGGGCAAGGGCCGGACGGGGGGGGTCCAGCACAGTGTGTGATGGCCAGCGTCTGCTGCCTCACGCAGCAAAATTGCGGATTTTCGTCACCCGCCTTAAATTCCGAAGCGCATTTTTCTGCATCGTGGGCAATTTTCGCCCCGAAATAGGGCGGGGCAGGCTTTGGCGAGCTCTGTAGTGCAGAATTGCGCGACTAACCTATCTTACATGAACCAGGCGCTTCTGTTTCGGGGATCGAATCATATGCTAATCAGAGCGATGAAACACTAATTGCTAGGACCTGCAGTGAGGGAAATAACGAATCCAGGCAGCTTCTAATGGCTTGCCAAGTGCGGTACCGAAAGTTTTTTTTAAATCACAGGGGCTTGTCAACGTCATTATGTCGCTCGGCTGAGCCATTGCAGGACGCAGCCCAGCCATTTTTCCTGCACTGATGTATCAGCTATAATTAAGACTCTTTTTGTGGCATCATTGGTGGAACAAGACATTCTTGGAGACTATTGCTATTGCTCGTGATAGCTTTGTTTTGTTCCTTGTTTATATTTTATAGCATCCATAAATAAAGCTTCAGCGCTACTAAAATTCGGGATGCGCTCGAAAACTGCATGTGCAGATTTAATATTGTTATTCGTAAACCACAATAATCTTAAATCGTGGATCAGATCCGCCTGGGCTGCTGCCTGGTTCTCGATGATAACGTAAAGTGACCCCACGCGCCAAGGCCAGTTCTGGCGCTGAATCACACACCGGACGCGTAGCGATGACGGAATTGCCAGGTCGCACCTGAGGAAATGCAATTGCCAGCAAAAACCCGTACACAACATAGATCCAGGCATAAACTAGCACCAATTCACAGCAAAGCATTTACAAAAACCATATTCGAAAACCAACTACGAAAAACATGCACAAACAACGAGCGAACTGAACCAGTATCAAGGCAACAGCGCTGACCCACTTCTCCCAGCTTCGCAGCCCTGTACCGCATGCCAAGTCACGAAACAAGATAGAACAAGAAGTGATCCACGCTTGCAGTGTCAAACAAGCAGAGAATAATGCAGTAGGCTTGAGATCGTGTGAAGTCAGACCGTCACTCGACAAAAATAAAAAAAGTTAGCCAAAGCTTTGTATTCATAGGATCGAGCCGCCCAGCCGGCGGAGTAGTCCCAACAGGTTAACACCCCCACAAAAGCAACCCGCTCCCGTCTCCACATTCGTCACCCTCCGAACCACTTTTTGAGGCCAACCACACCAGCAAAGTCAAATCTCAAGAGAAGAAGCAATGGTGGACGTAAAAAGCACACCATTCGAAGGCCAGAAACCGGGCACGTCGGGACTTCGTAAAAAAACAAAGGTGTTCCAGCAGCCCGGCTATACTGAGAACTTTATTCAGGCGATTCTCACATCGATCCCCGAAGGCGCGACCGATGCCACGCTGGTAGTTGGTGGCGACGGCCGTTTCTACTCGAAAGAAGTTGTTCAGATTATTGCCGAGCTCTCAGCGGGTAACGGCGTCCGCAAACTCATCATTGGCCACGAGAGCTTGCTTTCTACCCCTGCCGCGTCCCATGTGATTCGCAAGTACGGAGCCACCGGCGGCATTATTCTCACTGCCAGTCACAACCCGGGCGGCCCTGAGAACGATTTCGGCATCAAGTACAACTTGGCGAACGGAGGCCCAGCTCCTGAGTCGGTTACCGACAAGATTTATGCTGCTAGCACAACCATCGACCACTACAAAGAAGAGAAGCTGGACAAGATTGATCTGAGCACGGTGGGCACCAAGACGTATGGCTCGCTGGAGGTCGAGATTATTGATTCGACAAAGGACTACGTCGAGTTCATGGGCGAGATCTTTGATTTCGAGCTCATTGCCAAGTTCATCAAGGAGACAGAGTCTTTTTCGTTTTTGTTCGATGCACTCAATGGCATCACCGGGCCCTACGCCAAAGCCATTTTCCGTGATCTTTTGGGTATCCCCGAGTCGCAGCTGCAGAATTGCACGCCTTTGCCCGATTTCGGCGGCCTTCACCCGGACCCGAACCTAGTTTACGCGCACACTTTGGTGGAACGAGTTGATCGCGAGAATATTCCGTTTGGAGCGGCCAGCGATGGCGATGGAGACCGCAACATGATCTACGGCGCCGGCTCGTTTGTGTCCCCTGGCGATTCCGTGGCAATCATCGCCCACCATGCACAGCTCATCCCTTACTTCAAGAAACAAGGTGTTTACGGTCTGGCCCGCAGCATGCCCACATCTGGAGCCATTGACCGCGTTGCCCGCAACCAGAATCTGGATGTCTACGAGGTGCCCACTGGCTGGAAGTTTTTCTGCGCTTTGTTTGATGCCAAGAAGCTGTCTATCTGCGGCGAAGAGTCTTTCGGCACTGGTTCCAACCATATCCGTGAGAAGGATGGTCTTTGGGCCGTCATTGCGTGGCTCAACATTATTGCTGGAGTAGCTCAGTCGAACCCGGAGCTTGCGTCGATCAGCGCGATTCAGCGCGATTTCTGGGCCACTTACGGCCGCACGTTCTTCACCCGTTACGACTACGAAGGCGTAGACAGCGACGGCGCCAACCGCGTTGTCGAGAAACTCGCTGCCCTGACCGAGGACAAGTCGTTTATTGGCTCCAAAGTCGGCGATCTCGTGGTTGAAGATGCCGGCAACTTCTCTTACACCGACTTGGACGGCTCGGTTTCGGCCAAACAGGGGCTCTACATCAAATTCGAGGGCGGCGCGCGCACTGTGCTGCGTCTCTCGGGCACGGGCTCCTCTGGTGCCACGATCAGACTTTATCTCGAGAAGTACGAGTCAAACTCGCACCTATTTGACCAGTTGGCCGATGACTATCTTGCTCCCACCATGAAGGATATCCAGGGGCTGCTGTCGTTGAAGGAGTTTATTGGTCGGGACGAGCCTGACGTCAAGACTTAGTTGCATATGTAGATCTTTACACTATACTCATTGTTTAAAATCGGAAACCTGACTAGCCAAAGAGCGAAAAAAAAAAAAGAAAAAAAAAACGAATAAGGGCATTACTCAAACTGATCGCATCAAGCCAGGCCAAGCGCCTCGAAATCCAGCGGCTCCTGCTTGCCTTCAACAATCTCATCTCTCTGAGCGCGCTTCGGGAGCTCAACTTCTTCGATATTCAACAGCTCAGCTAGTCGAGGCGCAAACTGGCTGTACTTCTGTTCGGGCATTTCCTGCTTGAATGAGATATCGGCATCGAGCACTTTACTTTTAACCAGGTTTGTGAGCCGCAGATGAGTCGGGTTGTAGAACATGAGACTGGGCGGCTCGCTCAACGTCATGTCCTCAACCACTTTCGACATGACTTCATCAATTTCGTCTTCGGCTGTGTCCAGATCCACAACTGGAGGGAAAACAACCGGGTTATGGTCGAGTGCAAATGGTAGTTGTGAACTCAAGAACAGCCACGCACCCTTGTGCAAGAACGGACTCAACGCTAGAAGTTTTATGGACTGGCCTTCCTGCTGCACAAATCGACACATGAAAGACTTGTTCTCTGCGGCTAAAGGCTTGCCAAACGTGTCCAGAAGCAGCTGCGATGCTTCAGAGGAAGCCACCAGATACGAAGACTCGCCAATAGTTAGATAGGGTGGCGGTGTAGGGATGAAGCCCACAACCTGCAGCTCGTTAGGCTCGTTAGGAAGCGCAGTGGCTGCTTGAAGCTCGTCGCCAAAATAAATCAGCTCTGCGCCGTACCGGAAACCGCTGCCAACCTCGCTGGGCGGAACTGTTTCGTCTTCGACCACTGTGTCAGAGACCATGTTAACTTTCTGGTGCTTTGGGCCGTATGCCAGGTGAGCAGTGGGGCCCGCAGATTTCCGCACGGCCGGAAACATCTGTACAGAAATATCAATTGAGTCCTGGGACTCGTGGCCGAGCCTCAGAATGCCATCAAACGTCTTGCGAGGGGCCACATGCTTGGGGTTCGGGGCGTATAGCCATTCGGCGAGATGACCAAATGGGAACTTGTCTAAAATATTGTCAGGTTCTTGTTCCTGATAGTCAAAACCCGCTAATTGCAGCTCAATTTCGCTCGAATCAGCGAGGTTGCGGAGATGTTCTTCTTCTTCTTGTACCAGGGTGTTAAGTCGAGGCGTGAATACTACCAGTTTTTTCACAAACTTAAGCTTCTTGACAAAGTCCTGGATGGCAAACACGCTTATTTCTACGCATCTGCACAGGCTGGCTGTTGGAGTGGCCCTGGATTTGAGCTCATAAGCTGAAGGACCAGGAATCCGTCGAACCGCGTCTAGCAGATCCTGGGAATATGCCTGGAACTGGGATACCGGTTCGCATGTTTCGCGCGAGATGAACACGGCCGCCCGGTCAGACTTACGTTCGTACAGCACATGGTCTGCAATTGCGTTTTCCAAACATTTTTTCGTCCATTCGAAATCGGTCAGAGGCGCGTCGTACCTAGTGTCCTGCAGGCCGTAGATATCGTCGATCAAGAACGCCGTCAGAAATTTGGACATTTCCTTGAGTCAGTGAAATTATCTGAGCGCCAGCACACTGTAGTTATTCAATCGAGTAGCTTGACCAAATGAATCAACTCAATTTATCAACTCAACCAAGTGCTTGTCTCTTCAGTGATTTACGCATCAGTTGACAAGCTGACTTTGTCATACCTCTTTTGACAAAAGTACGAGCACGCCAGCCCAAGTCCAGCCCCATATTATGGACCCAGGGCACATCGTGGAGCGTGTTGTTCATGATATAGCGCTTCAGGGCCCACAAGGCGTGACAGTTCCAGAGTTTTGGCGATTTTGCCGCGCAGCAATTCCTGAAGATGCGTTGCCTAGCGAAGAGATCGATGCAGATCTCAAGCAGGCGCTCTGGCATTGGGTCCAGGGCAGCGCAAAAGTTGCTGTTTTTGACGCCAAAACAAACAATGCCATAAAGCATTCGCAAGAATTGCCCAAGTCGCCAGACGCTGTGCTCAAAGCCGAAGAAGAAACGCAATATGTCGCACTCACTGGCAAACCTAAGAAGGGCAACCCTGTGGGCACATACCCATTTCTGGTACTGGCTGCTGTGGCCCGTTCACGAGAAGCTGGACTTTCGAGCATTGAAATAAGCCGAATAACGGGCCAGGATGCCCGATCGATTCACGGAAGAGTCCAGACTCTAGCAGACCTGGGCCTGGTTATCCGCTATCCGGTCGTTCAGAACAAGGCCCATACGCATATGGTTGTTTTCCACGAGTTTGTCGAGGCCAATCGCAGGCTCAACCCGCAAGTGGGTAGCCTTGGTGCTCAGATCAACAAACAACAGCTCATGGCTGGCATTCTTGACATGTGTAAGTCTGCCCCAAATGGCATCCGATTGCGCCAGGATATTTACAAGGAGTTTGATTTTAAGCAGTACAAACGTGGCTCGGGTTTTCTCACCAGTTTGTTGGAACAGATGGAGATGCAAGGCGTCGTGAAAGTTGTGGACGTATGCGAGCCGTCGCGTCCCGGCTCAAAGTTTCGATGTGTTAAGTTCTCGAAAGACTTCGAGCAGCGTGCCGAGAGCCACAACATTTTCAAACTCAGAGACGATACAATTGGGATTGAAGAGAATGAAGAAGATGATGATGATGATGACGGCGGAGATGGCACTAACAACGAGGAACTCGACACCACTGAAGCTCTGCCCGATCCGGCCAAACTAACCGAAGTCAATTCTGCAACCATTGACCCGCGAGAAGCACCTTTGCCACTAGTTAACTTATACTACCCACTTGAGGCGCAAGTTTATGAACTTATACGCACAGCTGGCGCTCAGGGCTTGCCAGCAATGAACATTCACCAGTCCCTGACTGGGCCCGCGTACAAGAAGACCCTTAGCAGATTGCTCGAGAATATTTCGGACAGCAACATCAAAGCCACAAACCAGCCGAAACATCTGGGCCACCTTCATCTGATCCGCGGCTTGGACTTCAACGCCCGAACCAAATTCTACCGCTACTTCACCCAACCGGCTTTCCACCAATACAAAGGCATTGCGTTTGACGAGCACTGGGGAACGTTCCCCAAAGTTGGGAAACATGTTACGAGTCTTCGCGAGCTGCAAAACAAACATTGGAAACCAGTGGCTGGTGCCGTTTCCATCATCAAGCCTGCAGACGGCTCGCCCGAAAGGACCATGTTTCACGGCGACAAACTCGACTTCCCGTACGAAATTCTAGCATCTGGACCGCCTGTACCACGCGCCGGGCGCCCGCCGAAAAATAAAGCTGCCAAACCGAAATCCCAGCCGAAAAGTGGCTGTTTCAAGCCGGTGAGGTTCCCAGCCCATGAAAGGCAATGGACAGGCGGCCGGCCCGCTCCTGCTCCTTCGGTAGATTTGCTGCTAGTTGCTCCCAAACCAGAAGCTGAAACTGAGTTGGAAAATAACAACGGTGCTATGCAAGTAGATATCCCAGTCGCGAGCACTGAGGTTGAGGGCAACAATCCGGTCGAGCCAACTCCCGATCCCGCGGACGCTAATTCGATTTCTATTCCGCCGTCGATGCTTTCGTTTTCTGGCTCTCGAAGAGAACAGGAAATTGTGCGCATAGTCAACGAAGGTCGAGGTGCCTGCGAAGGAGGCATGTGGCTGCTGAAACGGCTCAACGCTTCGCAGGACAGCAGCGAGATCGACCGCAAAACCATGGCGAAGTCCATAAAGCGGCTTGTGGAAACTGGCAAGCTCAAGCAGGTGTTTGTTTCTGTGCCTACGGAACGCGGGTCGGTCATTACGCGCTACTTCTTGCAGCTACCAAATCTTCCAGACGACACCCCGGCGATCGTCAGCGTAAGACAGCAGCTTTCTGAGTTTGCGAAACCTGTTGTGGCGCCCAGCAAACAGCGAGATGTGCTCGAAAGCGAGATCTCGATTGTGAACCCGGAGCTGGAGTCGAAAAAACAACGCCGAATCCAGAGCCTGAATTCGCGGACGAGAGTGTACCGTCCTCGACGCGCCCAGGCACCGCTTGCCGACTCTTTCGAGCCCAGCAGTGTTGAAAATGTTGAAAGTGAGCTGCCTTCCACAAAACCTCGGAAACGCGGTCGTCCGCGCAATCTGGAGCCCAAGCCGAGAAAGTACGAGCCGCAACCTTTCGATAAGGCCCAGCGGGAACGCTTTTTCCGGGCCGTGGTTGTTGTCAAATCAATGTACTCAAAGGGCACAACGATTGACTGGGAACTGGTGGGCCCGGCAGTAGGTCTGAGTCCGTCGAAATGCCGGAAACTGTGGCCCAGCCTCCGTGAACAGATGGGCGGCATCAAGAAGCTGAACTTTGCTGTCGAGACGTGGGAAAATATGTTTTTCGAAGCATTTTCCAGCGGGGAGCTCAAAGTTCTGGACCCGCTCAGCGAATCGTTCTCATTAGACCCCTATCTTTTCCACTGGGCTGTCCAGAACCCACAGGCCACGTCTGACGATCTTGTTTCGCGCGAAAACTTTGAGCGCCAGCACGGCTCAGTGATCGCGAAAGATTATGCGAACCCAGTCGAGGGAGTTTTCAATGCTCATACATCGCTCAAAGTCTCGCAGATCATGGGCGATGCGACGTTTATGGTGCCGCATTCCTCTGTGCCAGCAACAGGCGGCTGCGCTGATCTGAGTTCCGTGGAACGGGCTGTGCGTTCTTTAACCGCTGCTGAGCCCGAGACGTTCTCTGCGGCTGAGTCTGAAGCTAAACTCGCCGAGTACAGAGACGACGTAGTCGATGCAGTGACGTCGCTGGTCAACAAGAAAATTATCCACTACATTCCGCGCGACGCCACGAAATCGCTCCCTGGCCGCAACTATGCGTTGAACGAACGAGTTGTTCAGAATTTGCAGACGAAGTACGATGACGATGTCTTGGACAAAGTGCATGCGTCGTTCCAGAAGCTGGCAAGCACCCTCAAGCCTGGCTTCGTTTTACCGGAAGCTACAGGCGATGCCGACATGGTTGTACTTCTGGATCTGGTAGGCAACGGCAAGCTTCTTCTCAGTCGCCACAGCGAACCGAAGGGTAATTTGCTAGACGGGTACAGCTCACGGCAGGTGGACAAAGACAAACTTGAGTTTGAGGTAAAGGTCGAGCATTTAGCTGGGAATATGAGCCCCACGCTGCCGAAAAGCTGGCTAGACATCCCTGCAGCTGATTACACGTTGTGGAACTTTTTGAGAGTTTCCAGAGGCGTCTGGCAAACGGTTATCACTCGCGTCCTAACCATGGTACACCAGCGGCCGTGCATTGAGTTGCGTGATATGCAGAAAGTCCTGCGGGCGTCACTTATGCCGTCTGAGATTAATTTAGTGGTCGACTGGCTGTGCGAACGCAAGTGTCTGGTGAATGTCCAGGGCAGTCTTCGGACGGCGCCCGAGTGGTACCTTGTGTAATTTATTTATTAGCTGAGTTTTAGATTTATCAGTAGTGACCAATCCTGTGTGTTACCTTCAGGATCCAAACTCTAAATATTAGACTACTCCATCTACAAGCCGAAGTCATCCACATCGCCATCGAAATCAGACGCCTCCTGCATCTCCGTAACCAACTCTTTTTCCCGCTCGCGCGCCTCCTCGACATCCTTCAACTCGGCCGTGTGATCGTTCGAGACGTAGCGCATGGCCTTGACCGAGTCGTTGTGCAGCGCAATGCAAAACTTGATGCGGTCATGGAACGCCGCCTGCGGCTCGGCCGTCACGTAGCTATCGTTGAGCTCGCGGCTCTGCATGTAGCCCTGCTGGTGGTCGATCTCGGCCTCGATGACGCCGTCGCGAATGGCCTTGGCCACGATGTACTCGGCCGATTCCTCGCCGTCAAGTCCCAGTTTAATGCAAATATCCCGCAAGGAAATACGCGAGTAGGTGAGTGACATCACGCGGATGGCTGTTTTGATCACATTTTGGCGCAGGCGGCAGCACAGCGCGTAGTTGCGGTCCGATTTGAGGCGGTCGGCCTGCGACTCCAGCGCCTCAGCAAAGCCCTGCACGTCGCCGAGCCGCACCGCTCGCGTCAGAGCGTAGTACGGCTGCAAACATGCCGCGTACTCGGGCTTTTTGAACGTTTCGCGCTCGGGAATATCGCCCATCAGCAGCTCGATGACAATGCTCAGCTTGTGCGACGTCTGCAAAAAGCCGATGGCGGCCTGCGTCTGGGGCACTTTGCGAATGGCTGCGGTGATGTTCTCGTATGCCGCGTTGTAATTCAGCTGGATAGCGTTGATCCGCGATAAATAGTAATAGTAGCGTGCGGCCAGCGAGTTGGAGGCGCTTTCGGGGAAGGCAGACTTGGACACGAGGTTTGCCGCCTGCGAGACCTGGTTCGTCGTCAACAAAAGCCGCAGAATCAACGTGGTCGCCATGCCTTGGGTTTCGGGGTCGTGGCGCAGGTTCGCGAGCCGCAAGCAGTGCATCAGCGGCTGGTACACCTCGTCGCTGCGGCCAATGCGTTCGGCAGCCATTGCCGTGTAGAACCACGCCTTGGCCAGCAGATGGTCCAGCGAGCGACGGTTCGCCTGCATGAGCAGCTCTACTGTTTTGAGGCTGGCCGCAAAAAGGTCCTCACACGCCGTTCCGCCCAGATTGTAGAGCCATACCTGGACCAGCAGGAAGAGGTACGCCTGGGTCTCGGGCGTGAGGGCCACGCTCTCGGGTTCGTCTTTTGTGTCGTTTGCTTCATCTTTGGCTCCTTGGTCAATCTGTTTATGTTTTGCTTCCTCGTCAACTTCCATCGCGTCATCGCTTGTGTGCTTTGCCACTAGCTCCAGCAGCTCGCGGCCGGCGCTCTCAGAGGCGGGGTACATCTCTTCGATCAAAGCCGAAAGCACGGAGCCATTGAGCTGTTTGCGCAGACTCGGCAGGTGCCGCAGGACCTTCAATGTGAACCGCGAGTCGTAATTCGACGCCGACTTGTTCAGGTACCCGAACTGCTGCTTGATCTCCCCTACGACGTTAGTCATGATGGCACGTCCTCGTAGAGGGTCTGGCGAGGTTGTCATCTGGGACTTTATTAGAAGCGTTTGTGGACCTTTCCCCGAGCCTTGTGGGAGGTCGCGATACAAGCACATTGTATTTATTTATTTTGTTTCTTGAACCGGATAAGCCGCAATGGTGCTGCAAATAAAAGACCTCGATAAACGCGAAGTCCCGCGGTTTGTGGCCCGCAAAAACCGCAAAAAGCTGTCGAAGAATCTCCAGCCGTCTGTCAAACCTATCCCTCTGAAGCTGGAGAAAGAAGAACCAGACTTCGAGATCCCCTTGTGGCGAAGAACCGCTTACGATGAATCCCTCGAAATTTCTCCGACTGTCAGTACTACCGATAAACCATGGTACCGCAAAGAATCTGCTGAAATGACCGACCGCGACTGGAAATTGCTGGTCCAAGAGTGCAGGATCGCGTCTTCGGTGCCAGAGATCAGGCCGCTGGTGCAGTGGTCCGATCTTCCTGGCGAATTTACCACGTTCCACAAAATTATTCGCGGCTTGAACTACGTCGAACCAACACCTATTCAGCGAGCCGCGCTGCCAATTGCGCTGAATAGCCACGATCTCGTAGCCATCGCTGAAACAGGCTCGGGCAAAACAGCCAGCTTCGTGCTGCCGATTTGCGCTGGAATTTACAGAAAACGCACGACCGTGGCCTTGGTGCTGTCCCCAACTCGTGAACTCTGCCAGCAAATTTATCTGGAAACTTTAAAGTTCGCCCAACCGCTCGAAATTGGGGTCGCCTGCCTCGTAGGAGGCCATGACATTCAGGAGCAAGCTCAATCACTCGATGGAGCCCAGATAGTTATTGCCACCCCGGGACGGCTTCTTGACCTGCTGAACCAGCAACTGCTGAGCCTTGAAACATGCAACTATTTTGTGCTCGATGAAGCCGACAGAATGATCGATATGGGCTTCGACGAGCAGGTCCAGGTGATCGCGGCCAAGCTTCCAGCAAAATCTGCGCGCCAGACACAGATGTTTTCTGCCACGTGGCCGCCTGGGGTGCACGGGCTCGCCACGGCGTATTTGCGGCCGGGCTATGCGCAGATCACCATTGGATCTCCGGGTTTGTCTGTGAACAAGAACGTCCAGCAAATCGTTGAGGTTCTGGCCGAGTCTGAGCGTCTGGGGCGTCTGGCCACGTACCTAAAGAAGCACGGCTCAGCTATTGTATTTATGAACACTAAAGCCGCCTGCGAGACGCTTGCCCAGCAACTTCAGCAGCCGAGACTCGGTTTCCGTGCCGCAGCAATGCATGGCGACAAATCGCAGGGCCAGCGCGAGGAAACACTGCAGAACATGCGTTCCGGCAAAGTCGATGTCTTGGTTGCTACCGACGTGGCTGGCCGAGGCATCGATATTCCAGATTTGCCGTTGGTGGTGAACTACGAACTGCCGCGGCAGCTTGCAGCCTATGTCCATCGTATTGGCCGCACTGGCCGTGCCGGTAGAAAAGGAGTGGCTGTTTCATTTGCCAGTGAGTCTGATGCTGTTTATGCAGAGCTGCAGAAATTTGTGAGACGTGTTTAATTTATTTATTTCTTGATCGATTTAATGGGCTAAGTGGTACGCAGTAGACAGTCAAACGGTCTCATCTCAAGTTCTATGTACTTGATAGGAAAGATCAAAAGTCTTTGGGCACTTTCATTGTCACTTTTGCAATGCTTTGTCTCATTTTTTGAATAGCTCCTGTCTTACTTGACTCTTTATTTTTCTGTAGAGAAGTTTACTCAGAAGTCTTGTTGTCAACGCTGTGATCTTTCTGTGAACAGAAGACACAAGTGGTTTGTGCTCAACAAGCAGTATGTCGTCTTTCAGTCTTTTCGCTGCTCCGCTAATTTCTATTTAAACGTGCCAGAAAATCCAGAAAATCGAAGCCGACCCGCTTCCCCACAGCATGCCCCAAGACAAACCAGGCTCACCAGCCTAATAAATAAATATGTACAACCGTGTTTATCACTTCTCCCAACCCACCATGCAGCTCGAGGCAACGCTGGCAGCTCTTCCAACGACCACCCGTGGCCGGAACACGCCTATTTCGTACGACAAACAATCAAATAGAATTGTCTATGCTGCCGGCAAAACAGTGGTGCTCCGCGACGTCTCGGATCCCACCAAGGCGACCGTTTACACGGGCCATAACCAGCCCGTCACAGCTGTTGCTTTCGCCCCAAGCGGCCACTACGTCGTTTCTGCCGATATCAGCGGCAAATGCCAGGTCTGGAGCTGCTCTGGCGACGAACAGATTGCCAAAGAGCCGGTCAATGCTACCGGAGGCCGCATCAATGCCGTCGAATGGGACTTCGAGAGCAAACGCATCATAGCTGTAGGCGACGGTAAGCAGCGATTGGGCCACTGTTTCACGTACGATAGCGGCAATTCCGTCGGAGAAATTAGCGGCCATCCCGCTGTGATCAACGGTGTGGCGATCCGGCCCTGCAGACCGATGCGAGCGGCTACCGTTGGCGAGGATGGCACGCTTGTGTTCTTCAAGGGCGCTCCGTACGAGTTTGTGCGCACATTGAAGCAGCATCAGAGCGCGATTAATGCTGTTTCGTATGCCCCTGACGGCTCACATTTTGCGTCGGCCGGCGCAGACCGCAAAGTAGCGCTTTACGAGGGAACTTCCGGTGACTTTGTCAAGTACATCGCGACCGGCCACACCGGCGCTCTGCTGGCGATCCGCTTCTCGCCGTGCAACAAATTTGTGTTCACTTCGAGCACCGATGGTTCTGTGCGCAAAACTTCGGTTGATGGCGGCGAGCCTTCGAAAATATGGCAGCTTGAGCCTGCGGTCGAGAACCAGCAGACCGGTCTGGTCGTGACTCCCGAGGCCCTTATTTCCGTGGCTCTGAGCGGCAAACTGTACTACTGGACAGAAGACTCAGACACCCCGAAAACAATTGTTGAGGGACACCAGAAAGGTATCACTGCGCTGGACAGCTCCTCCGGGCTAAGGAGCGGGTCCACCGACGGCTTTGTGGTAGAATGGAAAGAGAACCTTGCGCAACGACTCAGCCAGGGCAAGCATGATGGTCCGGTTGCCTCGATGAGTGGCGGTTTGAGTGCCGGATGGGATGACACCGTCCGCGAGCTGCCCAGTTTTGCCGAGCTCAAGAAACTCGACTGGCAGCCCAGCACTGTCATTGCTGGCTCTCCACTTATTGTCGCTGGAGCGGGCGGCCTGCTGATTGGCGACAATCTAGCGACGTCCAAACCAGCTGCTGCGGCCGGCGCCGATGCCTCGAACTCGGTGATTGTTGCCGGCCACGGCCAGGTGCCGGTGATCTACGATGCGCAGGGCGCGGTCAAACACGAGCTGGCGCCGCTCCAGTTCCAGATCTCGGCAATTGGCGTGAGTCCCAATGGTGAATTTGCGGCTGTTGGCGATACCAGCGGAAAGATTTTTGTGTATCGTACCAGCGATGGCTCGAAAGTGACCTCGCGGTGGGCGTTCCACACGTCCAAAGTCACGCAGATAGCGTGGAACGAAGACAACGAGCGCGCTGCCACGTCTTCGCTAGACACAAACATCTACGTCTACAGCATCAAGACCCCAGGCAAGTACAGCAAGAAGCTGGAGACCCATAAAGAAGGCGTAAATGCCGTGTGCTGGCAGGGCGAGCAGGTCGTCTCTGGCGGCGCAGATGGTTGTCTGAGGGTGTGGAGTTTGTAGTAGTTGGCACACGTGCGACGGTATATAGATAGGAGGCAGAATTAGTAGGATCAAAACTATCAGAATGAAAGTGAATACTCAAATGCGAGTACCTGAGATCGTCACGAGAAACCACCGCGTACAGAGTCGGCATCTCAGCTCTGGCATTTCTTGTTTACTATCTTGCGGGAAATTGTTGCGAAGAAGAATTGTATATGTACATATGTACAGGAGTATCTACATATCTACATTTAAAGCTTGGAGGCAGCCATGTCAATAACAAAGCGGTACTTGATGTCCGACTTGAGCATACGCTCGTACGCCTCGTTAATGTAGTCCATCTTGATCACCTCACACTCAGGCAGGATGTTCTTCTCAGCACAGAAATTGAGCATCTCCTGGGTGCCGCGAATGCCGCCAATGACCGAGCCGGCAATGGATTTCTGACCAAACAAAATGCTGCCCGTGTGGAACTTAGCAGGACCAATGTAACCGACCAGGCAGATGCTGCCGCCAATCTTGAGCGAAGCGGTGTAAGGGTCCACCTCGTGGTCGTAAGGAATGGTGTCGATAATGAGGTCGAAAACGCCCGAGTGTTTCTTCATCTGCTCTTTATCAGTGGAGATGATGACCTCGTCGGCGCCAAGACGCTTGGCATCGGCCTCTTTGCCTTTGGAACGAGAGAACAGCGAGACGTCGGCACCGAGACCTTTAGCAAGCTTGATAGCCATGTGGCCTAGACCACCCAGACCAATGACTGCAACCTTCGAGCCCTCCTTGACCTTGAACTGAGCAAGAGGAGACCACGTGGTGATGCCGGCACACAGCAAAGGAGCAGCGTGGCGGATATCAAGACCCTTGGGGATGTGCAGCACGAAGTTCTCGCTAACGGTAACCGAGTTCGAGTAGCCACCGTAGGTAATGGACTTGTCATGACGGTCCTCACTGTTGTAGGTCTGGACCATGCCGTTCGTGCAGTACTGCTCGAGGCCGTCCTTGCAAGGCTCGCATGTCTGGCACGAGTCGACCATACAGCCAACGCCGACAGTCTCGCCGACCTTAAACTTCGAAACATTTTTACCAACACTGGTAACCTCGCCAATGATCTCATGGCCAGGCACCATCGGGTACTTCGCGCCGCCCCAGTCATTGCGGGCCTGGTGAAGGTCACTGTGACAAACACCGCTGTAAAGAATCTTGATTTCGACATCGTCGTCTCTCAGAGCTCGACGCTGGATGTCCATAGCTTTCAAGGGCTGGTCCGCAGCCTCGGTGCCGTATGCTTTGACAGTGGTCGACATAGTAGTTATTGGGGTGATATAGGGGGTGGACAAAATGTGATCAAGGGCGGGCTTTTATAGAGCTGGCAATTGGTGCAATTCTTCGTTCCGCAACCTTCTGATGCATAAAGTCCCGATGCGTGGCATTACCAATGCTGCATAAACTGACCAATGCTGCATAACATCCGCGCTGGCTAAGATTGAAAAGCTTGGAGGTGGGATCTGGGCGCATAAGATCTCAACGGCGTGGGTGGCATGGTGCCCTTGGCTTATGTCACCGGAAATTTCACCCTTGGGCGCTTCTGGGAATTTTGGCCCTGCTTCGGTCAGCGGAATCCTGCTGAATATTCCTTTCGAACATTTGAAAAAACATTCGAACAACCCCTCCGAAAAATGCTGCGCTTGAAGCCCGTCTCCCGCGTGCCCACTTTTGCAAGTCGCGTGGTGGTGGCCCGCAAGTCGGACGTGGCCTTCGAGCAGAAACGTGCCCCGGCAGGACTCGCAGCTGAGCCCTCGGAGTCGACCAAGTCCGTCGCCAAGCAGTTTCTCGAGGCCCTGGCGCCTTACAAGTCGCTGGCTCGCCAGGAACAGCTCGCCGGATGTGTGGCGCTCATCGATGTTCGCAAAATGATAGCCATCTACCGACAGTACCGGGACGACCCAACTCTGTCCGAGGCGATTCCTGGTTCAGACGTCGTGCACTCGATTCTGACCACCCTGCGCCGCCGCAACGTAGTACTGCGACCGATGTTTCACTATAAACGCTCGAAAATTGTAAGCTCACAAGACGAGGAGCTGCTTGCGTACCTCAAGGAGATTTCGGCAGATGTGCTTGCCGGCAAGACGTACCTGTCGAACTTTGCCATTACCTATTTGATGACGGCGTTCGCGACCCTGAACCAGCACGCCGAGGTCACGACGCTCTGGCGAACTATTAACACGAATGCGGCCAGTCTGCCGAAAAACCTGGACGAGCGCATCAAGGACCCCAAGCTCGTGGGTGCGTTTATCAGGTTCGCCGACCCTTCGACCACCTCGCTCGATGAGATCAAAAAATTGTATGCCGAAACTGTGTCGCAGTCGGGCGGGAACATTTTCTTGGATGACGCGATGTCCCGCTCGTTTCTGGCCCACAAACAGTGGTCTCAGTGCATTGAGATCTACGCCAAGATGTGCGACGAGTACCCGATGAAGCAGTTCCACGACACATTCAGCCGGCTGCACAACGACATCCTCTCGCAGATCAAGGATCTGGAGATCGGCAGCGCGTTTTTCACCAGTGCGCTGGCGCCAGATACCCTTTTGAAGCTGCATCCCTCGGCGGCGGCCGCGTACATGGAGTACGTGTGCCGGGAAACCGGCGACATCAACGCCTCGCTCGAAATTTTCCGCAAGTCTCTGGCGTGCTTTGAGCAACCAAACAATTTCTGGAAACCCGAACAGTACCAGCTGCTCACCAAAACAGTGATGACGCTGATTTTCCAGACGTACGTCGAGGATACCCCCGAGGCCCGCCAGGCCATCGAGTCACTGGACCTTGCCAACAAGCCCACACACGTGCTCAACAGCTTACTTTCACAAGCCACGAAGTCGTGGCCTACATCTGCTTATCTTCTGCAATTGCAGGAATTCCTGTGCCCCGACGGACAGCTGCCCAACCGCAGCGACTCGCTACGGGTGCTGCTCAATTCGTGCGAAAATATTGAGATAGAGCAGTCGCAAATTGAGCAGTGGTGGCGGCAGCTGCAGAGCATAGAGAAGAAGCCGTCGCGGTTTGACATGCAGGCGCTGGCCAAGGCATGCAACCAGCCTGAGCGCGTCGACTTCTTCAAGTCTGAGCTCAAGCTCGCCCTCGGCGAAGGATTTTCGCAGTTGGAGCTTATCCGCAACAGCTTAGCTGCTCTGGAGTATTCGGGCAGCGTGTTTCAGGCTTTGTGAGCTGTGCAGATAAGTGCGTTACTCTGAACCTTGTACATAATGTATTATTGTCAACTGACTTAATTATTGAAATGTGGTGTGACTTTTACGGTTTTCTACTACTTGTAGTCAAGATCTGACTGGGTTATATTGTTGGAGGTATCTTTCGGCCTGCACGCGCGTTTTGTCTTTATGGCTTGACCAGCTCGTTGCGCTTATCGGCTAGTCTGTTGCGCTAACCTCTCACTAAATCTGCAAAACTTTCACCAAAGTATCTACCTGTGTAGCGTCTACCTGTTTTTAAGCGCGGCAGCCAGATCGTTGGCCATAGCAGTGCCCTTCTGTTGCTGCTGGTTCAAAGCCGCGGCCAGCCCAGCCCCCAAACTCTGGCCATTGCTGTTCAAGCCCTGGCTGGCAGGAGGCGGAGGCGGAGGCGGCGGTGCCTGGTGCACCGCCTGCACTTTTTCGATGTATGCGGTAGGCACCCATCCTTGCTGGCCCGCTTTGTTGGTGGCTAGAGACCAGCCCGTGCCTGAGTCCTGATCCACAGTGAATTGCTCGCCAGCAGAAACGTGTAACTCGCCCGCATTGGTTCCGGGGAAGTCGTAATTCGCTTTGTAAAGATTAGTCGGCGGCGGAGGCGGCGGGACCGATTTCGCGGGGCGCGTAGGCTTCACGGGCTGTGTTTGAGGCTGCGACTGTGTTTGAGATTGCACTTGAGGTTTTTGAGCTACCGGTCTTTGAGCTACCGGCTTTTGAGCTACCGGCTTTTGAGCTACTGGTTTCTGCGCTTGCGGTCTTTGAGCTACCGGTCTAGCCGCACCTGCTTGCGATTCTGTGTTTCGCGACCGCTTCTTAGGCTTTGGAACCTCTTCCCGCGCGCTATTACCCGGCAGACCAGGCCCCACCAGAATCGCGCCGCTCTTGTAGGTATCCCAAAGCCCCTCGCCAGGATCTTTCGTGAACTTGATCGTTGCTTCTTTGCGCGGCTTTTTGCAGTAAGTGATGGCGCCCGATACTTTGACCGGGGCCCGAAGCAGGCCTATGAGTTCGGTTTTGAACAGACACCAGAGCAACAGATCGTTTGTCTCACGCGACTGCGTGCGAATCGCAAGCCAATCGTCGCGCAGATTTGAGACCTGCACCTCTGTGATTGCGTTCAGTTCGACCGTGCGCTCGATCGTGTACTGCAGCCGGCCGTTGACGATGTCTCCGCGCACAGTGTAGAAGTAGCGGCTGTCCATGACGAACGTCCGGCTGAGTCGCTGCGACGAACGGCCAAGCTTCGAGAACAGCTGCTCGCCACGCGCGCTGAACACAATCGGTGCCTTTATACCCACAGACGAGCATAGGAAGCCGCCAGCACTCGATGGGTCGTTGCAGCCAAGATAATCGCCGTAGGCGGCGCGCTGGCCCAGCAGCGAGAAACGTCGGCGCTCTTTCTGGCTGCGCAGGAACGAGTCGTCCGGCGGCGGCAGGGTCGGGTCCTTGGCAATACCCAAATACTCCTTGCACACGCGCTGGATAACGAGAATGGCGTCCATGCGTTCCTTGAAGTGCCGGCGCCACGCCCGCTGGATGCGCGCCGCCATGCGGTGCCAGTACATGTCGCGCATGTGTTCGAGAGCGAAAAGAGTTTCTGGCGTTTTGATGAACACCTTTGAGACGCCGAGCTGGAACTCAGACGCTGGCACTTTGGCGGCATGCATGATTTCCCGAACAGCGTCGATCTCAGAGCCCTGCCAGACGTAGTTGCCTGCGTAGCCCGTTTTGTCCGACAACAAGTAGAACCGCTCGGCAAACTTCTCGAACGTCTGGCGGTACGCAAAACCAGCACGACGGATGCGCACGTTCTCCTTCAAACCCAAGTACTTGACCTGGTGCAGCACCGCGTGGTCGTCAAACTCGGTTGGCGAGCGGTTCTGGTTTGGTTTGATTGTGCGGATGTACGACGGCCGCGCGCGCGCAAGCGTGTCCATCAGCAGGTTTGCGCTCTTTTTGATGCGGTCGCTGGCAGTCACGCGGCGGCGCCGGCTCGCCGAGGCCTCGTCCTCCTGGAACGCCTCGGGGAAGATCGACGCCAGGAATGCGCCCTTTGTGGTCGTGAGCAGCCGGGTCAGCGACTTGCCAATCTGGTCCTTGTTTTTGTCGGTCATTCCGTCAATCTCGTACGTCACATCGCCAGCATAGTGGTTGATCACAAACTTCGTGTTGCGCATCTGCAGATGCTTGTTGGACGTCAGCATGTTGAGTTTCATGCCTAGGTTCTGGTCGGCTGCCGACGAGTCCGCGTGGGCCGTGGCGCAGGCGTCGTTGAGCACAGCAAAAATGCCGGGCGGCCGCACCTCCTCGATCAGGTCGCACACCACCTTGTTGTTGAAGTACTCGATCGGCGTCCATTGGATCTGTTCGGCTACGTACTCGTCCTGCTCGGCCTTGAGCGTGAGCTGGATGAAAATTTGCTGCAGCTTCTCGTTGACATAGTTGATACAGATCTGCTCGAACGAGTTCTGCTCGAAAATCTCAAAGCCGTAGATGTCCAGAATACCCACAGACTTCTTGGCCTCGCCCTGGGTGACCAGCGACTCGTTGACACGCGCAACGATCCAGTCGAAAAGATTCGAGTAGATCGCCTTGGCCAGCCCATCTCGCACCGCCGATGCCTGCACTTTGTTGAGCTGACTCTCGAAAACCTCGCGGCCACCGAACCCGGCCTCGATCAGCTTCGTTGTGAGCGCCGTTTCCAACGCCGTCGCGTCGACATCCAGCAGGTACGCAGCAAATTGCGTGACCGACTGGTCGGCTACCACCGTCGACGAGTCGTCCTGCTCAATGAAAGTAATGTTGCCGATCCACAGCACGGCCGCCAGCATCCGGAAGATGTCGTCCTGCTCCTGCTGGCTGAGTCCAATCACCTGCATCACCTTCAATGTTTCCTCAAACTCTTTGACATCGTCCACATTCGGGACAGACGTGCACTTGCTCGCGCTCGTATACAGATACACCTCGGGCTGCTGAATGCCGTACATTTCACGGTACCGCTGGGGTGCGCCCTTGCAGTACTGGTAAAAGATATGGAAGTTGCGTTCGTTTCTGATCTGGCCAACCACACGGTTCTTCTCAAGCAGATAATTCGTGATGTGCGCACCTACTGGCTCGCTCTGCGCATTGAACAGAATCTCCAGGTACTTGCCGTGCCGCGACGAGTTGTCGTTTCGCAGCGTCTTTGCACAGCCAAACGCCTCGAGCAGCGGGTTGGTGGCCAGCACCATGTCTTTAATTTTCGTGATCGAGGACGTGGATTGGCCCGACACCGAAGCAATGTATTGCATGATCCGCTTGGCGGCCTCGGTCTTGCCTGCGCCCGACTCGCCGCTGATAATCACGCACTGATTCTCGCTGTACGACTTCATGTTATAGTACATCGACTCCGCAATCGCAAACACGTGCGGCGGCATCTCCAGTCGATTCTTGTTGACATACGACTGTAGCACCTGCTCGGTATAGATACCCAGATCCCGGAACGGGTTGACAGAGATTAGCACATGGCCAATGTAAGTGTAGATAAGCCCGCCCTGGAAGCGCTGCTTGAGATTATCGAGAATGGCTTCATCGCTGACTTTTGACAGCAGCGTCAGATCGCTCACGCCGACCTCTTTTTTGCGGCTCGGCTCGAAGGTGGCCTTTCGCACGGCCGTGGAGGCCCCGGTGCGTCGTCCAGGCCGTTTTGTGATTCCCATTGTTCAATTGCTGATAATGGCGTACGGTTTAGTATAGGCAGTCAATTGTCCGTCTTCGTGTCGTCTCCGCTTGTTCTTCTCAAGCGTTTTATTTTTTCCACCTGCCGTTCTACTCAAAGCGCTGTCAAAACTGCGAGTAGATGGCAAACGTGCTGGATGCCACGGCCGTTGGCTGACTGTGGCTGGGGCTGGTGGTTCGGGCAAGGGTCCAGCAGTCCGTTTTTGGAGGGGGGCTCATTGAAGAGGCTCATGGAAGCGGCTCATTGAACTTTATCTGTAGTTGGTAACAGACCCGCAGACCTGTTCCCGACCAGATTTGTTTGTTGTTTTCTTTCTTTTTTTAAACTAGTGCGAATTGCTGCATCGTGGCAAATTGCGAGCCTAAATTGCATGTATTCTGTGTCGACACCCTACTGGCCGTAGCAGTCAACTTTGATTAAATATTATATACAGTGTCCAACTATTTACACGAAAGATTTTTCTTCGATCCGTTATCCATCTTTCATTTGCCCATCTCTTCCATCAACGCCTGTTTCTTTTCTTGGATGTACGCTGCTCGCATGTCTTCAAACTTCTCATGCGAGCCCCAAAACGCCACGCACTTGAGCAAATCTTCCTTCAGATCCGCGCATTTCCACGAAAAAAGAATCTGATGTTTCTCTGCGCAGACGCCAAACTTCATGAAACTCGCCTTGCATTCCTCGTTGGCCTGGTCATGGCACCGCTTGCGGATCTCTTTTTCCTCGTAGGGCGCTAGGAACCAAGCCGGGATCGGCGTGTCCAGCGTATTTCCCATCCGATCTGACTTCATACTTATTTTGTTTCCTTTACTTGCTGAGCACAATACGAGACAACCTCAAATTATCAAAGTGAAATCTTTCAGGCTGCAATGGCAAAACCTCTCTTACGAAACTTGGGACCTCACGTACTGTTATACCTGTTTCGTTGTACAATTACCATCCAGATTCGTACCCCGTGTTAACTGTCTTGAAATGAATGTCGCCCAACAAAACCTCATCAATGAAGTGAACGATGCTTGCGATAATTACGATAATTCTGAAAGCATCGAAGACATGTACGAGACACTGATCGACAGCTACATGTCTCGAGTCTCTCAGAAACGCGAAGTTCTAGATAAACTGCAGGCGCGAAAGCTCAAACTCAGACAGGCAATTGCCCATCAAAATTCGCGAATTGACGTGGAGACCCAGGCTATCGAACTTTTCGAGGCAAATCTCCGGAAATTAGTCGATAGCGAGCGCCAAGAAGTCGCGGCCCAGGCCCAGTCAAAGCACGCAGAAATAGAGCAAACATTGCTCGAGCAATTAACGACGTGCGAGGAAGAGATCGAAATCGCTCAAGCCCGAGAGAGAAACGTAGAATTGATGAACGACCCGGAATACCGCCAGGATATACTCACGCTGTCCGTATACGAGTCATTTGGTTTGAGCATCGACAAAATCGACCGGAGAGAGGTATCGCCGCAAGATGCATGGAAAGCAATCGATATTTTAATGAGCTAATTTGTGTTCAACGGCCCTCAACCCATCCAGACAAGTCTTGGCCAACATGGCGTTCACGTATGACCTGCCACAAACTTACTTATTTATTCATTCACACCTATTTATATTCTCAGTTAGTATCATCAATGCATTCTTAGAAGATCGCGGAGCCTGCCATTATGATTGCTACTGTTATGGTTATTACAGTTACCATCACAACCACTGTACATGTTAATAGCGCCCGGCCGATTAGGAATTGTGTTTGTTTATATGGAAGATACATTCCTAACAGTACGTAAAGCCTGAGATTGTCACTAATTTAATGTAAGAATTCAGGGCAAAATCACCGTCACTATCAATGTAGCAGGGTCCAATCAGATAGGAATAGTGACTTGAGCCAAAATATCATCCACTAGCTGTTGTGGAGTAAGAGACTCAAGCTCCTGCCTGATTGCAATCCGATTGCTTCCGTAATTCAACGTAATTTCGTCATTCGGGTCGATAAACTCAACACGAAGCGGTAGAAACTGTCTGGCGGCTCTGACGACTAGCGCTGGCGTCATGAAATTCAATTGTTCGAGCACGGCAAGCGATTTCGCCGCATTAGCAAAATGTAGCAGCACTTGGGGACCCAGCCCTCCTTTAACGTATCTGGAAGCCCGCAAAAATACCGTGAGATCTTCAAGAAATGTGCGAATCTCAGGCACCATCTTCACTTCTGAGTAGCGTTGCCGAAGTAGCTGCAAATTTACCGGCTGTCTGGGCAAATCGAACTTTGCGTGAGCATTCAGTTGAACCTCTACATAACACAGTAAACGTCTTTTCAGCTTTGGACTGAGACTGACCGCATCTCCGATCAATATCCAGCTGGTACTGCGAGCAGGCCCTATTTGGGTAGCTATCTGGTCCTGCACCTCTTTTTCGAGCACGTCCACATTATAAATAATTGCCGTATCCTCAATAAGTTCAAGTTCTTGTTGGTATCGGCTGCAATTGATGACCTGTACACTATTTCCCATAAGAGCCTCCATTGTCGCCCAGGCCTGCTCGAAAGTGTCTATCCCACTTTTATTGGTCAAACAAACCGGGGTCTGTGTGGTGAGGCATGAAATACATGCAGTGGCAACATCTTCTGCTACTTTCATGACATGTTAATTCGATATTGATGTTGAACGAACTAGCTTCACGGTGGGGGCAGATGAGGCACTGGCTTACGCAGGGTGGCACCGTGCTGGGACCTGGGAAAAATATATTAGAAATCACAGACGGGCTTTCATTTCTTGCAGTACGAGGCCACATTTTTTTCCTTGCTTCTGTCGAATTAATCGGAATCCAACCCAAAATGTTCAAGCCTCACAATATAGCCAAAAAGCAGCACCGTGAGCGGGCCCAGCCGCAGAATCGCAAAAAGTGGGGACTTCTCGAAAAGAAAAAAGATTACAAGCTCCGTGCAGAGGACTACCACCGGAAAGAAGCGCATCTCAAGCTTCTGCGCTCCAAAGCGGCGGGCTCCAACGCCGATGAATTCAATTTCAAAATGATCAACTCAAAAACAAAAGATGGCGTGCTTGTGGCGTCTCGCGGCGCCGAGGTGCTGAACCAGGATCAGGTCAAACTACTGAAGACCCAGGACGTTGGCTACCTACGATCTCTGGTGAATAACGAACGCAACAAGATCGAGAAGGCCAAGGGCAGCTTGCTTTTACCGGGAAACGGCAAACACACTGTATTTGTTGATTCTGAAAAAGAGCTGAAGGACTTCGACGCTGCCAAACACTTCAAAACCGCGCCCGAGCTGCTCAAACGCAGAGAAAACCGTCTGCGGGTGGCCCAGCTTGAGGAAATCGAGCTTCAAGACGCTTCGCAAATCGAACAGGGGCTCGAAAACCTTGAAAAACTACAGAAACGTATCTCCAGACACAATGAACTCGACACAGTGCAGCAGGAAGTCAATCTACAGCGCGAACTGATGAAGAAGGGCGACAAAAAGAAGATTGTCGACAAGAAGGGTAATGTCTCTTACAAGTGGGCGAAGGTTCGCAAGCGCTAGTTTAATATATATTATTTATGGACACGAAATTCCGGGTGTTTTTCATATCGAGTTTGCTCACAGCACAGCACAGCACAGCTGAAAAAAAACTAAAAGCCCTCCGGGGGAGTACGGTTCGTGACTTTTGTGAACTTCGGTTGGCGGTGTGCACCTTTCCGGTAACCTTTTGACGTTTTGTTGAAAATCCAGTACTTGTCGCGCGCGGGCATCTCGTTCTCTTTCGGCAAAGTGCGGTCGAACTTGACAAGTTTGCGAATAGTCAGGCCTTCACTGGCCAGGCCGGCGGCAACAGTAGCGATAGTGTTGTCGACGTCTCTGAGGCGCGTGCGTTGTCTAGCTTTTTGCAGCTGAGACATCTTATAGGGGATCTTCCAAAGGTATCCGCCCTGACGGACGGGCGAGGCCTTGAAAGCACCGAACATGGTTTTAAAACTTGAGTGAGCTCGAGAGTTGACTGGAAAGTTGCCCAGGCGGTTCGTGTGATCTTAGTCAGTATTATCAAGATAGTGTGAGCCCAGCAGCTTGTTAAATGGTAATGCAGCTGCTGACCAATTTGATTGCCGATAAGTGTGGAGAGATATCGTCCTCACTGAACCTCTCCTCTTTTGTGAGTTATTTTCGTCAATGAACGAAGCATATAAAGACGACCCTGAGTTCGAGCAGCTGGCTGACCAGCTGGCTGACGAAATATTCGATATTACGGCAGCCAATGGCCGGCTGTGGGCCCTCCTCAGGACATCCAGTTTCGAAACCGCTTCAGATCTGGCCACCGACAACCGTCTGAAAATTATCAAGATCAAACAGAGCATAGAAACGCTGCAAAAATGGACAGACACAGAAGCTGCCCAGCGCTTCACCCAACACAAACTTGTAAGAGAGTTTCAGGAAGCTTTCAAAGAGTTTCAGCGTTTTCAAAAGGCACTTGCCACCGCAGTCAAAAAGTCCGTTAAGTCTGTAAAAGCAGCTACTGCTGTGGAATTGGGCGAGCAGTCTAATTCACAATTGCAATCTCAATCAGGACCACAGTCAAATGCTCCTGCATTTGAGTTGGAACAACAGCAGGTGTTTGGAGAACAATTACGCCAGGATGAGGTGGCTTACCAGCGAGGGCTCATTGAGGAGCGGGAGCAGGAGATTCAGGGCATTGAGCAGGGAATCTCTGAGCTGAACGAAATTTTCACCAGTCTGAGCACTGTTGTGGCCGAACAGGGCACGTTGCTGGACAATATCGAAGCAAACATGTATGACACTGCGCAATACGCTCGTCAAGGAGCGTCCGAGCTCACAAAGGCTGCTCGCTGGCAGCGACGTTCGACCGGCCGAAACCTGTGTTTCCTAATATTATTGCTTGTTTTTGCACTGGTCATTATTCTGAGCATTGTTATTTAATTTATTAGATTTTCTTTTCATGTATTATGTTTGCGGTCAGTTGTGTGATGTACTTATGGGGCAGGCTTGTGATCTTACATTTGGCCGATACTCAACTTACCGCATCTTTTTTGTTCGTAGCTGCGTACTAGGGCCTATCATTTTTACGCATCGCATCCAGCTTTCCGGTCGCACGGCTCATGACGTGTTTAAAGTTCTAATTTCCTATCGCAGCACATGTGATGCTTGAGTGGGCTCTTATTCCAGTTGGATAGTGCTTGGTGCGGCTACAGGCTAGTGCGCTCAGCAGCCCATCATGGGCTGCTCAAAAACTTTACTTCCCAAACTCAGGACACCGGAATGTAATCGGTCGGAAAAGTCCCATGTGATCAGGGGCCACAAAACATATGACTGAGGCCGGCTCGTGAAGGTCCGGAACGGAAGCATGCACCCTCAAAACCGTTGAGGGCTAGGGCGCATCGCCACCGCAGATTGGCATTCAAACTTCTGGATGCTTCGCAGCTAATATCAAATGATGGCCGGCCTTCTGACCTGCCATCTCAAGGTAATCCGAAACCTAGAGTTTGTATATACTGCGCTGTGGCAGAGGAGATTGCCAAGCGCTGTGCGGCAATTTGATGTCTAAGTGGCCAGAACAAGCACCTTCAGGGGCGCGCCCACTTATAAAATTTAGATACTCGATCTGCTTGCTTAGTGCTTCGAAAATTGTTCCGAACCAGACCCCGGCTGCAAACCTTTGTGGCCGAATGCCGAGCCCGAATTTGAGAGTTCGTGATGGCAGAGCGCCTCGTCCCGGGCAAATTTTATTTAAGTCTTTCTATTCTTGCTCGATAAGTCTACTCATGAGGTGTGTGACTGGCTGGAAACTGCAGGTCTCCGCCACAGTCCGAACTTTAGATTGCGACGATGGCGCTCCAGATCTGCCTGCCCAGTTGAGCACGCGATCTTTATGGACTTCATGTCTGCAATTATCGTGCATTTCTGAGTAGCTGTTCCGGTTGAATTACCTCTTGATTAACATTTCAGCGCTCTTCTATATCACGACTTCAGTGGCCAGAACTGCTGTAAACAGGTAATTTATCGCTACGAGTAGAAGTCGTGTCACCTGCCCGTCCCTGCAAACTGCCAAGTCTCTTGCATGGTGTAAGCTCTGTGGGACCGGCCCCATGTGCATGCCGCAGCATGTGAACCCGAGTAGTGTGTTTTGTGGCAAAGCAAATTAGAGACGTGACCACCATATGAGGTATATAGGCACGCACGATCACAGGTTTGGAAACCCCATAAGATCTTGACTTACTGTAGGTTCCCCCACGAGTTTAGATCTCATACTGTTCCTGACTATTCCTAGCTGTACGCGAAACCACAATTCAGTGTTGAGTATAAAGCCACTTGAGAAGCAAAGCCTTGATCGAGTCACATTCAACACTTCAGTTTACGAGCCGAAACATTCCGCATCCTGCCTAAAGACTTGAAGTGCTCGACTCAGGCTTCGGCAATTTTAATTTCTTTTTGCAGCTATGGGTGTCAGCCGCGCATCGATCGGGCTCCTGAACCCTCTCCCCAGTCCCGAGCGCAAGGACATGGCTAAGGCCAAAAGCACCGAACTCTCAGCTGGTCCAAAGCCGCCACTATTCAGACGGCTATCTTTCCCTTCCAAGTATTCGCTGCACTCAAACCGCCCGCGTCACCAGTCACTGGCAAATACGAAACCTCATTTCGGTGGGCTTGTCTCGCCGCCTGCAGCTGAGGTACCTGGTGACCCTTTACTCGCAGCAGGTGCTGCTTACTCACGCCGCCCCACTACTCCCCCGGATATTGCTCTAGAGCAGGACGCACAACTCCGTGAAGTAGACATGCGCGACACAGATAGTGTTTACTACGAAGCCAATGACACAAACTCACCGGCAGATGAGCTCGACCAGTCCAATCTAGCATTCTCGCACCTGCAGCTGCTGGCGGCCGCGAGTGCTGAGCTCCACGAGCATGAGCAAGAGCAAGAGCGCGGTCACGACTCTGACCACAATTTACATTATAACTACGAGGACGCAGAGTCATTCCCTCCGGGAATTTCGAGTGAAACTGATACCAACTCGGAATTGCGGTCCTCCTTAGATGAGCGTGTAAGTCTCGGGCCATCGCTGAGCAAAACGCTCTCGGGCCATCGCCAGGCTGCGGGGTCGATGACTCGCGGCCGCAGCATGAGCATGCTGTCGCTCAGCCAGTCCGTCGAGGATGCTCTCAGCGTACACAGCCGCCACGAAGCACAGCTAGATTCCGAGGAAGAAGTTGTGTCCGTGCACGAGCTGCGCCTGCAGCCCGATGAAGAGATTCAGCAGATGTTCAGCGGCTGGTTCCTCAAAGACATCTTGTGCCAGGGCTGTATTTACTTCACGAACCAGGCGGTCTATTTCCACACACATCTTGCAGCCTACGAGCAGATCAAAAAGAGCGCGTCTCTCCGGAAAAAATCGCTTTACGGCTGGAACCGCCACTGGTTCGTGCTGCGGGACAACGGTCTCTGCTATTTTGCGGATGCAGCGGAGCCGTACTATCCGCTGGGACTCATTTCTTTCCAAGACGCGAGCCATTGTAGTGTTGATATTGAAGACGGGCAGCCGACTTCGCACTTTTCGATTTACACGTCGCACAAAGTATACCAGCTCCGTGCAGACTCGCCAAATAGCGCGCATGACTGGTGCAAGGCGATCCAGAAAGAGATTTTCCGTTGCCGGAACGAGGGAAAGTTTGTCAGGGTGCGGATTCCATGGTCGCGAGTGATCGAAGTTTTAGATGCAGATGTGATCGAGATGGCGCGCGAGATCCGGCTAAATCTGCGGGACCACGAGCCGATGGACTTCGTATTTTTCCGCAACAAAGACGCAGTTAGAGACGAGTTCAGAAGATACCTGAACCGATCTCGGAGTCAATTTCCGGCCCATAATCAGAACCAGAACCAGAACCAGAACCATATTGAGCTAGACCCGATCGAGGACTCGACGCATAAATTGCGGCGAAAGTTTGAGTTCGCAGGTTCAACGCATCGGGACATTGTCGAGAAATTCCGTGCTTCACGTTCGTACCAGGCTTCTTTCGATGAAGAAAACGACATTTCAGATGAAGAGACGGAGAGCGAAAAGCATGGCTCTGCTGTGCGCGAGACTGACTGCTTTGCCTTGAGAGATGCCAAAGATGCGAAAGACAGAGATGCCAGCAATGTCAGGGAGAGAGACAGTTTTGAGAAGACAAGGCACTCGCTTGTGGACACGCTGAACCACCCTTTGAAGCATATCAAAGCCCACCTCGGGTCGAGCTCGGGTCCCAGCAGCCAGCCGAACAGCGGCCCAAACTCGAAAGCGAGCTCATTGACCCCGTCGCGCGCTCACAGCCTGAACCCGTCGCCAGCAGCCACGCCGCCGCTCAGTCGCTCGTCATCGAGCCACGCGCTGCAGACGGTGGTGAGCGGGGGCACGCTAGTCAATGTCAACACTGGCACAACCAAAAGTACGCTCTCGCACACAATGACGAGCTTGTCGCAATCCTCGGAAATGTCGACATCGACTTATTTCGATGCTGAGCTCCAGAACGACCGCAAGCACAAAGGGCTGGGCCGGCTGTTCGGCGTTTCGTCTGACCCCAGCGATGAAACGCACCACGTTACCGAGCAAGAAGCGCCTGAAATCAACGCCCGCTTCCGCGATCTGTTTGCCTTTGGCGACTCGACGGTGCTCTCAGCCGTGTACACGTGCGAGCTGGCCCAGAAAGATATGACGACGAAGGCCGGCAAATTGTATGTTGCGAATGAGTACATTGCGTTCCGCAAGTTCAAGTCGAGCTCGCGGCCGTACTTGGTTGTGCCGCTCGAGTCTATTGAGGACATTGTAGCGCTGGACCCAAGCTCGGCAGCCAGACCGACGTTCGAGCTGCACGTGAGGAGCCATGTGCCTATTCAACTGATATTTCGCGAAGCTGCGGCTGCCGAGGACGCGTGCATAGCTGCCAAAGACGAGCTTGCGCAGTTCAAAGAGCGCCGCGACAAGCTGCCGGCATCGATGCGCCACAAGCTGCCCACCGACAAAGAGTTCGTGGCGCACACGATTCGGCTCGCGCGATTAACCGACTACGAGGACATTCTGAAGCAGAAGATTGGCGAGCACATCCCGCCGCTGCTGCTCAACCCGATGATGAACGCGAGCAGCGGCGAAAACTCGGAGACGTTTTTGAACCACCCATCGCAGCACATGCACATCACGATGCTCACAATCGGCTCGCGCGGCGACGTGCAGCCGTACATCGCTCTGAGTCTCGGTCTTATGCGCGAGGGCCACCGCTGCTGTATAGCTACGCACGAAGAGTTTAAGGAGGTGGTTGAGAAGCACGGCATCGAGTTCAAGCGGATTGCCGGAGACCCCAAGGATCTGATGAATATCATGATCGAGCACGGCTCATTCTCGCTTTCGCTCATCAAAGAAGCGTCTTCAAAGTTCAAGACATGGGTGCAGGAACTGCTGGCCACCGCCTGGACCGCCTGCCAGGGCACAGACATGCTCATCGAGAGCCCTTCGGCCATGGCCGGCATCCACATCGCCGAGGCTCTGCAAATTCCGTACTTCCGCGCGTTCACTATGCCCTGGACCCGCACGCACGCGTATCCACACGCATTTATTGTGCCCGAGCAGCCGAAATCCGGCCGCTACAACCACATGACGTACGTCATTTTCGACAACATGTTCTGGAAGGGTGTCTCGCCGTTCGTCAACAAGTGGCGCAAAGACACACTGCACCTCAAGAACGCTACACTCGAGTCGCTCCACCAGCAGAAAGTGCCGTTCATCTACTGCGTATCCCCACAGGTGCTCGTCCCGCCGGTCGACATGCCTGATTTCGTGCACATCACGGGCTACTGGAACCTGCCGCCGGACGACACGGAACCGGACCAGAAAATTGTGGACTTTATAGCGAAAGCCCGCGCGCACGGCAAGCCACTGGTGTACCTCGGCTTCGGCTCGATCATCGTGAAAAATGCCGACAAAATGGCCCGCACGATTATCAGTGCTGTCGAAGACGCCGGCGTGTTCTGCGTGCTTGCTAAGGGCTGGAGCGAACGCGGCCAGGACAAAAACAAAGACAAGGAAAAATTGGAGGCGGCGCTGCCGGAGTCGATTTTGAGCATCGAGCAGTGCCCGCACTCGTGGCTGTTCCCGCAAATGGACGCAATCGTGCACCACGGCGGATCGGGAACCACGGGCATGAGTTTGAGTTGCGGCAAACCGACGATCATCAAGCCGTTTTTCGGCGACCAATTTTTCTACGGCACGCGAGTTGAAGAGCTGGAAGTCGGTGTTTACCTGAAAGAACTGACGCGCGAAAACTTGGCAAAGGCCCTGGACCGGGCTGTTCACGACAAACAGCTCAAGCAGAACGCCAAGTTGCTAGGCGAGCGGATTTCAAAAGAGAACGGCGTTGCCACAGCTATCCAAAGCATCTACAGAGACACCGGATACTCGCGATCTCTGATCAAGCGCATCCATGACGACACTGAGAAGGGCTGGGAACTCTTGCCCAAGGACCGCAAGAACAAGCTGTTCGGGCTGTTCAATTAGTAGATAGTTATTCTTTATAATGCAGTTATGACTATAGGTGACAATTTGTTCGACAGGTCTGGCAGGTCATTTGTGAACGAATTTGACCCCCTGCACGCTCCGAGTGCTTCGGTTTCGTCAATTGCAATGAGTGCCTCAATCGATTCGCCCGATATAACAAATTGCTGAACTTCGAAAAATAAAGTTGGAGTTGTGGAGTAACGTTAATAACAAATACATATTAAATAATAGTCTGGCTTATTGCGTGCCTTTTCTGGACTTCCCATGGGCGCCTTTGGCCCATTTCAAGCAAAGTGAATACCTACCTGATTGAACGCATACAGGAGCCGCAAGAAGTCGGTCTGGTCAGCCTTTCCGGAACGCATCTCTCCCATCTCCGTCTGCTCCAAAACTGTTTCGATCTTTGCTTTGACAATTCCTTCGAAATCGTTCTCGGCAATGGCTTTCGGGTCGTAACCAGCAGGGTTGACGCCGTGCTCAGCCACAAATGTGCGGTAATTCTGCTCCAAAATTTGAACCACCGAAGTCGTCTTAAAACCAGCAGCAATCGTTCTGTTCTTGCGCACAAAACACACCCGCAGAAGCCCGTCCCACTCCTGATAATCCACAGGCGGCCGCGGGGTCTTGATCTCGATGCGAACGACTGAGGACTCCACATTCGGCGGTGGGCGGAAATTGCCCCGACCAACCTTCATAACATGCGTGACGTTTGCCCACATTTGCACATTGGCAGAAAGACGGCAGTAAAGCGGGTCTCCAGGCCGGGCCAGCAGTCTAAGCGCAAATTCGCGTTGGAACATCAGAATGGAAACTCGCGGCGGATTAGGTTGGTTCAGCAGCTTGAAAACTAGCGGCGAAGAAATCTGGTAAGGCGTGTTTGAAATGCAAATGTCGAAGTACGGCAGGTCCATCTTAATACAGTCGCCCATGATGATCTCAAGCTTTTTCTCCACCGGCTTGCCCTGAACACGTTTCGTCAGTTCTGCAGCCATTCGCGGGTCCATTTCCACAGCTATGCATTTGCGAGCCTGCTCCAAAATACGAACCGTCAGGTTACCGGTTCCTGGTCCCACTTCAAGCACCGTATCACTGGGTTTGATATCGGCTTTGTCTACGATTCCCTGGGCCACGAGCGGATTTTTCAGGATATGCTGGCCGAGGTCTGTATTCATTTTGAACACTGATGTCTTGGCATCTTGTTTTTGAGTTTTTGACGCTTTTCCCATTGTGTGTGGCGCTGCAGACTGCGGTTTTACTGGCGGGTTTTGCAACTGGAATAAGCCCTCGGAGTCGATCTCGATGTATTTTTTGGTGGAAAAAAATGAGGTAAGCCTGCCTGCCTGCCCCGGGACCGTGCCCTTGCCCAGATTGTTCATTACTGATTTGAAGGGTGCTGAAAGCGTCCATCGGTTTATCGGGCAAGTATTTATTAATTTGGCTGCGATGGCTCGCCAGATCCGACCCTCAGCGCCCCCCAAGACTCAGCCCAAGCCTGAACCCAGAACAATCACCGTAGATTTCAAGGGAAAAGGCAATCGCAGCATATTTCTAGTCATGCTAGCCATTCCCCTTCTGTCTGTTTCAAGCTACGTTCTATACAAACGAGTTGTTCTGGGCCAGCCAAAACGTGTGCAGCAGGGTGAATACACGCCTGACGGAGGTTTGCGGTTCTTTGACGAGAGTGAAAAGAAAGAAAAAGACCAGGGTACCTGGATGACGCGGATTTTTGGCTCGGAGAAGTAGTAGAGTGTTAAACAAAAAATGACATGAAAGCTAAATAAATATGGAATAAATATGGAACAAAATGGAGTCTCAATGTTCTTGAATGATCTGTCGGACAGGTGTAGAAGCCCAAATATGCTGTGGATTCTCGGGAATACTGGTCAACCGGATTCTGATTTTGGGAAGGCGGCATGTCGAAATCGAGGCGTTTGTAACCAAAGATGTTGGCTTGTGCAGAGCTGTTTTCCGGGTAGATCGAGTTGGAATCGGCGTAGGCGCGGGAATACGAGACTGGGACGTTTTTGCAGGCACTTGCAGGCCGGCAGCTTGCCGGAGTCTCCGGCGAAGGGTTTCCAAATCGGTGCCTACCAGCTTTTTGAGAGTCTCAACCGGTACCTTGATTGATTTAGGTTTTTTCCCTGGCTCCTGAGCAAGTCTCGGCTTGAAAGGAGTCATCAAATCAGTCACTTCACGGGCCACTGGCTTGACACCTACTTCTGGACTGCTATGTGGGCTGCTATGTGGGCTGCAGAAGGTCTGGCTCGAAGCCGAAGCCAGGCTGAAGTCGCTAAATCTCCGCGAGTCTGTTTTCAAATCTGTCTCGTTTATGAGCACAATTTTTTGCGACTCTGCGCATGAAAACCCGCGGAATAGACTGAGACCAGTAACTTTTTTCTCGAGTACCTGTTGCTCCGAACTGGGTTGCGATTTCGAGCTTTGGCTCAAATCCAAGTCAACTGTGAACTTGGACTCGACTCTCTCAAATTCTTTCTGGAGGTCTGCAAAACGAGACTCGAGGTCCTGTGATTTTTCGCGCGCCATTTGCACCACTTCGTAAAGCACATCCAGGGCCTCATCTTCAAGAATCTCAAGCCGTTTGGGCACAAACTCCACACTCCGAGCCAAAGAGTGAATGTATTGTTTCATGGATGAAACTTTTGCGGTAAGTGCAGACAATGGCTGCTCACCAAGCTCAGAAATGGGCCGGTCAAAAGTGGCTATCGCTGCAGTCTCCAGCATATCGAAAAGTGTCGTGTGGCACATGTTTATGAGCGACAGTATTTGTGGCATGACATTCTCTAGCAAATCTGCGTACTGTCCGGCTAGTTGCGTTCGCGAAAGCGCTTTTCGCACCGCCTGAGCCGCTATGGCCTGCTGCGTCAAGAGCTCGGATATCCTGCTTTTGAGGAGCGCATCAGCCATTGGAAGATGCGATCCTTTCATGAGAGCAAACTTCTTGTTGATCTCGTCCAACTGAACTTGATTTAGTCTCATCTCATTGGCTAGCGCGCTGAGAGCAGATAGATCAGTGCTGCTAAGATTCAGAACTTCTGATGCTTTGCGGCTCAAGTCAGTGAATCCGGCGGCAAACTCGTAAAGTGATGCAATAGAATTACTTGTTTTGGATGCTTTCAACAAATTCTGGGATTTTTCTGGACTCCGACTTGCCGAAACGAGACAATCGCGAGCAGTCGGAAGGACTGCATCATTGTGCGTTTCCATCTTCGGGTTGGGCGTTTGCCGGTAATTGTAGGAAGAGAGAGCCGACATATGTGGCCATGTAGTTTCGATCTGCAATTCTGAAGTGCGTATATGTCCGCAGACTGTGTCAAAGAAATCAGGAGGCGGGGTTTGCCGCGGCTTATATTCGAGCGTTTTCTTGTGGTGCTCTGGGAAGCGTTTATTTTGCTGCAAGGGTACAAAGTAAATAGAGGCCCTTGCCCTGGACCCTCTACGAGGTAAGAGTTGCGGTGAAGCTAAAAGGGTTGGTTACAAGCGGTGAAAACAAAGCATTGCGTTCTTATTTTCTTGCTTCTCATACAATTGTTAATTATGCGTTGAGGCAGTTAGATGTATATAAATATTGTTTTTTCGCGGTCAGTTGGATGCCGCATGCAATGTACAGTTTGTCGTGTGTTTCTTTAAGTCTCCGAATCGGGTTGATCTTATTTGGTTAATTCGGTTGTCCGCTCACAAACATTTCACCACGTATTCACTCCAACCTCACCAACAGTCGACTCTTCATTGACTTCATTCTCGCCAATCTCGAGCCGTTGAATACCGGCCATGAATTCAGGGCTGTTCTCCACCAAGAAGTCGCAAATGTACTGGTTGATGAGCTGGAACTCGAGTAAAAATGCATCATGGCCATCGGGACTTTGGATTTCGTGCAGCTTTGAGTCTTTGATGTGCTGCTCCAGGAACTTCTGCTCCTCAAACGTGAACAACCCGTCGCTCGAAATGCCAATCACCAATACTGGTTGCACGATCTGAGCCAGGGCCTCCTCGACTGATTCCGCACGGTTACGGCTCACATCGTGCGTGTCCAGTTTCCGCGTGATCGCAATATAGCAATTCGCATCGAAGCGCTCCGTAAACTTGAGCCCTTGGTATCGCAGGTAGCTCTGGGCCGTAAAGTAGTGCTGCGTGGATTTCGGTCGGTAAGCCACCGGCTCTTTGGTGCGTTTGTTGCCGTGGTTGTGTACTTCCCAATTAGCCTTGCTGTCACCTTCACCTTCGCTGCTGAGCGACTCTTCAGGCTTATCGGAGCCTTTGTGGAGAAGGTGGTTTGGAGCTTTGCGGCCAAACTTTTCGTCAAAGGACTGCCGGGAACGATATGTCAACAGTGCAGACATGCGAGCAGCACCCAGACCAGCTGACGGCGGGTCGTCAAGCGAGTAGTAGCCGTCCAGATACTTGGGGTCAGAGTACACGCTCTGGCGTTGGGCCTCGCCCCAGGAAATGCCCCATGCAGAGTGGTACGCACATGACGCCAGAATGACAGCGTTCTTGACATATTCTTTTCCAAAGTAAGTGTACTCTAGAGCCATCATTCCGCCCATTGATCCGCCTACCACAGCTGCAATCGACTTAACGCCCAGCTGGTCGAGAACCAAGCGCTGAAGTTTCACATCGTCTTTAATAGTTGTGAGTGGGAACTCGGGACCGTAGATTTGACCCGTAGCCGGATTGATCGTGCACGGCGACGCCGTACCGTAGGGTGAGCCCAATGCATTGATGCACACGATAAAAAAGCGAGAAGGGTCGAAGGCACGGCCTTTGCCCAGCAACGGGCCCCACCAATCACTGACGTCGCTGAAGCCAGACAGAGCGTGGCATATGACCATGGCATTATCGCCGGCTGAATTGAGCTCGCCCCATGTTTTGTACGCCACCGGGATATTTTTCAGAGTTTCGCCGACCTCGAGAGCCAGCTCGGGGATGGTAAGTAGCTTTTGGTCTTTAACGAACCCGACGAAAGGGTTCTTAGCATTCTGTTCCATCTTCTTAGACCTTTCCTGGAGATTCTAAAAGAACGAATGCAATGTCTTTACAGTGCTCTTCGTGTCCTATCGGGAAAGTAGTCTCAGAATAGTTGAGGACGGATGAGCATGCTTTCTGGCTTCAGTCATACTCAGGGTACGGGCCGCATGGAGGGGGCATCTTTATTCGGCAGTTATCGGGCAACTTCGAGTTGATGTGGGGACATAAATGTGATTTGGAGGCTTCGATCAGCAAATTGCAAAATTCTCAATGTCAAAATGGCAGGTATGTGGAGCGCTCAGCCAGAATTAAGGGTCTTAGAGTCAGGAAAACCGGCTCGCGCACGTAGAATCACGTGACAGCGTTATCGGAGCCGGCACCCATTTAACTGAAGTTCCGTGATTCGGCCATAAATTTCGGTTTAATCACGCCAATTGATCCATCAAGCAGCTAGGTTTGTTGAAACTTGAACCTGGCCTCATTTTTCAAGGGCACCCCTAGACTGCGTTCGCAGCTTCCGCATAACATGGTAATTCCGTCGAGTCGGAACCTTTCATGGTAACTCAGACGCAAACAACGCACGCTTTCTTCCAGAGTGACGAAAGTGCTAACTCCTCTTGGTCCCCCCAAGACCCGTTGCGTAAGATCACTATTTTGGCTCCTCGTCCTACCGAAAATGTTTTGAAAAGCAGCAAATTCAGGGCAACAACGACCGAAAAGCTGACGCTCAAGCAGGCTCTTTCCAAAGACTTTGCGTTCCACAAATCGCGCTCAGGCGACCAATTAATGATACGAGACAATTATTTCAAAGGTAGAGTGACAGAGTCGTTTTTTGTCCGCGCAGGTCTACCTGGCTCAAAGCTGAGATCCTCGGCTCACAGCCTAACGAAGTATTCATACGAGTTAAACAGAGACCAGGAGCGACTTTTATGGGCTTGCGACAACACTTTGACCAAGCCGCTCGATTACACTGTTGCCCAATCTACTGAAGCACCCGTTTCCAGTCGTGTCCAATCCGCGCTAATTCCAAAAAACGTATTTGATTTCCCTAACTTACCGGAACGATTGGATCATGCTAACGAGGTGCTCGAGTGGGTAGGGTTGATTGTTCTCCAGAGCGATCTTGTAAATCCTTCAAAATCCGTGGACTCCTTCATTTGCGCCGAAAACTACTATACAGACTGCGAAGTTGCTGATATGCATGTGTCCAGTGTTGAAGGATGGTTTGAGACGGCAGCAGTGAAGAAAGTGATAGCGGATTTGGAGGGCCAGAACGGTATTGTGATTCTTGAGCCTTTCGATGAGCAGGACTCGACGCATGTTATATTTTTTTGCGACGGTCGGGCGCACTGGTCCCACAGGTTCGAGCTCAAGCCCCAGAGTCGCTGTTAATCTAATTATATTTCGTGGTTCACATGTGCCCGCATTTTCTATCAACTGTGTAGCGGCCCTGACGAATCTAAGGCTGAGAAAAGCTAGCAGATAGACCGGAATGATCAGACATAAATATTAGCTGTACATAACACATTAACTTCTTGCTCAGAATTCCTTGAACGTGGCCTTCTGCTCTTGCGGTTCCGCCTCACTTTCAGGATCAAAATCCTGCTCCCTTTCTCTTTCGTCCTCCCTCTCAATGTCGGTATTGGGTCGTTGCTGCGGAACAGGCACTTCTTGACGGCGCTCCAGCAGCTGGCTCAGCTCCGACTTCGGGTCGTTGTAGAGTTTCTGGAACTCACCATGCTCTATGGCCTTGCCATTAGAACCGAGAACAATAACTTCCTTCGAGCGCGCGATCGTTGAGAGCCGATGGGCGATGGAAATTGTCGTGGATGACGACTTGATCAGCTCGGACAGCGCCTTGTTTACCAGCAGCTCGGACTCGCCGTCCAAAGCAGAGGTCGCCTCGTCCAGGATCAGGATCGCTGGCTTCGAGATAATCGCCCGGGCGATCGCGATTCGCTGCTTCTGGCCACCCGAAAGCTGGGTGCCGCGCGGACCAACCGGAGTGTCGATGCCTTCGGGGAAATCTGCCAAAAAGGTGCAGTTGGCCTGGCGCGCAGCCTCCAAAACCTCGGCCCGTGTCGCATTGGGTTTCGCGTACTGGATATTTTCGGCAACCGTTCCGTTGAACAGCACTGGCTCCTGCGAAACGACACCGATTTGCTGGCGGAGTGCCCACGGTGAGGTCTCACTGAGCGGCTGGTCGCCCAGATAAATCTCGCCCTTGGAAGGCTCGTAGAAGCGCAGCAGCAGCGCCATAATAGTTGACTTGCCGCCACCACTCTGGCCCACAATGCAAACCTTCGAGCCGGCCTTGATGGTCAGATCCAGCCCGCGGAAGATCTGTACGGCTGGCCGCGTCGGGTACGCGAAGTCCACATTTTCAAAACGGATATCGGCCCGCGCATTGGCCACAGGCTTGCCCAGAAACGGGGGAATCGACGGCTTGCGGTCCTCAATTTCGAACAGACGCGAGGCAGCTCCGGCGCCTTTCATCAGCTCCGAGTAAAAATTGGCCATCCCCGAGATCGACGAGCCCGCATACGCTGTGTACATGATGAACGAAGATAGCTCGCCGAACGTCATGGCACCGCTCGAGACCATGTTGGCTCCCAGCGCCAAGAGGCCGATAACAACGGTGTTGCCGGTCAGTTGCATGACGCCGTAGAAAACGCCGTTGGCCTTGGCTTCCTGCAGTGCAGTCTGGAATACTGAGCGGATTTGCCGGTTGTAGATGCGGATTTCCTGGGTCTCGCCGCCGAACGACTGGGCCGTCTTGATATTATTCAAACGTTCCTCCGACACGCGGGTCAGATCACCGAGCTTTACCTGAAGCTCGCGCGAAATCTTGCGCACACGACGGCCATACAGCCACGTGGCAATCATCACCGGAGGCAGACACACCGTGATGATACCCGTGAGATATATCGAGATGTACGACATCATGCCTACGCCCATGACGCTCATCAGCAGAGCCCGCAGACCGTCGGCCATGTTTCCGGTCACTGCGCGCGCGACAACGTTGGCATCGGTGCCCAGCCGCGATATCAGGTCACCCGTGCGGTTAGCATCAAAAAACTCGGCGTCCTGCGCCACAATATTGCGGAAAATACGAACTCTGAGCTTCGCGACCATACGTTCGCCGATCGAGCGCAGCACAATGATGCGGCCAAACGTCGCAAAAGCACCAAGAACAAAACAACCGCCAAGCAGCTTGAGAAAATCATGCAGATCGAGACCAAAAACGGTTCTTTCCGGCGTCTCGCCATTCACAGCGTCCATAACTTTGCCAATCGCCGCGGGCAGCGTCAGCGAAACTGCCGATGAGATCACCAGCAGCGACAGCGCCAATACCAGCGACCATTTCTCACGCTTAGCCAGATCAAACAGCCTCGAGAACTCTTTCTGTTTGCTGTCTTTTGAGGATAGCTGCGCCCGCAGGTTGATTTGCCGCGCGGCCTGGGCCCGGTCGGAGGCCTGGAAATTGACTGCTTCTTTGTTGAGATTGGAAGATGTTGTGGCAAATGCCCTTGCCAAACGCAGCGATGCAAGCTGTCCGGCATGTATGCAAGCTTGGTTTACGACTGGATGAGCTGGCGACCGTATTAGGCTGCTAAACGGCCTTAGCGCAATCGGGGCCGGGGCCCTGGACTGCACTGCTTCTAGCAGATTGAGGGGTCTTGCAGGCACTGCAGTGAGCCGGAGACACGGCATTGCCCGGATCGCGCCCAGATAATGTCGCATTGGTCCTCAGCCTATCTGTTTGGAGAAGTCTAGTCGGCAATTCGGCGAAGCGTCTCGGGCCAGGGAGGGCTATACAGATGCGATATATGCCTAAGATTTGGGAGGAACCTTGAGGCGGCGGCGTCGATATTTCATTGAGTAAATGTTTCACGTTTTCTGACTAAGGGTCGTGCTGAAGCTTACTTCGCAGTCTCGACGGGCCAGACCTCGAACAAATATACGATCGTCAATCCGGTCAAAGGCTCAACGCGAGGTCTTAAAAACGCCATAGGCAGTTCGTAAACGCATACATATCTATTTAGAGGGCAACTCTGAACTTCCGGATGTAACCAAATGGGTTGCACAGTTCATCCGAACAATATTTTAAAGGGAAATCCTTAGTTCTTCAAGGGGACATCAATCTGCTTGGACTCGCCCTGTTTGCCAGCATCCCACTTAGCAAGCTTGATCTCAAGCGTGTCCTGGCGCTGGGCAGCAACGCGGACGTCCTCTTTGAGAGCCTGGCGCAAAATACGGCCAGCAATAGCGGCGTAGCGGTTGAAAGAAACACCGGAGGGTTTAGGCATGGTATGAAGTCAAGTTGTCCAATAAGCATTTGGGACGTAAAGTTGGCGGGCCCCCAGTCGGCCAGTGCATGATTAGGTCATCGCCTTTACAGAGTTAGACCACTTGAGGCTAACATAGTAACTCGTCTCCCAACCCGTGTCATTTGAATTTTATTTTGGTATATATTTTATTTGATTTCAACCAAACCCGGCCAGAAACTCAGACTTAAGCTAAATGTCCCTGCTAGACCACTACTGGAAGCTGGCTAGTGACGACCCGACTGAGAGAGTCGATGCAGCCGAAGCTCTCATCAAGGGTCTCGTCGAGAAAGATAGCCAAGACGATTGGGACTACGCTCTCAACCGTTTGATCAACGGTCTCAGTTCGTCTCGCGGTTCCGCCCGTTTGGGGTTCTCAATGGCGCTGGCCGAGATTCTTAATACCCGTAAAGACAAGATTTCGATCGAAAACTACCTGGAGAAGGCGCAAAAGGCCTTTCAGATCACAGGCTCGATGAAGGGGCAGGAGGAACGTGGCCTGCTGTTTGGCAAGTTATTTTCGTTCCAGACCCTTGCTAGTTCGCCACTTTGGGAAGCCTGTGAGATTTCACACTTCAAGAAATTCACCGACCTGCTTGTAGAGCTTGCGCTTAAAAAGCAATGGCTCAGAGAGCCGGCGATGTTCACTCTGTGTGAAATGCTGAGAGGCATAGACAACATGCCCTTTGCACGCGAAGATGCTCTCAGGTTTGTGTTTGAATTGATGAAAGAACGCAACATTGACCAGACATGCGACGCGATTGCCGTTTACCTCTGCGGAACTAGGGACGAGCGCCGAAACTACAATTCCAGCTCGAAGTGGCAGCTGGGTGATCCGCTGGCCAAGGGCAACTTGACAGATTTGGCGCGCACGCTGAAGGATCTGCCTGTCGGTAACAAAGAAAATCAGAAGAATAACTGGAAACCTACTCTGCATTTTGTATGGCAGAAGCTGCTAGCCGAAATTTTGCACGAAAACAGTGCGTCTAACGATTCTTCCAAGAAGCGTCAGAAATTGAAGAATGGCCAACGCAAGGGCAAAGAGGGAAAAGACCCGCAGGATACCCAGATTAAACTGCCTGAGTTCTGGAAAGCCTGTGTTGATGAAACGTTTTTTGCGAACCAGGCGTCGCCTGAGCGTAAAATGTGGGGCTTTGAACTATTTGTTCTCGCGGCCCAGCTCGAAGTGCCCAAAGTCAAACATATAGTGGGGGCTAATTTTTTGCGAACATTGAACAATCAGCTGGCCGAGTCCGACCGGCTCCTGAATAAAATGGCAAAACGCTGTGTGGCCACAGTTTTAGAAGTTTCGAAGGGCAACAGCGCACGTGCCGCTGAGTATGCGGAAGTCATTTTGAAAACAAACAAATACTTCGACCGCACCTCGAAATCTAGGCTTGTTCAGGAATTGCTTGGTCTTGTAGGCTCACATGTGCGCAAGATTGTTGAGCTCTACCTCGAAGAGTTTGCATCTAGCGACGTCAAGTCTCGGAGATGGGCAGCTGACCAGCTCGTGCAGCTCGTAAAATCAGCCAAAATGGCAGAAATTGACGGAAGCTCGGAATGGATTGATGCTCTGCAAACCATTTTCAAAGCTCTTGTGCCGCCGGCATACTTCGATGTGGACTCCAGCGGCGAAAAAGACAGCATGAATTCTTTCATGCAGCAGCGGATCACGTCGATTTTGTCGGCTACCATGAGCCGCCACGTGAAGCCCGAGGGATCCTGGCCATACTTTGTTCTCCAGCATGTCTTGCATCTGCAAAAGCAAGGTAAAGAGCCGCTGGTGCAGCTTGAAGGCGAAATTCTGCGAGCCAAGTCGAAGGCGGAACAAACTGTGTATCGGATCCACCAGAAGCGAATTTCGTCCCCACATGTCGATAATGCACAACTCCAGGCGTTCGAACTGATTTTTTCGATGGTCGTGCTGCAAATCTACGCTTCGAACACAGAAGCTGTTACAATTGTGGAGGAACTGTTGCTTGTTTATGCCAAGGTAGCTGGTCAGGAAGATTCGCTGGACCTGGTAATGGACGACGGCGAACTTAATGAAGCGGATGCCTCGCAAGTTTTGACAGAAATTCTCATTTCGTTTTTGTCGCAGCAATCCTCAATGCTCCGCAAGCTTTCGGAAGAGGTGTGGGCGTGCTTTTCAGAGCAGATCAGCTCGCAGTCTCTGCAGCTTCTGTTCGAAGTTCTGGGCGCTAAAGAGGGGCTTGCTGGTCAAGCTGAGCTTTTCGATGTTGAGGACGATGAAGATGAGGACGATTTTGAAGATGAGGCGGCGATTGCGGCGGACAACAGAGCTCGCGGAGTAGATTTACATGATACAGATGACAGCGATGATGGAGACAGTGAGAGCGAGGACGAGAAAAGCGAAGGTGAAAGCGGAAAAGAAAGCGAAGATGAAGCTGAGTCGGACTTGGACTCGGATGCTAAGACTATTGACGAGAAACGGTTGGCTCAGACGCTGGGAGTCGAAGACGAAGTGGACGATGAAGAAAGCATGGACGACGAGCAGATGAGCGCGCTCGACACGCAGTTGGCAGTTATTTTCCGCGAGCGCAAAGCCAAGGTCTCACGGGACCGTGAGAAGCGCAAGGCTGGTGCTAAGGCCAAGCAGAACATCACCCTGCTCAAGGCCCGTATGCTCGACCTGCTCGACATCTACATTCAGAAGCAACCGAACAACATGCAATGTCTTCAAGTTGCTGTGCCTCTTCTGGAGCTGGTGCGTACTACGAAAGACAAACGACTTGCCGAAAAGGCGCGCGATTTGCTGAAGCTTAAGCTGTGCCGGAAAACGGGTTTTGTTCTCGAAGAAACGGATGACGTTGCCGTAGCCACTCTGCTTCTGCAGACAGTTCTAGAACAGGCCGCTGTCTCCTCAAACAATATGCATCTGCTTGTTTGTAACCAGGTCGCAGTCTTTGTGTCGAAGCTAATGATCCAGTTCAACGAGGAGCTGGTCGAGGTCGTTCTAGAGATTTACTCGAAAGCTGCGGTCTCGTGGTTCAAAGAGAAGAAAAATCGGGCCAATGCAAACACATTTATCGATATCATCAATTTTTTGCAGACCAAGCGCCTAAAGTGATATGTTTGAAGCCAGGGGTCGCATGATAGGTCTGTGTTCGTTGCCCTGTATATAATAGTATCTAACTACAAACTGCAAGCAATCCAATCCGAAAAAAAAAATATAACGGTCAGTCAAAGAGCCAGCCCTGACTCCCATTAAAGTGTTATTTACGAAGAAACCAGAGTCTCTCCGTGTTATTTTAGGCTCCGATAAATAAGAAACAAAGCGAGCATGTTATCCTCCGGAGACCCCTCAAGGGACAACCGGCCCTCGTCTTCGTACTCGACGCTACAGTGAGCAATGGTTTGAAGCGTCTGGAGTAGCTCGGAAGATGGTTTGCCAATAGAAATGCGTTGCTTGAGCAGCGACTTGTTCGAGTTTTGAGCGACTTCGTACGCGGTGGAGAGCGATTCGTTTGTGCTGCTAATTGCCGGCAACTTCAAAGCTGACGGCGCAGCCTTCGAGGAAACTGAGCTGTTCAACGAAGAGAGCAGATCGCTACGGCTACTGCTCGCACTGAGATTGCTCAAGTCGTTGTTGTCTGTCCTATCCCTTCTATCCCGGTGGCTGTCCCGGTGGCTGTCCCGGTGACCATCCCTCTGGCCGCCATCGTTTCTTCGCCGGTGATTGATACGTTTCAGGTTCAGGTGCTCGCCGTTTGGCTCATACTCAGATGTAGCATGTAGTAGCGGCTTCACACACTGCTCTGCCAGATGGAACACAGCAATGTGAATGGCATCAGCTACTCCTTGCACGTATACGATCCGATCGTCGGAGCGCGGCAGCTTATCGGGCTCAGCCTGGAGCCGTGCTGCCGAAGCATGCTCGATCTCTATGAACTTTGACATGCGCGTGCCGATGAGTCGGCCCATCAAAGGGTCGGCCACGAGCAGTTTAAGCATGTAGTCCCGCGAGCGTTCAGTACTCGGTCCCGCGCTTTCATCCAAGATTGCGCGTGTGGCAAATCCAAAAAACTTGGCAACTGAACTTGGTATTCCGATGACCACAAGCACGCGCCAATCGTGGCCCTGCGGCGAGATGTACGCCTCGTGCACACCTGACTCGGACTTAAGTCTCTCGAGCACCGTCGCTCGGGGGCCAATTATCCGGGGACACAGCGAGGACTCAACCAGAGCACGAAACTTAACTTGTCCCTCAAGCAAAACTTTGTTAGAGCGCTGCGACGACCGGCGCCGCAGTATATTGGACCCAGAGCCTGCGCCAGTCGAAGCAGATGCAGCGCTGCCCGAGCCAGAGCGGGGCCGAGGGTGGCTGTGGCTGTCGATCGAGGGCCGTTTTTGTTTGGGAGTGGGGGCAGTCTCACCTTCGAAATTACTGCGTTTGCGGGATCCGCCCTCGCTCGTGGAAGGTGAGGACGCGCTCGAGCTGGGACTGGTGCTCGACTGTCCGGTGTTGAGCGCTAAAGAAAGGCTAGGTGAGTGTGACATCGGGTTTCCTATTATTTGTTTTCTGAAAATAACAGAGCGCTTTTGTGATAAGTTCCTCGTGATTCTTGGTTTTCGTGGAGGAGAAATTCCCAGCGTCCAAAAAGTGCAATGTCCGTGCGAGTAAGGCGATCTAGCTCCGTACTTGTTTTAGCGAGCTATGATACGTTCAGCAGCTCAAAGACTCGGGCCTAAATATTTCCTGGTTTGTTTCCGATGTTTTCGATATGCCCAAGGTCGGCGCAAAGTCAGAGAATCCACACAGGCTACTCGCAAATGTTTCGCGGTTGTTCAGACAAGAAACTGGATGGCAGGAAGAAACGTTTCTCGAATCCGGCCTGGGAGTAATCTTCGTTACGAGATGACTGTGCGTTCTTTTTCAGCTCTGTTCGAGGGGATAAGTGCGCTAAGGTTATGTGTTGTAAACCCTTCAGCGGCAGGCAGCGGGTGCGGGTGTGTGTGGCCTTCCCATTTGAGTACGTCCAGATATGTGCGCGGGTTGGGGTTGAGCTGAGCTGCAGGCAGTATCCAGCCTACAACACACCAAACACCCACTGCTTCGTATGACTCGGGTCATCCCAGGCCTGCTGACCTGCCATCCCCCACCCCGCTTTCGTTTTTTTACCGACCCATGTGCTGCAGCTGGCCTAATTCCCGACCGGTCGATGAACAAAACCTAATGTAAATATCAACACCGCATCAGGATCGCGAGCCACGAGTAATCGCACAAAGTCCCAGCCTCGGTCGCGGAACCGTTGGGCTACCGCTGCTGCTCACGTCATCTAAATTTAGCGAGAGCCTGAAATTATGTTGCTTTTCCCCAGCCCAGCAGCAGTCATGCCGCGCAGCTCTTGCATGATATGTGGGATGGCACTTTAACGAACTGTTAGCTAGGGACACACAAGATAAGCGGTAAGATGATTCTTGTACTAGAGACAAGACCCAAAACAGCACTTACTTGACCCTCTGTTACGTCTTTTAAACGCGTTTTTTTGGGAGCATTTGGTCATGTGTCGAATAAAACGCATGACTGGTGCCTGTGTGATGTGTCCCTTCTGTAGCGCGATCAGCCGCAGCCGAGAAATTTCACTGCTCGATCGCTTGTCTCGAACGCGGTAGTGGCATGTACGGCAGCTTTCAAAGAGCTATGAAGTGCTATTGACAGAAGAAAAAAGCGAGCACTACTGACGTCTTTTGTGCATTCCTCATAGAGAACACCCACCCTGCAAGTTGCAAGTTGCAAATGCCAGCGCAATAGCCAAGTTTCAGATAATCTGGCTCTGCAGCAGATGGACGCCGGGTTCTGTTTGTTCAACAGCTTGATAGCTATGGATGATCCAATAAAATCCCTGCATTGAGATGTCCAAATCCAGAGCAGTGAATACATCGAAAAAACTTAGAATCTGCCGGATAATTTCGTTCACCGCAGCTCGTTCCGAGCGTTCAATACGAGCTTGAGCTTTGACAGCTGCGTCGGGAATGCGGGTAAGTAATTCTTATACACAGACAACTGCATCTTTAAATCGTTGAGGTTTCAAATTCGAACTTTTCGCCGAGGAAGTTGCATGAAACGGGACGCCTCACATCGAAACTATACCCATTCTGCAGATAAAAACAAAAAGTTGCCGTTTAGGCCTATTTGATTTTGTTGTTTTAATAAGAGCAGCAAGGAAAAAGGCCACGCACAATTTTTAGTCACCAGTAAATAATTAGCCGTGCGTTCCAGAACATCACCTCAGACGTCAGCATCATGCAATGAACACCTTTGAGTTGCAAGTGATGCACATCAATGCAGTTTGCGCCTATCACTGCGGGTCTAGTCTATCATGATTCTGGGAATTTGGCATACATGATTACGCATCAGAAGCCTCGATGAGTTCCAGTCTTAATGAGACAAGCGCCATTCAAAGAAAGCACAAGCAAATAAACGAGACTACGTCGACTCACTAGTTTGTACACTTGGTAGGCCCAGTTATTAACATATAACAATATTCAGAATCTGCTCTTGAGATTTCTAATTTGTTTTAAGCTTTAAAATTGTCACATAGGGTATCCGAACTTGAATCATCGAGTGTCGAATTCCAATAAACTTGGCCAATTACCATAACTTTAAATTAACCTGCAACCCGCCAAATTAGCGACATTTCCGTTCAGCGTTTGATTTGCTTAGTTGCGTGTGTGGGAGTTCCTCGAAGCCATTTCGATATCTTGGAATTGGAGTGGCTAGATGAGTTATGAAAGAGCTGTGTTAAGAGTCCGTCAATCTCAATCGCCTATTCGATGGCAAATTCTTTCGACATAATGGGTCTAACACTTAACTAAATTATCGAGAATTAAAATTCAGCAGACCAATTATAATCACGTGAATATTGATTTTCTACAATGTGCCTCGTGCACCGAGCGAGCAAAAGCTTTCACTGAAATATTCTGTAAGCCAATGCACTCTGAATGCTGTTCTTTCCGGACATTACTTGGCCAGTAAAAACTTGTTTTAAGGCATCTTTAGGCCTAAAACCTGGAATACACTAGTTTTGCTTACTAAGAAAGACCAGCAGTTGTAAAACCTCCCTGGCTCAGCCGCACTCAGCTACAACTCCCAAATTTATTTCATTTACGGATGACGCAAGGCAGATCGGCCTTATCCATCTTACCTTTAACAGGTTCCGACCACTTTTAGTCGTAATTTTCGCGAGGTTTCGCTAGCGCCACACATTGTGAAGCTCAGTAGATACTTAAATCCTTATGTCTGACGACTCATTTGCGATTTCGAGGCCGGTAGAGGCGCCCAAAGAGCCTGTGGCGGCTTCTGAAGTCCCTGAAGACGCGTACCGAGAAAGCGAAGACGAGGACTTTAACCCCGATAATGCAGAAGATGATGAGCTAGACGACGATTTTGAGGAAGCAGAGCGTGTAGAAGAAGATGGGTCGAATAATTACGCGAAAATCGAAGGCGTCGGGCTTGTAAAGACGCGGTCCCAGCGGGCTCAGGAAGTTGTCGAGGAACAAAAGACGAAAGTTGTAGGCACAAAAACTGTTGATGTGGATGCTCTTTGGGCCGAAATGTTATCCGGGTCCAATACCAAGAAAATAGAGCCTGCCAAAGTCGAGCCTGAAACTGCCTTAAGCGAAAATGCCAGCACAACTGCGAGCCCGCAGGCTTCTGTCACGCCGAATGACTACAAAGCCAAGCATATTCGCATCACGCAGACCTACAAATTTGCTGGAAAGATTCAAACAGAAGACAAACTGGTTCTGGAGTCTAGCGCTGAGGCCCAAGATTACCTCAAGCGACAAAAGCTGTTGGGCAAAGAGCCTGGTTCATCTGTGGCTGCCAAACCGCTTCAGAAACGCCGCATCTCGCTCGAAGAAGAGTTTGCTATGGGAAAAGCCAAGAAAATCAATACTTTAGAAAAGTCTCGCCGGGACTGGTTGACATTTGTGGACAAAGAAGGGATCAACGATGACCTCAAGAAATTCAACAAGGCTGGTTTCCTTGACAAGCAGGGCTTTTTGGCACGCGTTGAGCACAAAGTGGACTCTGATCTACGAGCAAACCGCCCTAAAACGAATTGAGGTGGATGCACATATTAATTTATTTCAATACATCTATTTTATTTTCTCTGCTTCTGTTTCTTCTGTGTTGAAGACTGACTGAATGTTCGTGCTAGGTTTTTGCCGTATCCGCTTCACCATCGCTTTTTCAATAATTCATGTTCGGACACTTATTTAGCCAATTGAAAGTCCAATAAATAGTGTCTTTACGCTACGTGGTCTCTAATTCAAAATATCGCAGAGTGCTTAACTTCACCTTGTACGGCAGGCCCAACTCTTTAAATGGTTGGGTTTCCAAATGGTACTTAAAGCCGCTCAAACTGTCGTAGGTTCCAACTCTATAAACTTTCGCTCAGCGGCCTTTTCAAAGTTCGATTAAAAGTTTGATCAAAGATGTGCAAACAGTGCCAGCACGTTGGCAACACCCTCACCCAGGATCATCCCGCTCGACAGAATGATCAGAAAAACCCTAGAGTTCTCACTGGGGAATCTTCTAGCGGCAAAGTAGGACAACACACCACCGACAACACGAGCCAGCGTAAATGAGGGTGCGTTATACATGCCTATGCCGACGGCAACACCAGAAGGCAGCCAGTCCAGGCCCTTGCGAGTGCGTAGAATCTCCGTAGCAACAAATATTATTCCGAAAGCAATTGCCATCTGTGCCGCGTGGGGAGGAAGACCCTCGCCTTGCATGATTCGCGCGCAATCAGCCCATATATATGCCGTGGGAATGCGGAAGGTCTTGCCAGGAATCGGATACGCTCTGTCGTATAATTTGTAGACAGCAGCACTCAATATCACTGACCAGCACGCGCCAATGGCCATTCCAACGGTTTGAGCTGGCGGCGACGCATCCAAAAGCCCACCGGTCTTGAAATCCTGCATCAAGTCACCCGCTTGCTGAGCTCCGGCCTCGGTAATTGCGCCCGTAACTATATTCGCAAGCACAGCCGCAGGATGATTTCTCATAAGCGCACCAAATATAAGCTGTGTGACTTTAGCAATTGACGAAACAGGGTTCAGATCGGTCTGGCCCAGCGCTCTCACGCCCAGGATAGACAGGAAAGGTGCAAATAGGACCGCTAACGCAAGGACCAGAATCGGGATTTTCGGAAACACAATTTTAGAAAGTGCCACACACAATACAGATGCAGAAATTAGACCAATAATAGCGCTGCGGCGCTCCCAGAAATCATTTGGAGGCTGCAGCTCGGATTCGATCTCGAGCTCTTCAGAAGAACCTCGGTGCTGAGGCTTCAATTCGCGGTATCCGCCGTTGGAAAAAAACTCAAAACACAGACTTATGATAGAAACAAATGTGTCTGCAATCATGATAGCCAGCGACACCCACAATATCCAGCCTTGGCCTCCGGACTGCCAATCGTCGATCGGGCCCGGCGCCCATCCCTCTTTTTTGGCTATCGGCGCAAGCACAAGCCAGCCCAAAACAGCGCCAAAAAGCATCGATAGTGTGGTATGCGGGCCCATAATGATTCCCTGGCCGATATATGCCGGCGAAGGATCAAATACCCACATGTATCGCGCAGCCAAGGGCCCGAACACGGGCAGTTGCGAAAGCAACGGCACAAATTTCGCAACAACCACAAACACAGAGGAGCTGGCAAACGTCCATAATAAAGCTGTAATATTTTTCTTGTAGGTACTGGGTGCACGCGCTGCTTCTTCGAGGGGTTTGTCGTGTAAAACACCGATTAGCGCTGCGACGGCAGCTCCGGACGGGAACTTAAGCTTTTGCCGGTCAATCACCGACTTGCGGAGCAGCACGGCCGTAAAAATACCCATGAATGCAACACCCACGGACCACAGCATGAGCTGAGGCAGCCCAAGCGCGAGCCGGCCTTCTTTTTTGGTGATTAGTTTCTCAATGGCTGGAATGGCGCCGACAAATCCATATGAAAGCGGACCGGTGCCAACCGCTACCGCCACACTTTGTACATACACGTTGTTCTGGGTGGTCAGAGCTTCTCTGAGTACTTTGAACCACGCAAATCCCAACAAAGCTGCTGGCATGGACATCATTGAAACCCAGCCTGTTTGCAGACCGAACTGGAAATTTGCACATAAAATAAGGCTTCCGATGGCTAGGCCCGTGAGCGTGCCTTTCACAGTGGCCTGCTCCATCTTTCAAAAAGATTTTGAGTGGCCTAGCTTCTTTCAGTTCCAGGCTTGTATGAGCGCCTTTTGCAAACGCCAATTACCACTGGAGCAGAGACGATGGCCCGTATGCAATGCTTTGTAAATGCCAAGCAAACGGCTATCTGCCCCGAGATTAGATAGTAGAGTTAGAGTCATTCGAATGTGGGTAGCTGACTTCGGGCATCGAACAGAACCGTTTCACAATCAAAGTTTGTACAATTTGAAATCTAACCTGTGTGTTTCGGCTTGTTCGAGTCGCATTTAAATCATCCAGTATGAATTATAATTAAACGTGCCCTTGTAACACCACCATACAACCCGCACCATGACGCAATCGCGCAGCCTGTCCTCCCAAAATCTGGCGCTGCCTGGGGCAGTCTGCTGCAAGACCTAAATATAACCTGCGGATCAGTGCATGACCTGAAACTAATATATAATTGCAGGGTTCAGACACATTCGATTCAGGCTCTCTTTTTTATTTCCTGAGAGGGCATCTAGGAATTCCCAAAGCTAGCTGTTCTGAAGCACAATGCTCTACAAACCAACCCCTTCGCTTCTTCAAGAGCACGCATTTCTGGATGTCGAAATTGCTTCGCAATCACCAGCAAATTGCTTATTCTACAAGCTTCTGCCATTTATACAGCACTTCTTTATCCTAACTGTCATGAGCATGGCCATATACTATATCTGCTGTGGCATATATGGGCTCAAGCAGCGGCTCGCTCGCAGAATACCTGGCTCTCCTCGCTTGAACGACAAGTCTATGGTCTGAGAGTAGTGAAAGCTCGAGTCTGTCGACTCTGCCTACTGTAGAGCCTGCCAACAGCCTGCTTACGGCCACATCTAATTTCTGACACAAATTAGGCAAATTGTCAACATGAGGTGGTGCAGCTATTGGAACAAAAATCCCGCATGTTTCATCTAGACGTGAATTCCGGTCATTCTGAGCTGCAACCTTGAAATTATCCTAAACACATGCTCAATCGTATCTCAAACCTGTAAATCGTTTCAACTTCTCCCGCAAAATGACATCTTGACGCTAGAAAGTATTTGTGAAACCTACTTTCCGAACCTAACTCTACACATGCATCCCTGCTAACGCACCGTTCTTTGGCCAGAACTTTATTTAAATTATAGTGAATATGAGCTATTTTTTGTCCTCAGTTATTGTTGAGAGAAAAAAGGGGCTTTATAGTTTTGTGGTCTATGGAAGTCAATCTTTCGAATCGATTTTGCGCCACTTATACTTTCTTGTTTGTTTAGTAGCGAGACCACTGCATGAGATATAACCGGGAGCTAGTAAACAAAAGGCACGACGCAAAATTCTCAATATTCTTTCTCGACATATGAACAAGAACAAGAATAAATGTGGGCTCACGTTCTGGGATTTAACTCCATAATTCTATAGTTTCATCGGCTCCATCGGCTCCACTTCTTGCATAGCTCACGAGCTTCAAAACCAGCACTTTGCAATTCCATGCGTTGCCACTTAGCTTGCTCCCAGACCCATCATTTGATTCATGCTCAGCAATAGCAATTAAAATACACAATCCTTATTCGAAACGCACAAATTTTGCTATAGAACCCGCTGATGCCGCGACCCGTGATCCGCTGTGCATTGTGGCTGTTAACCATGTTAGGGTTAGGCTCAATATACCAGCCGATTACCCACCCCGGATTCGATTTATACATTACACCACTCCCACCCTACTACACCTGCACCGCTTGAATTTCGCGAAAAATGTGGAAGCTGGCGCGCCAGTTTGCTGAAAAAGCCGGTGGAATTATTGCACCGGAAGAGCAGTCAAGTGGTCCCAGCCACGGATTCCGTATCTTACACGTGAAAGAGGGTAGTGTCGCCCACAATGCCGGACTAGAGGCCCTTTTCGATTTCGTCATTGGTGTCGATGGTGAGCGATTTGTCTCTGACGATACTGCTGAAAGCTCGCGGGCTACCTCACAAGCCGAGCAATCAATCCAGCTGATCCAAGCAAAAGCCAGGTCGGGCGCATACGTCATTCTCGAGGTGTGGAGCGCCAAAGGACACTACACTCGCCAGGTCGAGCTCACGAACCTGTCATCTGATTTAGGGCTCAGCCTCCAATGGACGCCGCTGAGTGTGGCCGATCACGTTTGGCATATTCTTAACGTCAATCCACATTCACCTGCCGACGTTGCCGGCCTCATTTCGCACTCGGATTACATTGTGGCTGCCGACAACGGTTTACTCGAGCAGGGCGGCGAGAACTTGCTTTCTCGAGTCGTAGCGCGGGTCGCGGGCGATCTGCAGGGCGACGGCTCGGTTCTTCTATATGTTTACAATCATGACTACGACTCTGTGCGGCCTGTGCGGATCACACCCCGAATAGACGAGCATGGCAACCGCACGCTAGGCTGTGGAGTGGGCTACGGGTTTTTGCACCGTTTGCCCAAGGTTGAGAAGGTTGCGCCCGGCGACACTGTTTATGAGGCTGGCGACTCGCAGCTGAGGAGTTTTAGTGGGCTGCAGGCGCCTATGCCCTTGATTAGAGCCGATTCTGGCAGCACCGGCCCCGTGCCTATTCCGGCCCCTGTCCCGGCTTCTGGTCCTACAGCTGCTGCTCCGGCTCCTGGTCCAGCTCCGGTGCGCAATCACAGAAAATCCGCGGCAAAGCTGGACTTTAGCTCGTACTTCGACGAACAGACAAAAATCAGCCGCGAAGCTGACGGATGGAGGGAAGAGAAGGGAGGAGTCCCGCCGCCAAAGGCTAAATGAGTCTGTGACATATCGAGCAGGCTTGCGATAGAAAAAACTTAAATTATGAATAGATCCAGAATCAGAATTAATGGCGTTCATCAAAACAAATGCTATCATGGGCGACGCTGCTGCTGTGTCGCAGCACATTTCCCTGGCTGGACCAGCGTTGCCTCAGGATCAATGAAGTTTTGGGTTGGATGTCCACAGTCCAGCTCACATTCTGTTGCCGGTTTTTGTTTGCTTCCGCTGTACACGCTTGAGACACGTCCTCAAAATTAAGTTGTATGACTAGTCTAGTGCTGAGCAGAGCCAGCGGTTTGTGTTTCTAGATGCAATATTTGAAGTTTGGGACCCGAAATTCAGAGTTCTAAACCCACCAGCTTACAGCTCCTCCTTCTCGTCTGCGTCAGCCTCAGCCAAACCATCAAATTGATGGGTGCCCTTCTCCTTGATGAAGTTGGCCAAACCCTCGAGTGTGCGGGGGCCCTGGTATTCGATCGGTGCGTCCTTCTTGCCGGCAGGGAACAACTTAATGGTCGGATAGCCCTGGATCTGGTCGGGCACCTCGTTCTCGGTGTGGTCGAGCTTAGCCACGACAACGTTTGACTTGGTGCCGTACAGAGCACCCAGCTCCTCATAGATCGGGGCCAGGTTCTTGCAGTGGCCGCACCACGGCGCGTAGAACTCGACCAGCACGTCCTTCGTGTCGTTGAGCACGACGTCATCGTACTCCTTGCCGCTCAGAACAAACACGGGGCCGCTGTTCTCCGCAGCAGTCAGAGGCTCGGCGCTCTTCACATTGGCTGCAAGGGTGCCCCCGATGTAGCTTTCGAGATAGGCCTGCACCGACTCGGCGGTCACCTCAATGTCTTGCTCGTGAATGTACTTCTTGTTCGAGGCGATATCGTGGATCGCAAGCGCCGGGAACTGGGTCTTGAGGTTCAGGTTCTCGGCATGCTGGCCGTACTTAACGGCGTCCAGGAACGCGATGTTGGCCTTGCCCTTCAGCTGCGATACCAAGGGCTCGACGTGGCTGCGCAAAGCGGCCTTGTCGTCGGCATTATCGTGGAAAAGGAAGAGCAGAGGCAGACCGCTGCGCATGAAAAGCCCGTAGTTCTGGGGGCCGATCTCGACAAACTGCGGCACCGACTCGACAGCCAGCCACTTCGACAGCTCCTCCTCGGCAAACTTGCCGCTGTAGACAGAGGGCTCGCCGCCAGCATGGAACACAAGCACGGCCGAGCCGTCTACGCCGTACTGGGCCACGGCCTTGACGTCGGTGACCGCACCGGAAGTCGCCCGCTCGCGGAACTGCTCGGCCACCTTCTCGAACGCCTTCTTCTCGGCATCCGAAGAATACACAGCCACAATGGCGACCTCATTGTTGGCCACAAACTGGGGCAGAGAGCTCTTGTCCAGAGCAGCCACCGTGGGCAGGGCCTGGCGTTTCATGAATTTGACAATCTCCTCGGCCTGGCGCTGGCCGCCGTAGTTTGCCGGATTCTCCGTGTCGCCATTGCGGATCACTTTAAGTGTCGGGTAGCCCTGAACACCGAACTCCTGGCACAGAGCCTGTTCCTCGGTGCAGTCGACCTTGGCAAGAACACCGAGCTCTTTGGCCGAAGCAAGCTCGGTCGCAGCTTTTTCGTACTCGGGAGCAAGCGACTTGCAGTGGCCGCACCACGGCGCATAAAACTCGACGAGAGCGAGCGGGTTAGCGGCGATGAAGTCGGGGAACGACTTGCCAGTGAGCACATGGACGTCGGAGGCCGAGACCAAGCCGGCCATCAGCGCGGTGGCGAGAAGTTTGAAGTTCATTATACTGTTTTGTGTAAGAAAACTGCTGGAAACTTTGGAGTGATCAACCGAAACAATGACCTCGTTAGTTGGATGGATGCTTCTCAGATTGAGAAGGACAGATGTCCTAATGGGGCAAGGGTCGACACCTTTGTTCAATTCTGTCGGGTGGCGAGAGGATCTGGCTGAGATCTGGTTTTCATAAAACAGTGGCGCTAAAAATTGCTTTGTTTGTACCGATTGGCTCGGTTATTTTTCCATCTTTAAACGAGGACGCCGGGCAACCTGAATCTCGCCTACCGTGGCCCGGGCCCTGTGGTCTGAAATTAATGACGTATCAGGGTAAGGCCGAGGGCCATGCGGCGAGAGACACCGAACTTTACAGTGATCCGGAAGATTCGATTAAAAAAAATAATCGTGCTCATGAATTGAATTGATCGGAACAAAGCCTTAGACGGCTACGAATGGTCGAATTATGGGTCTCAAGGGTAACTGTTGGCCGCGGTTGCTGATTTTTATTTGGCGTTCCAATTCACTTTCTGAGCTGTCTTCACACCACGGGCAGAGTGCCAATTATTCTGGGGTGAACATTAAAGAGCATACTGGACATTGTATAGTATACTCCTAAACAGCGGTCGTATCACGGCGGCTAGCAGTCTACAGTCTAGTTTATGAAGCTTCTAGCCTATCCACAGAACAGTCCAGCGCGTCCGATACGCTGAAGCCGCCACTCGTCTGGCACAAACCATGCAGATTCAGCTTCTCTGCAGTGCATCTGCCCTAAATAACATCGAATCTCCCCCTAATTACTTCAAAATTTCCCAAGTTCATACGTCGACGATGATCCACCTACTCTCCTAACTTGGCCAACCCCAACCCCACGATTAGAGGCCTTCCCCCAGACAGCATCCATTACATCGACACCCATTTCTCATCCCGACTACCGTCGCAGCTCAAGCCTATTATTCCCCCCTTCGCTCTCCTGGCGGCAGTCTGGTGTTTGAATTGCGTGTAGTTTTGTTTGGTGTTGGTTACTAGCTGCGCGAAATCACTCCCCAACCCCATAACGGTCGAACGAATGGAAGAAGCCCAGGCCCTGGAGGCCATCCGTGACTTTCTCCAGTCCAAAACGTCGTACGATGTGCTGCCTGTCAGTTTCAAACTCGTGATGCTCGATACTGCTCTGAGTCTCAAGGGTAGTCTGCTCACGCTCCTACAGAACAACATTGTTTCTGCCCCGCTGTGGGACTCCCAGCGCTCGCGGTTCGCCGGCCTGCTCACGGGTCTGGATTTTGTCAATGCTTTGCGGTACCTCCAGAAGAACCCCGAGCAAGAAGAAGATTTTTTGACGTCTACTACGCTTGATGAGCTGAGAAGCGTCGAGTCCCAGCTCGGTACGCGCGAAATCGAGACTCTGAGCATTCACCCGTTCAAGAACCTGTACGAGGCGTGCGAGCTTATTCTGCAATCCCGCGCCCACCGCATCCCGCTCGTCGACCGGGATCCCGAGAGTGCTCGTGAGGTGGTTGTGTCTGTGCTCACACAGTACCGTGTGCTGCGATTCGTGGCGCTGAACTGTAAAGAGACGCAGAACCTGCTGACGCCCATCAGCCAGACCAACCTGTACAAGCCCCGGGACCAGCTGTTGACGGCCACAATGAACACACCGCTACCCGAGATTGTTACGGTTCTGTCTGAAACCGGTGTCTCCTGTGTGCCGATTGTTGACGAACACGACAAGCTGCAGAACGTCTATGAAACATTCGATCTGATGACACTACTCAAGTCGTGCTCGGTCTCGGGCCTGCAGCTCACGGTTGGCGAGGCCCTTATGAGACGGCCGCAGGATTTCGAGGGCGTTATGACATGTTCTCCTACAGACACGCTCGCACATATCATGGAAACGATTCGTCGAACACGCGTGCTGCGGCTTTGTGTGCTAGATGATGAAGGAAGACTGGCGGGTCTGGTGACGCTTGTGGAGATTCTGCGCTACATTTTGAACGGCTGATTGTCGTATGTAAAGTTTTGCAAGTGGATCGTGACGGGTCCCTAACTAATATAAGCTCGCTCCCATTCTGGTAACCCATTCCAGTGCCCCATTCTAGTGACCTAGTCTAGCATATAAATAAACTAAATACCAATCAAAGTGTATCGATACCTATATCATAGCAAATCCAGTCTTCTGATCAGTTCCAAGCTCTCCTGCTCGATTTCCCACGGATCTTTGTACAATTGCAGACGCACGTCCGGCGGAAGATTCTTCTTGGCCGCAGCCACGCGGTATCGCCAGTACTCAAACTTACTTGCGGCAGGGTCTGGCCGCTCGTAGCCACAGTAGTCTTGCGCAGATTCAATAATCACTGGATTTGCACTGCCCGCGCTGCCCGCACTGCCCGCAATGCTGCCATTGGTATTAGCATAGGCGTTGACATTGGAGTTGGTGCTCGTATTGGTACGCCTCGGAGGCAACTCTGGAGCGCCCGATTGGGAGGGTCTATCCGGAAAACTCGGCAAGCCAGCCATTTTGCTTGCGGCAGATGCAAGCGCAGACGCCTTCGACGAAGCCTGGCCCGTGAAACCCATGATCGCGTCGGCGACACCGCCTCCAATGTGGGTCCGGGCCTCGCGTTCGGCATCTTTTTCGTGGCTATTTTTCGGGTCACCAGACTCTGGTTTCCCTTGGCTCCGGAGATGGGCTGGTTTCGCTGGTTTCGGCGGCTTTGCTGTTTTTCCAGGCTGTTTTTCCGGCTCCAATTTGTCGGTCAAAGACTTGGCCTCTACAGTCAGGTCAATCAAATCAGTCGAGGCATCTACCTCTACAGAAAGTAGCTCGTTCAAAGCACGGCGCTGCTCGTCCGTGCACGTTATATCGCGGATGTAAATTGCGCGCACGCTTCTGGGGAACTTGCATGCCATCTCGACATAGGCCTCGAGGTCGCTCTCACCTGAGTCGCCCACCAGCAAGAACTGTCGCTCAGGGAAATCGCGTGCCAGTTGCTCGAGCGTCGAGCGTTTCCGGCTAGCTACGGGCTCAAGAATGCCGCTGAGCAGACCCTGGTAGTGCTTGAGATGGATTGAGCCCATCGGGAAGCGGTGGTAGGCCAGGAACTCGATGATGGGCGCAAACAGCATACGTGGTGAGTTAGAAACATAATGAAACTTGGCACCACGGTCCCGCATAGCCTGAAACCACTCTGAAACGCCGTCGAGCCGCACCTCGCGGTGCGTTTTCACAAACACGTTCTGCAGCACCTCGCGCTTGCCGCCAGTAACCCCGGTGTTTCTGATCGTGTCGTCAATATCGCTTATCACAGAGATACCCTTGGGGGACACATAGATCGGTGAGGTGTCGGCAACGCAGCGCTGGCCCTCCACAATTACAGTTCGCGGCTCGAAATCCACAACGTACGTCTCCTGGAAGTACCCGCTTTCGTCGGTCACGACAAAGTGGGCATCGTACTGCCCAAGTTTCTCGTTGCCTTTCACAACAACCTCTAGCTCCACAAATGGAAGACTCTTGTGCATGATCCCGGCCATGCGTTCGCGCAAAATCTTCGTAGGGTCGCCCGGCACCCGGAACTTGCTCGAGGAGTTCTGGGAGGCGTACGAGCGAGTGCTGTCGTAACTTTCGTCAAAACTTTCATCAACATCAATGAGTGGCACCTCCTTCCGTTGCTCAGTTGGAGTGCTTCGAGTAGGCTGGCCCACCAATCGCTCGGCAGTCGCAATCATGATTTTGTTTTTGCGGGTCATCTGGCCGGGGGAGTACAACCAGCCCCTAACAGTGACCTCGTACTTGTTTGCGGATTTGCGGCAATACGATGGGTACAATTGCAGTTTCTGCTGTGTTTGCGAAGTCTCTGCGGCCCGCGAGCCGGCTTCCGAGTCTCCAGAGTCGCCAAAGCCGCGGTTGCGCAGCGCGCCTGTGTACTGCTGCTGCTGCAGTTTTACGTTCTTCAGCATTTGCGACACCTTTGAGAGTGGCTGTTTGTAGTTCCAGGTCTCCATTGTGCCGGTTCGCGCCTGCTTCTGCAATGCAAATATCCGCAGCAGCCGAATAACGCCTCGCAATCGTGCTTTGTGTCTCGACACTGTGTCAGCTGTGATACTTCTGTTAGTCGGGAGAGTGGAGATAGTTGTTTGGTGTTGGAAAGCTACGTAAAGGTGGGTTACCAAATCCAAGCTTCTGTGAACAACAATGTTGGACAGTTGCTAATTTTTGTGCCGTGAGGACTGCCTGGCGATACAAATACCCCGCAATACTTTCTATTACCTATAGTCCATGACTCTGACAAAGTTGCCTCCTTAGCTTAGTGGTAGAGCGTTGCACTTGTATCATAAGCGAATGCAAAGGTCGGTGGTTCAATTCCGCTAGGGGGCATTCTTTTTCAGTCTTTCTTTTTGGGTCAGTAATTTTGTCGCTATGTTTATTGCGCGGAACAAGTTTTTCAGAGCAACGACTCAATATCGATAACGTTAAGCTTTGGTTCCTACAATTCCCTTCCGTCAGTGAACTACACCAATCTGGCTGAAATCTCTCAGGCTCGGGCCGGATCTCTTCTGTAACCTTGTCATTCGCCGCATTGGTATAGAGCAAACGTGGTGAGACCTTCGATCTCAGTTCTGCGGCAGGTAACTGCTTTCAACCAATTGTTCCGAAATCACACAGTCTCCTACTGTTAATTGCTCCATAATCCTCTACCTTCCCTGATGCACGGCGCTTTCGGCACTTCAAGCCAAAACAAAGAGAGAGATCAAACAATCCAGGGACTCATTGCATGACACCTTTAAACTAATCTGAACACCCGGCATTGCACCAATCCGACTTTTCACTCCGGTCCTGGGTCGGCCCTCATGCACTTCCAGAAACGGACAGTGTTAGCCCTGCCCGGCATGACCCATCGTGACCAATAAATAGCCCTGCTAGCACCCATCCTCTTCCACTCAGCCATCTTCAAATCATGCCTATTGAACTTATTCTCAGCCCGATCATGCGGCCCATCGTTAAAGCCCAGGCGCTTGTGATGGGCGTCCACCGCGAAGACAGCCACTACTCGCCGCATATCGTCGATCTCTGTACCGGCGCTAAGTCTTACACTATTCTCAAAGAGTTTGGCACGGGATCCAAAACTTTCTCTGTCTTTGACGATAGCGACCCTTCTGCCAAGACTTATTCCTCGCGCCTGTACTACATGACCCGCTCGCGAGCCGTCAAGGGCGCCTACAAGATGTACGAGCCCAATGACGAAAAGCCCATCACAACGTTCCGGGCAGGTTTGCGCAGCAATGTGCTCATGATCAAGGCCAAGAATGGTAGCGAGCGCGAGCTGGGCTGGCACATTGTCGACCACTCCGTGGATGCCCTTGATAACTACCGCACATTCCAGCTTGCTGATGGCCAGACTTATCAGTGGACGGCAAAAGGCCAGTTTCTCGAGCGTGTCAAGAATATTGGACAGAAAGAGTCAGAGGTCCGCGAGCGTGTGGGCCAGGTCAAGCTGCACCCGAACCGCCGCGGCTTCCAGCTGCTGATCAACGAGGCGCAGGTGCCGCTAGAGATGGCAATTGCCACGGCAATGATCTCATACATTGAGGCGTGGAACACTTTCCGCAGCTATGGCGGTATCTATCTTGCCGAGCAACATCTGCCGGCTTTGCCGTGGAAGCGGGACTAGGCTCAGGTTGCTCAGGTTGCTCAGGCTACTGTTAGCGCGTGCATCTAGCAGTTGATGTATGTACATTACCTAGAATATCTTTTATTTCAACGCGGGTGCTTCCAGTTTAAACATTTACCTAGGAATAAGCGTGAAAATTATACATGAATCGCTTCCACCAGTGCATACCAGAGACTGGTCGAGCCGAGGCTGCCGACGTATTCTCGTCGACATTCACGCAATCAATCAAAATGAGATGTTAATTACTTGATTTTACGAACTAGTTTTTTTCTCTGAACTCACTGTCCCGCCAGCCTAAGCCGTCTCTTGCTGACCCGGAATTTCAGGGATGGCCTCAGCCACATCCGGGGTCTCGCTCTCGTCGAGAAGTGTTTCAATGAAATTTAGCTCCTCCAGATCGACGTCGAACTGGCCAGGCACCGTCTCGCCGGCAGGAGGCGCGTGGGGCTTGACCTCCTCGATGTCCTGAGCTGCAATGTGGTCCTCGTTGCCGTCTTCCTGCGGAATGACGTTTACATCGGTCTCAACAGTCTCGGGTGCCTGTACGGTGCGAGTGAGGTCGTAGGCCGAGTAATCGGTGCGGTTGTTCAGGAACAAGCCGCACTCGAAGTCCATGTCGTGGAAACGGGACTTGCTGCACTGGGCCTTGGTCCAAACCGTGCCGTAGACAAGCGGCGAGTAGTAGACGTACCAGAGCACCGAAGAGGCGAGCAACAGCGCGCAGACGACGCTTGACAGGCGGAAGTGCGGCACGCGCTTGACAAACAGCTCCATGCCCTGGCCGATCATGAGGATGCCGAAGTAGATGGAAGCCAGGTAGTGGTGAAGGAACAACTGGCGCGCCATGAGGAACGACGGGAAGTAGTGGAACGCCCAGCCAAGTGCGTAGGTTGCGAAGTTGTAATTGAATACCTGGTAGACCGGGCTCTGGGCCGCAGAAGAGGCCGCTGCCGACAGGTCTCCGGCCGTCAAAACGCGCTGGACGCCGCCCTGGTACTGCCAGATCAGGAGCTGGACGCCCTTGAACACAACAAACACCAGCAGCAGGGCGGCCAGCGTCCAGTAGACGGGCAGGTTACCGATGAGGTAGACCTGGCGGTGGTCCTTGCCCCACATGTTGATGCCGCGGCGCAGCCACAGCCAGTCGAGCGGGCGCGACTCCCAGGTGTGCGGCTCGGTCAGGCCCTTGTTGATGTTCCACATGACTTTCTGGAGCTCGAAGAACTTGGCGAAGAACGACATCTCAGGGTAGGAGATGAGCTCGGGCTCGGGGTCGTTGACGTGCTTGTTGTCTTCGATGAACCAGTAGGTGTTCGGGCCCTGGCCGGGCCGGATGCAGGCGACCTCGCTCTGGCCAAAGCCCCAGTCGGGCAGGCGGACGTCCTTGGAGTACAGCAGGCAGCCGCTGAGGACGTGCTCGAGCTGGAACACGGTGCGCAGAGGCTGCACCAGCTTCTTGCCGTCGCCGACTGACTTGCCCTCGACAATCTTGATGCGCCAGTTGTCGTTGGCGTCGCCCTCGAAGCCTTCGAAACCGTACGCAGACACCTCGTTCAGGTAGTCGTGCGGAGTGACCGGGGCACGGTGGTCGTGCGAATGCAGGCGGTGCGACGAGTTGACGTGGCGGAACCGCACAATGTCGTCGTGCTTGAGGTGCACGATATCCGTCGGCTGCCAGCCCTCGGGCTGCCACTCCTCGGTTCCGTTCTCGATCTGCCAGACGTTGTTCAGGTCCAGGTGCGGGTACAGCGTAATCTGCTGCTGCTGCGAGCCGCCAGGGTAGACGGAGTCGTGCGAGTGCAGATAGCCGCCGACCGAGTTCATGTGGCGCAAGGTGACCTCGGAGCCGATGCCGAGCTCGAGCGGGATGCCCGACGGGATCGTGTTGTGCTTGAGATGCGCCTGGAACGCGCGGGGCATGAAGGTGGCGCCCTCGCCAAAGTTGTCGACGCAGAAAAAGTGCAGAGCAAACATGCCCACGTAGAAAGCAGCGGGCACCGCAATCAGGAACAGCGAGCGGAAGCCGAAGTGCAGCCCAAACGCCTTGAGCGTGACCTGGCGATCACCCCACAGGTTCCACAGCTGGTACAGCGTGAGCAGACCGACCCAGCCAATCGTGAACAAACCGACCCATTTCGAGGAAACGGTCGTGGCCAGACCAAGGCCGGTCAGCAGCAGGTAGCGGAACCAGTCGCGGCCGAAGGACACCTCGTTCTCAAACTTCTTGAAAGCGTACGCAGTCAGGGCAATGAAGAACACAAGCGGCGAATCCAGCAGAATGTACCGCGAGTCCGTGGCATGTGTGTTCTCGAACGTCAGCAGAAGAGCTGCCACCGCGCACAGCTGCGAGCGCACGCCGGAGGCCTTGAGCGTGGAGTACAACAGCACGATGCTGCCTACACCCATCAGGGCGGGCAGAGAACGCATCATGACGTACGGAACATTCTGGTCGACATAGGACATGCCGATGGTCTCAAACGTAAACTCGCCATCGTAGCCGCCGAGGTGGGCAACCACGGCAAACAGCATCTTCGCCAGCGGTGGGTGCACGTCCATGAAAAAGCGGCCAATGACGTACTTGCGGGCGAATCCGCCGAAGTGCACCTCGTCAAAGACAACGCTGTCGGGCCAGGCAAGGTTGTTGCACCGAATGAGCACCGACAGAATGAAAACAAATGCCAGCAGCTTGTAGTCGCGGCGGTTCAGGCTGCGGTCCTTGGCCAGGCTGGCACTTACGGCCGTCACGGGGTACGGCGCGGTTGCTTTTTCCATTTTGATTTAATTTTTTGGTTGAACCAGAAAGCAAGCACAGAGCAAAACGCCTAGGATGCGGAAAAGTCCAAACAAGAAACCAAAAAAAAGTGAAGCGCTAAAGGGCTAAGGTGAACTTCCCGGGGAACCTTGGGAACTTACACGCGTGTCCAGTTCAATTAGGGTCGGTCGTGCGTGTGAACCCTAACCGCGCTGCCTCGCTTCCGGGGGCTAGTGGAGGAGGCAATGGGTTTAGGGGGCTAGTCCTTATGGGGCAGTTTCTGGGTTTTCGGAAGGTTTCAAAATCGACTAAGTTTACAAACCGCGAAATCTGTAATTATGACTTGACTTATCTGAAAATAGCCGCGCTTCACTGCGTCGCTAAACTTTGTTTGAGTACCTCTTATACTGGTCTAACTGACGTCAGAATTGGAATACAAGACTTGATGCGTATGTTAGTTAGGGTGTATAGGTGTAATATTGAAAAAGTACCAATCTTGCCTGTGAAATTTCAAGTTGAGAATGAGATTAAAACAATGGAATTGTGAAATCCACAAAAAATAGAACCAGTTTCTTGGCAAAAGAGAACAAAAGAAAAAATAGCAGCCAGAGAATTAACTATCCTCGAATCCACCTCCTGAGCTGTGGTTTTTGCATGACTCCCGGTATATCAGGCCTACAGCTGAAAAAAAAGTATCCTCTACTATTCACAAATAAAGCTCCCTTCGTTGCCAAAAAAAAAGAAGTCCTTGATTTCGCCATTTCTAAATTCCAATAATTATAGAAAATACTTACAATTCTGCGACAGTTAGCACCTCGAAACCCCTTTTAAGCGCTACTTTCCACCCTCCTTCTTACTTAATGGGCGTCCCAGCTTTTTTCCGCTGGCTGTCGCGGAAATACCCCAAAATCATCCAGCCTGTCCTCGAAGATGATCCCATCGAGGTTGATGGCGTAGAATACCCTGCAGACTACTCTCAGCCCAACAAAAATGGCGAATTGGACAATCTTTACCTCGACATGAACGGCATCGTCCACCCGTGTACGCATCCCGAGGGCCGCCCTGCGCCCGAAACCGAGGACGAAATGATGCTCGAGGTTTTTAAATACACAGATCGCGTCATCAGCATGGCTCGGCCGCGAAAAGTGCTGGTCATGGCTGTGGATGGTGTCGCTCCGCGTGCCAAAATGAACCAGCAGCGAAGCCGTCGATTCAGAGCGGCCCAGGATGCCCGGCTTGCTGCGCAAATAAAAGAAGAGGAGTACGCCAAGGCTGAGGCCAAAGGCTTAGAAATTGATGAAGCTGTGCGGGGCAAAAAAGCGTGGGACACCAACGTCATTACGCCCGGTACTCCGTTCATGGATCTCCTAGCAAAAAGTTTACGCTACTGGGTAGCCTACAAACTGAACACAGATCCCGGCTGGAAGGACCTTAAAGTCATTATTTCTGATGCGTCGATCCCTGGTGAAGGTGAGCACAAGATCATGGAGTTTATCCGTAGCCAGCGCAATGATCCGAGCTACGACCCGAACACCTCGCACTGTATCTACGGTTTGGATGCAGATCTGATCTTCTTGGGTCTGGCTACGCATGAGCCTCATTTCAGAGTTTTGAGAGAAGACGTGTTTGCTCAGAACAAGACTGCTGCCAAAAACGGTAAGAAGCCGTTTATCTGGCTGAACATCGAGATTTTGAGGCAGTATCTGGAAGTTGAGCTTGACATTCCTGGCCAAGGGTTTGCGTTCGATCTGGAGAAGGCTCTCGACGACTGGATTTTTATGGCGTTTTTCTGCGGAAATGATTTCCTGCCTCACCTACCGTCGCTGGATGTTCGAGAGAGCGGTATCGACATTTTACTCAAATCCTGGCGTCAAAGTCTTGGTAAAATGAACGGCTACATGACCAGAGACGGGGATGTCAACCTGCACCGGGTTCAGCTACTGTTGCGGAACGTTGCCAACGAAGAAGCGGGCATTTTCAAGAAGAGACACGACCAGGAAATGCGGCGGCAGGCCAATGACAGGGCGCGGCAGGCCGAGAACAAGCGTCGCCGCTCCGACAAACACGAGTCGCAGGGTATCGCGCTTGCAAAAACCCGGGGCGAAACGGCGCCGGTTAACCCGCTCGATAATATCCCGCTTTATACGACTTCGGGCGAGAGTGTGGGCCAAACTCACATGACGAACCAGGAGCTCGTGGCGCGACAGACTGAGATTACCCTGGCAAATGACACCAATGTCACTGCTAACACCAGCGATGATGCGAACGGTAACAACAAACGCTCGAGGTCAGACGATGACGAGGCTGAAGGCGACGTCAAGCTCTGGGAGCCCGGCTACCACGACCGTTACTACGAGATGAAGTTCAAGGAGAGCGCCAAGGATGATGTTTTCATGTATCGCGTTGCACAGTCCTATATCGAGGGTGTGTGCTGGGTTCTCAAATATTACTACCAGGGCTGCCCCTCATGGACCTGGTACTATCCCTACCACTACGCGCCCTTTGCCCAGGATCTCGTCAACTTGGAGCACATGACCATCGAGTTTGATTCAGGTGCACCATTCCTGCCGTTCGAACAGCTCATGAGTGTTCTACCCGCTGCTTCGGCACATACCTTGCCCCCGCTGCTACGAAAGCTCATGAGCGATAAAGACTCGCCAATCATCGACTTCTATCCAGAAGATTTCCCAATTGATATGAATGGAAAGAAGCAGTCCTGGCAGGGAATTGCGCTGCTGCCGTTTATTGACGAAAAACGATTACTCGAGACTGTCAGAGCTAAGTATCCTGAGCTGAGCGAGGCAGACCGGTCCAGGAACTCTATGGGCAAAGAGATTCTGCTGTGTGCTCCCGAAAATGTTTTACGGGAGGAGCTCGAGAATTTGTACGCCCCCGAAGCACAGAGCTCGCAACGTGTATTCAAGTGCCGCGAATCCAAGGGCCTGGCAGGTACTGCCGCAAAAATCGATGATTGGCGGCCACGCAAGCCGCTCATTTGCCCTGTCGAAAGTGATAGCTACCCGGATATTCTTGTGAACGGCTGTGTGATTGTTGAGTACGAGATGCCGGCCCAACAGCGACACAAATCGATGCTTCTGCAGAACTTCGTCGGCATAGATCTCAAGCTAAGCCACAGCGAACGCGACCAGATTATTTGGAGGCGCCAGAAAAGCGACCGTGGCGACGAACGTTTCGACAGAAGGCGTGAAAATCAGAATCAGAATGAAGATTTCAGCGAGCCTCGTCCAAAAGATCCGGAAGGATACTTGGGGTTCATGGAGAGTCTCACGAACAGATCCCTACACAATCCTCAAAATGCTGCAGGACACGGTAATTATTATAATCAGGGCTATAACCAGGGCTATAACCAAGGTCATGATGGCCAGAGCCAAGGCTATCGGGGATACAATCGGAGTCAGGGTCAAGGTTACCAAAATCACGGACACAGCTCTGGACAATCTTACAACAACAACCGAAATCAAGGATACCAGGGATATCAGGGCTATCAAGGATACCAGGGCCAGGGGCAAAACAATAGAGGCACTCAAGGCAATCAAGGATATCAAGGATATCAAGGATACCAGGGTTACCAAGGGTATCGCCGGTCATGAGATGGTATAAGGTTATTTATTCTATGTTTCTGAAATATGTACATGAGGAAGAACATAACATAAAAAATAAGAAGGCTTTAGGATTTGACGTGCAATGGGCACTGGCGGAGAGGTGTCTACTCCGTAAGCTACATTATAGTCTATAAAAACTAAAAAAAAATTGTGGCTGTAGTAGAAAAAAAAAGAGACTATGCCCGCGTCCATGTGCTTGTGATTCGCTAACGCTTTAAATACCCTAGTTATGCTGCAAGAGCACCCTGTGTTTGAGCCAGAGCGCATTCTGAGTGTTTGCCATTCGATTGCCTATTGTGGATATTAAGTTGCGATATTAAGTTAGGTTTGCCAAATCCACTCTTGTAAATCGCTAGCAACTTGCCTATTGTGGTCATTAAGTTGAAAAAACATGTTATGATTTAGCACAGATTGACGCTTTCTGATTTTTCTGCAAGCCCGAACCTAAAGAATGGTACAAAAACTAGTGGTACTTGTGCTAAGACCGCCCTCGCCCCTAGAATTTTAGGTCCGGAGTTTGGCCCAAGACCCAGATAAAATTACATGTGGTTCAACAGAAAAACAAAATTATTGAAAAAAAATCTATACAGGCATTGCTCTGAGTATCTTGACTATCTTGCCAAATTGACAATTTACCATGCTCAGCCCAAGCCCCACAGATGCCTACATGGGCCCACAGCTCCCAGCAGTTCTCACCTTAACCTGTTCTTCGTGGCTTGCCGTTCCTATCAAGCACAGATCTGGTAGCACTGGTTGCTGGGGTATTCTCAGCTTTTGATTTGATTTGAGTCGAGGCTTTGGAGGTTTGAGCACACATTTCTCATCTCTAATTTTCAGAATCGAATGAGGAAGATGTTCAGGCGCAAAGACGATGCCGGAGGCAGCTCAAGGGCGTCCAGCAGCGGCAGCGGCAGCGTCAGCGGCAGCGAGACCCAGTCGGCCCGGCACAGCTCTCCATCCGTAAACCCGAAACTTTTTAACAAGTCGATTGACGTGACCCAGGGCCTGCCTCCGCATTTTCAAAACCAAAATAGCCCGCTTCCGCCCGGGCTGCAGACGTACAAGGTCGGCGTGGCCAGCGACTGCAATTCGAACTACCGCAAGTCCATGGAAGATGCACACTGCATGTACGTGAACTTCATGGGCAGCCCCAGCTCGGCTCTTTTCTGTGTGTTTGACGGCCACGCTGGTGGTCAGTGCTCGCAGATCTGCGCCAAGCGGCTGCCGCAGCTTATCAGTGACGAGCTAGAGACGCAGCGGTCGTCGACCAGCGCGCCGGAAGCGCTGGCGGTGGCCTTCCGAGCTATGGATGAGCTGCTGGAGAATGAAAACATTAAAAACTCGGGCTCGACTGTTGCTGCGGCCCTGCTTCGTGTAGATGACGCTGCCAAAACTAACACCAACACCGATACCAACGGCAACGAACAGCGCCTCAAACTGTTTGTCGCAAATTGCGGCGACACCCGTGTTGTGCTGGCCCGTGGCGGCCGTGCGCTTCGCCTCAGTTACGACCATCGCGCCAGCGACACGCATGAGGCAAAACGCATCCACAACGCCGGCGGCATCGTGCTCAACTCACGAGTTAACTCGATGCTGGCCGTGACCCGTTCCCTCGGTGACCTCTACATGAAAGATTACGTTTTGGGTGACCCGTATACTACGGAAACCGCTATTGGCGATGACGATAGTTTTTTCATCGTTGCCTGTGATGGCGTATGGGACGTGATCTCGGACCAGGACGCTGTGGATCTGGTGAAGGACTTGGCAGACCCGCGTGAGGCAGCCGAAAAGCTTGTGCGCACGGCGCTGCAGAAATATTCGACGGACAACTTGACAGCTTTAGTGGTGCGGTTGCGTTGATAGTGCATGAAGAGCCACATCTGTGGAGAACATTAGTGAACCCAGAGCGGAGACGGATTAACGAACATTCAAAGGAATCTAACCATAGCATTGTATTGCAGAGACAGCACTCAAACACCTGTGCACTCAATTACTCGAGTTAGCTGCATGGCTCGAATTTCTTGCACCCTTGCCGAAAGCGCAGCCCAAACCTGAGCCGCGCGACTTTGAAGTCTCAGAAAATTCTTGCGCGGAACCCAAGTCACTTGCGATCAAGATCATCTACATCTATGAACACTTCGTGTGTTTCACCACAAGTTTAGCATCTATGAACATGAATGAGCATTAACGATGCAAAACAATTCATCCATTTTATTTGTAAGTCGTAAAATCTTCTAGACCTTAAAAGTTCTGTCGAGGAACGTGTGAATGAGCCAGAAGGAGTTGAGGTCCTCATGAGTTCCTGAAATCAATGTGAGCCCTGGCAGCACTGCTGCGGAAACCCGAATGAACAGAAGCGGTCTGGTGCTTCTGAATTATCTCATTCTGGTGAGCAGTGTGGTATTCATTCTAATTTGACGTCGAGCTGGTCAATTTTTGGGGTCATGGATATAGCGAGCGATAGCGCTTCAAATAAATAATTATTCAAACTGAAATCCAGCAATCAGCGGCTTTCAGCTGCTAGTTTTGATCTGATTTCAAGCTCAAGCGTGTCCAGGGCGGTCTGATATGTCTCGATGTGGGCATTCAGAGCAGACACATCGATGGCCGAATTGGGCACTTGCCTGCCAGGTTCCGAGCCGACCTTGAGAAGGATGTCTCCACTGGCTTCGAGGATTTTGTTCACGCTGTCTTGGAAAGTCTCGATAGTTTCCATCTGCAGTTATTTGCAGTCAGTTCAGGCGCACTTTAAAGGCACACGCTCGTTCGATGCCCGCTTAGAAAACAGCCCCTGCCAAATATCCATCTTATGTGATACTCCATGCACTTCTTATATTTGTGTGCGCTCCCCGACCCACTCCGAGGGCAAGGGTCACGGGGACACATCTGGTTAAGTTTTTGTCAGCCAGCGGTTGGCCAATCATCCAAATGTTCCGGACTGTTCAGAGGTCGCTGCGCGCTGCTCCCCGTCTCGCCCGTGGTTACGCCGAGGCCACCGGTGCTTCTGACAAACTGAAGCTGTCTTTTGCGCTGCCCCGCCAGTCGCTTTTCTCGGCCAAAGAGGTCACCCAGGTGAACCTGCCCACCACTTCTGGCGTCATCGGTGTGCTTGCCCAGCACGTTCCCACCGTTGAGGAGCTGATCCCTGGCGTCGTTGAGGTCATTGAGGGCTCCGAGACCAAGCAATTCTTCGTTGCTGGTGGTTTCGCTACCGTGTCCGAGGATAGCACCCTGAATGTCAACGCGACTGAGGCCTACCCCGTCGAGAACTTCTCGGCTTCCGAAGTCAAGAACCTGCTTGCCAACGCCCAGAAGAACGCCACTTCTTCCGATGAGGCAGTTGCTACTCAGGCCAAGATTGAGGTCGAGGTCCTTGAGGCTCTTGCTGCTGTTGCCAAATAGATATGTACTGATGAAAAACTAACATTAGATGTAAGCTGTACAGAAGGTTCGGACTGAGTGCGTTTCGGTTGCGATTTTCAGGGATCCCCTAAAATAGCTCCAAACCTTGAAGCAAGCACAAATTTATAGTTCGTTATTCGTAAATACGGTATTTATGTTTCAATGATGGGCCACGCGTGGCCCGTGCTCGTGTCTTTGGGTGGTGCGCATGCTCCAACCTATCTCTTATATTATGTTCAGACAAAACACTCTAATTGCACACATCATTCAATACCGCGGAAGTGTATCCTGATTACGTTTAAACTTGCGGTAGTCTCGGAACACCATGTAAATACCCACAACACCAAGCACAGCGATCAATATGAAGAAGTAGAACGTCCAGCGAAACACCGACTCATCAGGGACCACGTCGGCCACCGGCTCCTCCCATTCAGGCAACTCAGTCACCTGGATCTTGAAAATCTCGTGTGACTCGTGCAGTTCACCCGTGGCCGCGGAAATAGCTAGAGTTGACGCCTGCTCCAGGTCAAGTCGCCGCTTGATCACTGTTTCCCACCGCTCACGGTAATAAACTTCAGCAACAAAATGCCCACCTTCGTGGTATGTCACCTTTAAAGTGTGTGTGCCGGCAGCAGAGCGAAGTCCGCGCAGCGAATGGCCCGCCAACTCGTTGTTGCGTCCATCATGCTCGGCATCGTATTCGACCTGGCCGTTATTCTGCATCAGAACCATGTATGGAAACGCCTTGTTGGGCCGATTATTGCGGTACGTGTCGATAACCAGCGAAGTACCGTCATAATATTCATCGAGACCGAACATGCTGCCTTCTTTGATCTTGCTGGCATCTTTCAGGAACCAGATGGCCATGCCGTCTCCGTACAGAGCTTTATTCTGGCCGCCGATTTTGAAGTCGATAGAGAGCTCAAAATTACGCGGAAGTGAACTCGAACGCGAATATATCCAGCCGCGCTGGTCGGGAGCATCCGCAGTAAGGCGCACCTTGTTGCTCGAGAGAATGGTGGCTCCGCCGATAGCATAGTTGTCGTTCTCGAAATCATGCGAGACGAATGGGTAACTCAGCCCCAATTCAGGAACATTTCGAGGCAGCTGGGCCAGCACAGCTTGCCCGAATGCCATCAGCATCAGCGAATAGCCGAGCAGGTGACGCATGTTTGAGATTAGACAGTTAGGATGGTTTTGTCACAAGGCTAACAACTGTGCTCGGCTGGAGATGGTAATCAGATCGACTGCTGTCGGGGGTGGTCTCGCGCAGGAGACCATCGGTACGGAGATTTAAATAAACAAGAAGGCACTGCTTTTTGAGCTTTTTTTTAATGGAGTTTAAATGAAATTTACTTGCGATTTGGAAGATTCTCGAGATGACGAATGCTGAATCGGACCGTGAGGCTCGAAAGTTCAAGAAGAAAATATAGTGACAGAACCAGGAACAAGGACTGCGTTGAGCCATATGAATACTCAAGTCCCGATACTCGTTCTGCAACTGCTCCTGGCTCGAGCGGAGCTTGCGCATCAAAGCTATTGCCAAACCACGTGCAGTGCCCTGCATGCTATGTATCGGGTTTGGGGGCTCATCTCGAGTATCGTGAAATTTGTATTTATGTCGGCTAAAATCCGGGGTGCGAACCGGAATCGCTAGGCCCAAACTCTTGGTCAGTATCAGGCTCGGCCAGCATCATATTTAGATAGACCGAGATCTTGGACCAGTGCTCACATTTCTTGCTCAAAAGCATCAATAATTTATTTGGAAACTGGGCGTCTTACGAACAAGATAGTTAAAAACCTCGCTGAAGCCATGTTGCATGTGGCACGTACTGCTTTTAGTCGACTAGTAAAGTCAGTCTAGGCTGAAAAACTGCGCCAAGGCAGTGGCACGGGATTAGTGCTCCAGCCGCAGTGGCCGAGCTCGGAAATAGTTGAGCAGGCCCGATTCGTAGATCACAGCTGTGGGGAATCATATAAAGTGTAGCTGACAGATTGCGTCTGGTCTCGTTACCAGAGTGAAAGAGGCCTGTAATAAAGGTGGTCTAATGACTGCCCACAGATCCTTACTTCACAAGGGTGGCGATAGGCACGACGATCACAATGATGATAATAATCACAACAACAGCAATCAAGCAGAGACGCATCTTCATATCCTTCCACCACATCTGCTTCCGAACCCGGTTGGCTCCTCGCCGGAAGCCCTGGGCAGAAACAGCGAGATTGTCAGTCTTATCCTGGAGCGAGTCCAGACGCTCACCGCGTTCGGCAACTTTGTTCATGTTCTCACGCATGATTCCAACTGTGTCGTCAATTTGAGCCTGGATAGCGGCTGTACGAGTGGGGTTGCCACCGGTCTGGGACGCTGGGATATAGGGGTCGTATGGCTGGCTGGACATGTTTATTTGGGGTTTTGTGTATGTGTGTTTGTCCCCGTTAGGTGCTTGTACGCTTGTATGGAATTCTTCCTGGGTTTCGAGCCGATTGAATGAAGTCTGGGAGATTCGGAAGTTGCGGTTAGAAAGAAGAAACATCTCCGCCTCGCTATAAACACAGCCCAAACCTCCCAAGGCTGACCAAGGCTGTATCTGACGATGCGCTGGCGGTGAGGCTCGTGGCTTACGTCGACGATGATTACGGCGTCGATGCTCAGTTCGACCCAGCTAGGGAGTCATTACAATTAACTAGCAGCAGGACTCAAAAAGCGATCTCCTTCTCTAGAATCTATGAGACTAATGACAGTGGCAGACACGATCCGCAGAAAAGTGGTGCAGGAGCTCAAGCCGCTGGCATTCGAGATCCACAATGATAGCCACAAGCACGCCCATCACGCGGCAATGAGAGGCTCCGACAATGTCACCGAGTCGCACTTCCGGCTTTCTATTGTCTCCGAAGCCTTCGAGGGCAAGAACATGCCTGCAAGACACCGCATGGTGTACAAGCTGCTCACCGAGGAGATGCAAAAAGAAAACGGCGTGCACGCTCTGCAATTGAGCACCAAGACACCGGCGGAAGTCAACAAGTAGTATTGGCAGCCAGTAGGTAGTGGACGCCGATAAGTAGAGTGGGCATACGCAAATCGAAATCGAAGATAGTTTAGAGTTTCCTTACGGTTAAAAAAGCTACAGATTAGTTATGCAGTTTAAGCCTTAGCAACGGCCTTGCGGACAGCGTGGCGGCGCTGCTTCTTGAGGACAAGAACCTGGAAGCGCTCGAAGTCGGAGAGCTGGCGGCGACGCTCGCGCTGGGCGATCTTCTTAGCCCACGAGGACTCGGCCCACTTCTGAGCAACACCAGAAGCCTCCCACTGCTTCTTGACAGCAGAGGAGCCGGCGGCGCGGGAGATCTTGGGGACAACGTGCTGGGTGAGGACAACGTTGGCAAGGGAAACACCCTGGCGGGCAACGCCAGTGGCGGGGCCGTCAACGAGGGCACGCTTGTGGTCAATAATCTCAACAATGACAGCGAGCTTGCCAGCGTCAGCGCCCTTAACGATCAGGACAACGCGGCCAAGCTCAACTTGGCGCCAGTTGGTGCTCTTAACGGTCGACTCAGACATGATTTAGGTGAGTATCCCTGGCGTGCGAGTCTATGTGTTTGGCGATCCGGTGGGACGTGACAAAGCCCTAACTTTTGCGGTGGGAGTTTGCTAGGCATTTCCTAAGGGAGCGAAGCCCTAACGGCTGCTGACACAGTGATGACACGCACAAACCACAGTCCGGCTCAGGCACAAAACCACGCGAGAATAATCAGTTCAGCGGTTTAAATTCCCACTGATGACTATAATTTGCGATTGAGGCCCTAAGGGCTGGACGATACAAAAACTTTGTCTGAGGGCGTTTCTAAAGTTGATTAGAGTTGTTTTTTCATAAAGATTCTGAAGGGCATTCGCCCGACTCAAAAACGAATAGACCTGAGTTTAGTCTGAATTTCGATATGTTTATTGCTTGTTTTTTCTTCGATGCCATGTGATTGAGTGGAGCGGAGACCGAGCACCATTAACTATACTGCAACAAATTGTTAAATACCACAACTATGAAAATAAATAATATGTCGATGGGATACTGCGCTGAAAACATTCAGACCAGAGATTCGCGAATAAATTCGGCCATCGGCTGTGTGACCTCATGGTCAACACTCCGAGCCCAGAGTACATCGAGATGCGAATAGGAGGGCAAATCGTAAACTTTCGAGCTCACATGCTCGAAGGTGCTCAATCGGTTGATCAAACGTTCGCCATCACAAAGATCATCACGACCACATACAAATAACGCAGTTTTAGGGAAACGCTCGTCGAACCAGGGCTCTGCGTCTGACTCGAAAATACACTTGCGATCAGCGAAACCACCCTTGCCAAGCCACCACATCATGAGCTTAGCACTCACAAACACCGGAGCAAAAATAAAATTGCGGTCACGGTAGTGTCTGTCCCACAGAAGGTCGTTCCAGCCCAGCATGTAGTTGAACATAATGTAACCAAGGTATACGAATACACGGAGCGGCAAGATCCTGTGGGATAAAGTCATAAGGCCCATAAATGCTCGGGAACCCTGCAGGAGTCGGTATACAGGCTCTGTGTGTCTTAATAGACGCAGAAACCAGCGGTTTACCAGGGGACCCGCAAACACAGCTGGAGCCAGCGCGATGAAGGAGGCGATGCTCTCACCCATTTCGGGCCGCATGCCCTTGTGCAGACATGTAAACATCTGCGCAGTTCCTTGAGAATGTGCTGCCACCGAAATCTTCGGGGCCCCAGTCTTGGCCTTGACGTGATTTACCAGAGCAGGAACATCTTCGGTGGCCAATTCTTTCATACTCCAGTCCCAAGCCTTAGAACTCCAGCTGGAAACATTGTCATTTTTCAAGGCGAAATTACAGCGGGTGTTTCCGAGCCAAACGTCGAAGCCCTGGCGCATCAGCCCGATAGCAATAGCCTCCTTGCCCGACGTACAATAGGCTGCAGAGTGCTGCATCAGACCAGGGAGCAACAATACTGGATGCCGTCGAGGTGATCCAGGGCTTTCACTATGTTCCGATAATTTGCTTGCCTTTTCTGAAGCTTGAGAAGTCAAAAAGTCAGGGAGTTCGGCCGTTATGTCCTGTTTTTCACCTCTGGAGATTGGACGAAGATTGGATGCCTGGCGTGGAACACTTAGCGATTCTCGACTTCCTCCACTCACTTTACGGATGGCGTCTGGCAGAACATCAGGCTTGGCATCAAGCGGAGTCAGGCGGCTAATTTCTAGGTGATAGCCCGTCTCCGATTTGATGTATTCAGTCTCTACGCGAATGTCGTACAGCTTCATGTAGTACGCCAGGTCGAACTTCAGAACGCCTTCTTCCTTCGAAAGCTGTATGGCAGGGTCTTTCGGAGTGCTTTTGGTAACAATATTTGTGACGAGCGCAATGAGCATCAGAGTTGATAGATAGACTAGCCCAAAGATTGCAGATGTCACGGCGCAGATGGCCCGGTATGCCTGGCTCGCCATTCTCTTCGAGTTCTTGCAACAAATAAGAATAAATAGGGATTCGGCGTTGTACAACAAGGGCTCTAAGGACTGATTCAGGCTCGAAGCTCCCGTGAGTATGTTATTTTAATTTGCTTGCTCGAACTTTCGGACGCGAAATTCTAGTTTATACGACGCGCGCTAAAATCCAGTGTCTGTTATGATGCCAATGCAGTACTGGGAGGAGGGAGGAGGGCTTTACGTGCAGCGTGTAATTCAATGCGTTGTAGAGTACTCGATCGTTTTGAGGTCGATGGAGCCCTCTTTTTTGAAACCCTGATTGCAGCTATTGAAAAATTGTGGGTATAAACAGTAATGTCTGGATGGTGTATGAGGGCCGTGAACCTTTGATTTTTGGTAAATTAAGCTGCGCGTGCCCGTGGCAGCTGCAGTTAAATTAATTATTTTACAACTGCGTGAAACCTAAAATGGTATACGTGACTCAGCAATAGACACAGACTCGCTTCACTTTTTGTCATATTTCTAGCAGGCCTCAGGCGTGATATCTCTACCTTTGTAAAGCCCCCAAAGAGAATGAAATTTAGTCGCTCTTTCTCGGTTTTGGTGGCAGACTCTGCGGTTAGAGTTGTAGGCAAGGCACCTAAGCCATCGCCTGTTGCGATCGACCGCTCACAGATTCTGTCCAAGCTAGAGAGATCTTTCCTCCACGAGCGTCTCAACACTACACACGCCAGACTTGTTTTCAGACCAACAAAATCGTATAAGCTTGAGGGCCGTGATCCTGTGGTGGTTAATGGTGAGGTTTTGCAGCCTCAAACGTACCCGGGTCTGCCCAGCGTGGCCAATTTGACTGACCTGATTGCGTCGAGCCAGACGGCCGAGGATATCCAGACTGCCCTCAACTACCTTGAGCAGTACGCTAAATACGAGCAGCCGCGCGCCAATCTGCGTCCCGAACATCTTGCCCAGCTTCTGCGCAAAGCGGCGGAGTTTGATCAGCTGCGGCCAGTACTTTTCAGCCTTTCTTCGCGTCAGAACAAGCTCTACAAAGAGGTCTTCACCGGAGACGTGCATCTCGAACTTTTGCGAATCCGTGCGCTGCAGGCGGCGGCTGACCCCACATCACGCACGTCGAGTGTTCCTAGCCTGCTTGAGCGCTACCAGCAGTGCGAGCGCTCGTTTTCGCGCGAAGCAGCGTTGCTTTTCGGCTTCGCGGCCCACCAGCGCTCGAGCGAGACTCGCAATGTGCACGTCCGGCTGGTCCAGAAGCACGCGATGCGGTGCGCCGGCCAGTTTGATAACCTCAAAGCTGTGAAACGGCCCAACCCACTCGATGTAGCTCTGGCACTGGACGCCGCTAAGGCGCTGGAGCAGCCCCGCCTTGAGGCTGTCCTGCAAGCATACGTCTCAGAAGTGCCATCGCCCGAGGAACAGACTCTTTACAGTGTTGCAGTGGCGCCTAAGCCTCTGAGCACCGAGGAAAGATCTGGCAATACTGCAGAGGCCGAGACAAGCGCTTAATTTTGACGTCATATTATGTACATACAACTGAGTATTTGAACAGGATCCATTCTGTCAATGGCGAGACTTATAGAGTATCAAGGGGTGGCTTTGAGGAGTAAATCATAATTATAATACGGGTCGAATGTTTTCAAAAATATAAATATATGTATATATGTATACATTGTTTTCAGGTTAGGGTCGTTACCGATAATGTCGGGGAAGCTACAATAGAAGATAACAGTATTTCAGAGACACAGAGAGCAGAAATGCAGTTTATTGAAAAAAATCGCTAGATTCGTGCAAAATGGCCCCTCGAGTAGTGCTTAATGAATCTACCAACTTTGGGAATATCCGTTCGCATCTTTGGAAACTGTCACGTGCATTCGCGTGCTGTCCTACGCTATTAAAACCAGCTTCCACGATCGGAACTGCCCGACTTCGGAGACTCGCAAGGAACTGCTGCAAGTTTAATACGAAGATTGAGACCGAGCAAATTAAAATGTCCACTAACATTACTTGGCACGAGGGGCTGACGCACACCGAACGTTCGACTTACACCAAGCAGCGGGGTCTTACCATCTGGTTCACTGGCCTCAGCGCCAGTGGAAAATCCACGATTGCGACTGCTCTTGAGCAGGTGCTGCTGCAAAAGGGTGTCAATGCGTACCGTCTGGATGGAGACAACATTCGTTTTGGTCTGAACAAGAACCTGGGCTTCTCAGAGGCAGACAGAAACGAGAATATCCGTCGCATCGGCGAGGTCGCCAAGCTGTTTGCCGATTCGACTGCCGTCGCCATCACCTCCTTCATCTCGCCCTACCGAGCCGACCGGGATCAAGCCAGAAAGCTTCATGAGGAGAGCAAGCTTCCTTTTGTCGAGGTTTACGTCAATGTACCTGTCGAGGTTGCTGAGCAGCGCGACCCTAAGGGTCTGTATGCCAAGGCCCGGGCCGGCGAGATCAAGGAGTTCACGGGAATCTCCGCGCCCTACGAGGCCCCAGAGGTGCCTGAGGTTGAGGTCACTCACCAGGATACTGTTGAGGAGAGCGTGGTTAAGATTGTCGAGTACCTCCGTATCCAGGGCCTAGTCCCTTAAGTCAGTCAGCCAGTCAGTCACTGTACATAAAGCTTCGCGATAAATAACTACTTGATAAAACTTGGCGCTGATTTGAAGGCCGACAATTACAGTTAAAACAACGTGTGCGTTCAGCGTTGCAGCCGGGCCATGCGAGCATCCAGATTCTCGGGCTCGGCAACAGCAGCATCAGGCACCGGTGCCAGCTGATTGTTGAGGTCAATTCCGATCTCGTCAAGAACCTTAGCAACAATCTCGTCGCTCTCTTCCTCCTCGTCCTCGAAACCGTCTTCAATGGCGTCGTCCATCATCTCTTGGCGCTGGTCCATGATATCAGTCTCGCGCTCAAACTCCATAGCAATTTTTGACAGCTGAGGCATATTCATCTGCCGGTTCATGGTTCCCAAAAGTCTGGAAGCACCCTGCATGCTCTGCATCATCTGCTGATTGCCGCGCACGGTCTGGATTCGCAGAGAAACCGCCTGGAGCTGTGTCTTCATGACATAGAACTTCTGGATGTAATTGCGCGTGCGAACCAGGTCCTTGGCCATGATTTTGCAAGAAGCAGTCTGGCCATCTCTAGCGCTTTTCTTGATATCCGCAATCAGCTTGCGCTCCTGGTTTTCGAGCCGCTGCCGTTCCCGATCCAGCTCTCTCTGTGTACGTTCCAGTGCTCGTTGATGCTTGCGCAGCCGTTCCTGTGGCGTCATGCGCTTTCCGAACGCCCATTCCAGCACCTGCATTTTCGGTCTGGCACTCAGTCACTGAAATCTGCAGTGGCTCGACGTAATAGTTGAAGGCGTCAAGATTATGGAGATAGCGAGCGGATGATCTAACCGAGAGGTTAATTGTAACGTTAGCCTGCGAGTGTAAGATGATATAAGCGAAGGCCTCATAGAGCCCTGACCAGGCTCTGACCAGGCTCTGCCCAAGGTTTAGCTGAGGTCGCCAAAGATTTTAGTAGACCGAATAATGCAGCAGCAAAGCTAGCCATGATAGGATTTTGGGGCTGCGCCCTTCAGTACGGCAGATTATAGCCGCCAGCACGCCGTACGTGATTGCGAGGTTTGAATCAATCGGTCTAAAACTTAGCAAAATCTGGCCACAATTGCTCGAAAGCGGAAGTGCTTTAACTCAGTTTCCAGCTCATTCTAGCAAAGCGGAAAATTCCTGCTGTAAATACGTAGTTTGTGCGAAACCTACGCTGCCCATCCTGCGAGCTAATTTCAGAAGAGTTCGAACTGCATTGAGTAGTCGATTGTCGTCAGATGAAGTTTTTAGTATAAATACACTTCTCGCGTGGACCATTCTAATTCAGATTACTAGTACACAAGGATACCAGATCACGGCCGAATGTCTTACTACTAGCCGGCTTGACCGTTCTACCACTAGGAACGACCTCTTCCTAAAGGACTGTAGTTACTGCCAGCCGTGCCTGAGCATACGCATGTCCCGGTTGTGCCTCATAATTCTAGGTAAGAACTATACAATATAGGAGAGCTCTGCGGGGAGGGCCATCGATCTTTAAAGATCTTGAACGCAAAAAAGCTTTGATGATATACTTCGAATACTAGAAGTTTTCTAACTCAACTTTAATCAGAGCTATTGGGCCGTAAATCCGAGGAATCGTCTTAGAACCTCTTCACATACTCCGCAAAATCTTGGACATCTGAGTACAGATCTGGTTGTCCGAGGTCTTGGGGTCTCAGTATATTCTAATATTTGATAAATGTATGCGCGCCTATGTGCATAAGCCCTTCTTCTGCTGCCAGGCGAGAGAGACCTGGGGAACCTTATTCTTAAGGTATTATGGTCCAGCTCTATATGGCCTCTACTGATTTACCGACCTGAATTATCGGAAAAAGAAGATGTTGATTTTGATCTCCCGCGCAGACAAATTTTCTTTTCCTTCATTACTGAGCGAAAGGTGGACTGAAATTACGGATGGAGCCAATGTTCTTAAGTTGATACACTGAGGTTACGGCCTAACCCTGTCATGCACTTCGATGCCCCCCACCGCGCCCGAGCTGACCATTAAATACAGTGAGAAACCAGCACTCTCGGAACTTTTTCTCGGTAAAAAATAACTGCAACACAAACAAAAATGTCTAACCAAACTGTTTCCGGCATCCCTTTTCCCCAACCAGTACCCAATGTCATCAAGAACAACAAGCATGTCTTCGACCTGTTCTCGCTCAAGGGTAAAGTCGCCTCGATTACTGGCGGCGGCCGAGGCATTGGTCTAGCTGTAACTCACGCCTACGCCCAGGCTGGTGCCGACCTCGCTTTGTGGTATAACTCGAAGCCCTGCGACGATCTCGCCAAAGAGCTGTCCGAAAAGTACGGCGTTACCGTCCGCGTGTACAAGGCCAACGTCAACGACTCGAGGCTCGTCAGGGAGACCATTGAGCAGCAGGTCAAGGACTTTGGCAAAATTGACATCTTTGTTGCCAACGCTGGCGTTGCTTGGGAGGCTGGGCCCCTGCTTGAGTGCAAGATCAACGATGACGATGAGGAATGGAAAAGGATAGTCGACATCGACCTCAACGGCGCCTACTACCAGGCCAAGCACATCGGCAAAGTCTTCAAGACTCAAGGCTTCGGCTCCCTCATCTTTACTGCCTCAATTTCAGGTACAATTGTCAATGCTCCTCAGCTCCAGGCTGCCTACAACGCAGCCAAGGCTGGAGTCCTACATCTGTCCAAGTCGCTCGCCGTTGAGTGGGCTGGCTTCGCTCGAGTCAACTCAGTCTCGCCTGGTTACATCGCTACAGACATTCTGGACTTTGCCGACGAGGACCTGAAGTCTCAGTGGCACAGAATGGTACCTCTTGGCCGCTTCGCCGATCCCAAGGAGCTCATGGGCGCGTACCTGTTCCTTGGTTCCGATGCCTCTACCTACGCCACTGGCTGCGACCTGATCATCGATGGCGGCTACACGTGTCTGTAAATTGCTGCTGTGGTCCCATGTTTTCAGAGAACACGGGTTACAGCTGGTCTCGAGTTTTTATTCTGAGATGACGTCAAAGACCACACCATTTACGAGGCCTGCTGAACCACGAACCACAATTCCAATCTACGCAGATGAGATGTCGCTATGCCAGCATCTTGCCCTAGTGTAATGCTTCTTGAGGGTTTCTCCGGTGATTAAACGACTGATGCAGTAAATCAAGAATGAGATGCAACTACGGGTTTAGGAAACGTTCTAGGGGCTGCGCAGTTACACATGTTCTTTTGTCTTGCACTTGCTTTTGAACTTTATAGCAAGGAATGCGTATCTTGTCTCACAAATTTTATGTATCGAGATCTCAATTCGTAGGATTAATTTGTTTATGTGGAAGCCCCCCTAGTGCAGGGTCCAGGTTGCGCCTATCACTAAACATAGATTGCTTGCGGCCCAGTTGCGGCTTGGCGGGTAGCTAGGGCACTTGCTCTGTGGGAAACTAGGCTCCACCAACCACACAGTACGAAGTTCTTACGCTCATGAACTGAGAAATCAACAGTTCTCATGTAAACCCGCAAAAACATCCTCTAGTATACCCATCGGAGACAGTCGATGACGTATGGCGGCGCTTCTGTCATGTGCGTTCATGTACAGCTAACGTTTTTCTGGAACGCGAGACGATGACCCTAGGGCTGCTGGCAGGGTCGATTGCTGTAGCCCTTTTAGAGTCAGCCACGAGCTGTTCGTCGATATGAGGGCGATTAGTTAGAATCGAAATTAGTGGCCTTGATTTCGAAAAATATTCATGCCCCTCAGTTTAGATTTGTATTCCAGGTCGAGCATTGGGTTTCCAATGGTTAGGTGTGCATCGAGGAGATATGTGCTCCGCGCAAAAACCCTGTAGAAGGCTCCTACCAGTATACTAGAGTATTATGGCACACTATTTTCAACCGACTGATAAAATAGCGTTGTAGTCTCAACCCCCAAAGATTCATGTCGTAGTACGAGGCACTACTGTCCTGGACGCACGTATGTATGCTGCGGGGTTTTTGCTTGGGTAAGGGCGAACTCCTCAACTAGGTAGGTAAGCCACACACACACTTGACCCGTCCCATCTCTTCTACCAACTAGTTGAGGTTCGAGAGGCACCCTGTTGATCGTTCGTCCCTCCCTCGGTATTCCCGTTCACTGTAAAACGCTTGCCAAGTGAACGCAGTCCTTGCTGAGAATTTTTCCTTATTTCTTGAGGTCTTTTGGAATTCAATCCCTGTGCGACTTCTTGGTTTCTGGTACTCTACTCCGCAAGAACACCTATAGTCTCTGATCTACGATTTGTTAGCGTCTGGACAACTGGAACCTGTTGCTGAGCGTCTTAGCATTTAACCTTTGTTCCAGGCCTCTAGTATTTATCGATAAGCCGGCTGGCTGCCCCTCACTGGTACATTTTATTGACTTAATTCGTCCAGCTTGCTGAGCCCCAAAGAACGCTTCCGAGAACAGCACAAAAAAACTACACACGCAATCGTATCACGATGCAATCGAGCAAAAGCGAAATTATCACTCGAAAAGTCAAAGATGGACTTACTGGCGACAACGTTGAGCTGTCGTACCAGCAAATGGGAGCTGTAGGCAACGGAAGCTTCGGCGTCGTTTTCCGCGCGCGGCTGCTGGCAACAAACGAGGATGCAGCCATTAAACGCGTTCTGCAGGACCGTCGCTTTAAAAACCGTGAGCTCGAGATCATGCGCAAGGTGCACCACCCGAACATCGTCGGCCTAAAGGCGTTCTTCCATACTACGGCGGAGCACGACGACGTGTATTTGAATCTCGTGCTCGAATTTTTGCCCGGCACGGTTGCTGCCGAAGCCCGCTATTATTCAGAGCGCCGTGCCGCAATGCCGCCGCTCGAAATCAAGCTGCTAACCTACCAGATGTTCCGGTCGCTGGCGTACATTCACGGGCTTGGCATCTGCCATCGCGACATCAAGCCGTGCAATCTTCTGTGCGACCCGCGCACAGGCGTGCTGAAGCTGTGCGACTTCGGCTCGGCGAAGATTCTCGTGCCAGGCGAGCCGAACGTCGCGTACATCTGTTCGCGCTACTACCGTGCCCCGGAACTCATTTTTGGTGCGGTGAACTACACAACCAAGATCGACGTGTGGTCTGGTTGCTGCGTGATGGCGGAGCTCATGCTTTGCCAGCCACTTTTCCCTGGTGGCAATGGCATTGACCAACTTGTCGAGATTATCAAGGTGCTGGGCACGCCGACACGCGAGCAAATCTGGGCCATGAACCCTGCACACAATAACGACCACCGCTTCCCGCAAATCCGGCCACATCCTCTTGGTCGCGTCTTCCGCAACGCAGAACCCGAGGCGCTTGACTTGCTGGGCCGCATGCTCGAGTACTCGCCAGACCTCCGCCCTTCGTCCATCGAGGTTCTTACGCACCCGTACTTTGACGAGCTGCGCAATCCAAACACCCGGTTCCCGAACTTCCACGAGACTGACCAGCCTGACCGCCCGCTGCCGGCGCTGTTCGACTTCACACCGCTCGAGCTTTCGCTGGCACCAGAGCTGAACAAGAAGCTGATTCCTGAGCATGCGCGGGCCGCGCTGGGCGTCGATCTTGACAACTTTGTTCCCATGGCCCCCGACGCCATCCGCCAGCTTGCTATCTAGGTTCCTGTTCTATTTTCTTCGAGTCCTTGTTTTGAACCGGTCTCTGCTATTTAAGCTGCTCGCGAGTTCTAGAAAAATGATTTATCGAGTAGATACAACGTAAATTATAGCTAAAAATGACTTAATTGAGATGGGGCTGTCTTATTTTGGCGGAGTCTCAGGGCATAAGGACTATAACATGGACTTGATTTGAAAAGGCATACTAGCCCGTCGTATAATCACTCGTTGTGGTAGAGATTTTCTGATATATTCATTTTGGCATCAATTGAGTCGCAGGCTTCCGTGGGGAAATCATCTTTGTGTAGCCGTATCTGCATCTAACTCGTTTACTAGACGCCATATCCCACTTGGCTGAACAGCACCCGGCAATATGCATCCACTGCATCTAAAGCTGCAACGAGTAGCTATAGTCGTCGTCCATATTCTGAGCAATCCATAAGCTTGCACAACTGAACATGATGCTCAAGCTCGACACAACGTTTTCCACGCCCAAACTCATGGACGAATGATGGTGAGCAACGATGTACCGAAGCACGAGCACCACAATTGAGCCGGCCATGCCTCCAGACAGGAACGCAAATCCCATAAACAACACAATTTTAGCCTGCCAAAGTTCGCCGCTACCGCCGTACTCGGTATTGAAAGCCATGCCGCTGCTGAGCCGCGATTTTTCTACCAGGTTGATGATGGCCATGCCCAAGGAGCCCAGCAAGAAAGGAATCCAGTCCACAAAACTGATGTGAACCGGGCCTGGGTTTTTGTGAGCACTGCGAAGTGCGGAGTCTAGCATCAAGTAAAAAGCTAGCGCATAGAGTGCTCCGCTAATGTACACGCCGCTGGCCCTCAATAGAGACGAGCTGACGTGGGGTAAGTTCAAGGCTCTGCGTGCTCCGCTCATCAACTAATGTTTTCAATGTTGCAATTCAATTGTTTCTAGAGCCTGCGGATGCAGCAGATCAAGAAGACGTGAATTGAGACCCCGAAACCGATTCGAAAGCTCGAAAGATCGTAGGATAAGAAGAAGGGCACCTCACTATCCTTGGTAATCCTGAAGTAGCTATCACTCCTCGCCAGTGCTGACCTAAACCTTAGGCTCGAGAGCATTGATCCCTACACTGTTCCTCGAAAGTTGCACCTCAGGCCACAATGATCTCCGTTGAAGGTTTATACTACATCTATGGCGACACTTTAGGACTCGAAAATTTGAATTTTGAGTTGCCTAGTGGGTCGAGAACACTATTGCTGGGGGCCAATGGCGCTGGAAAGTCGACGTTGCTCCGAGTGCTGGCTGGAAAGAAGCTAGCAAAAACAGGAAAAGTCATCATTGACGGTAAAGATCCATTCCATGACGGTCTACACAACGCAACCTACCTTGGCACAGAGTTTGTAGCCAACCCAACTGTCCGAAGAGATGTCTCCGTGCCTTTGCTTCTCAAATCCCTTGGAGGCGATGTGTACAGCGAGCGGCGCGATCATCTTGTAAATATTCTGGATATTGATCTAACCTGGCGCATGAATGCTGTCTCTGATGGCGAAAGAAGACGGGTTCAGCTGTGCATGGGCCTGCTCAGACCATTCGATCTGCTTTTACTGGACGAAGTCACCGTCGATCTAGACGTTTTGGTTCGCAAAAGATTGCTGGATTTTTTGAAACACGAAACAGAGACCCGCAACTGTCAGATTATCTATGCAACCCACATTTTCGACGGGCTCATGGGCTGGCCGAGTCATATCGTACACATGCATGTGGGTAAAGTGCTGTCGTGCGAGCCAATAGACGAGGCACTCGCGACAGTGAAGTGCGATTCTGGAAACTCCAGATTGTTGGAATTTGCCCTTGTCAAACTCAGTGCCGACCTCGAAGACCGCGGTGACCGTGCGGATAGTCGTAAAAGATGGGAGGATTTGGATAAGACTAACATTGGCCTAGACCATAATGAGCGGTTCAGTTCGTATTTCAAAGCAACACGCCGATGATGACAATCAAGTTGCCGAGATTAGATGCATTTTCCCGTTCTTTCCATTGCATAATTGCATAACGGGATCAAACTCTCGCCGCATTCAGTCTCTTTGCCAGTGTATTCCGGCTGGGGTAAGGGGCCCCGCAAATACAAGGCTACGTCTCGAAACCGGCTTTTTTTAAATGACGAGATTGGCGCACTATATGGACATCATAGTAACTTACAGGGGACTGACTCTCATTGAACAAAAGTCACAAGCGGGATTGTAATCGCATGGGGGATTTCCTGCCCCACACGAATTATATCGATAGCGTAGATCAGTCCCAGCTTCTTATAAATAGAGCCGAACCCCTAAGTAGACTTCATTCACGCAATTGGATTTCCACGTATGACTCCTCCTTTGATTCTCGGTTCCGCGTTTTCTCCTTGGCAGAGACGAGTCTCTTTTGTTGCTGAAATCAGCGGCATAGAGCTAGCCTACGAGAATGTTCGCCCGCATAGTAAACATGAAGAATTCCGGAAAGCCAGTCGTAGCGGCTTCATTCCTGCCCTCAAAGACGGTGATTATTATCTGGAGCAGTCTGGTGCCATCATCACTTATCTTCTCGACAAATATGCACCTTCCTTGGAGCTTTTGGGTAAGACTCCCGAGGAACGCGGAAAAGTCGAGTACTGGCAGCGGCATGTTGAGACCACGCTCGGGCCATTTCTTGTTCAAACGTACTACTTTCCTGTGTTTACTGCGCCAACTCTGCTAGGATTTGATCCGGATTATACGGCAGCCGAAGAAAATGCGGAAGTGCTGGACGCTCATTTGTCGCATCTCGATGAGACATTGTCTGATAAGGAATATCTCGTTTCTCGCTTGACTGCTGCCGATGCAGCCGTAGTTAGTGCGCTCTACGGTCTCGAAAAGGCCGGCTTCACCAAACTGCTCGACGCCAGCAAGTATCCGAATCTCATCAAGTACTATGAAAGGGCGAAGAAGGAGCACTTTGCCAAATCACTGGCTATGGAAGAGGACTATACAATTTCTATGAAGAAGCTTCTGAGTCGCCTGTGAGTTAATTCGCTTGTTCTGCCATACACAAGTTCTTTCACCTAGACCTGAGGAGCAATCCGTATACTAGCAGCGCCCGACGAGAAATTCAGAGCAAGACCTAGTGGTTAATGAGGGACCATGCAATTAATTATAGTACGGGGCTGCACCACCATACATATAGGTGAGCAAGTGTTTATTTATTGCAAAGTGTATGTTTCAATATTTATAGAGCTCAGGCTGAATAGATCTTCACTTAAATAATTGCCAAGCTATATCTCGAAGATTAACCTATACTTCCTGATTAGCACGCTTATGCTCGACACCTGCAAGGGATTATGCTTCGAAAGTTAAGCGAATATGAGTGCGTTTCAGATTTCAGACCAAACATACTCATTTTTTTTCAATTAATTGTTACTATCTTATCGAACTTCGAGTTAAAAGCGCTGTGGCCACATGCTCAGGTGATTGGCGCAAGGTAGATCAGCTGACTATGGCGCCACTGAAAGATCGGCTTCTTGTGGCATTCTATCGATTTTGGGCCTAAATCCCGGCGAATATTCAGTAAAAAGAAAACAAAATGCCAAATAGACCCGTAAATTTTATAACGAACTTTTTTCACCTGGGATTGCCCAGTCTGGAAACTTTCCAATCTGGCTTCGTTTCCTCGTATTCGCTAAACGACGAGAATCGCGTGGCGACCTCCCCGGAGCTGCGATGACTGAGGCAGAGCCAGAGCCGCGCCCACCTCCCAAGCGGGAATTTTTCTTCCTCGTAAACTCGCACTATCGACCAAACCCTAGAATAGACAAAACCTATTTGATTCCCATATCTTCTTCCCTCGACACATTCCAAACCAAACCGAAGCAACCACACCTCGGATTTCTTAAAGTCACAGTCGCCATGGATTTGGTTCTGGAAGTATTTGACACTTTTGTGTTCGACAAGTTCTACGCGTCGGTGCTGCCGTTGCACAACCCTGAGCTTGTCGCAGCCCGAGCCGCCGAATACACGGCCAATGCCGCAGTTCACGCTGCTGAGAAGGCAGCTCTCGCAATTGGCCGTAATGCTATGCCCCTGGCTGCTGCATCTAAGCGCTACGGCGTGGCCCCAACCGAGCTGTTCGAGCCCACGCTGGCTTCGTTCGCCTCTGTCGTTCCGCGGTCCAACGCCTTCCGGCAAGCGTTTTCCCTATTCTGCATCACTACGGTTTTTGGCTGGGTGCTATACTTCACCACTGCGTACCTCAGCTACCGTTTCGTGTACGACCATGCCAACTTCAAGCATCCCAAAATGCTCAAGAACCAGATGTCTATGGAGATCAAGCAGGCCACCGAGTCGATCCCGTTTATGACCATGCTTACCGTGCCGTGGTTTGTGCTCGAGACCCAGGGCTACTCTAAGCTCTACTGGGCGCCCGAGAAACACGGCTGGTGGTACATCGCCTTCCAGTTCCCTCTGTTCCTGCTTTTTACGGACTGCCTGATCTACATGATTCATCGCGGCCTCCATCATCCGAAGGTCTACAAAACTCTGCACAAGCCGCATCACAAGTGGATTGTGCCCACTCCGTTCGCATCGCATGCCTTCCACCCGGTTGACGGATACCTGCAGTCGCTGCCGTACCATCTGTTCCCGTTCATTTTCCCTCTGCAGAAGGTTGCGTACGTTGCGCTGTTCATGATTGTGAACGTGTGGACGGTTATGATCCACGACGGCGACTATCTGGCGAACGACCCCGTCATCAATGGTGCCGCTTGCCACACCATTCACCATCTGTACTTCAACTACAACTACGGTCAGTACACTACCCTTTGGGACCGCATCGGCGGCAGCTACCGGCTGCCTGACCAGGAGCTTTTCAACAAGAGCCAAATGACCAGCGAAAAGTATTTGAAGAAACAGGTTGAGCAGATGGAGAACATTCAGCAGAGCGTGGAGGGCAAGGACGACCGCGTCTACACCTCTGGCTCGGCTCTTTGAGCTTTGAGCAGGCTCGCTTTACGAAGACACGACGCACTGAGACACGACGCACTAATTTGATTTATTATCCCATTTTATCACATAAATACCCTTTAAAGTAGAATGAACTTTCCCTGAGCCTTCCTCGCAAACCTTAAGCATTTAAAAGATGCTAACCATAGCAATGCCTCTCTAGGACATAAACTATTGAATAAATTAACACTCACAACAAGCCTACTCAGAGCTCCTCCTCCTCCTGAGGCAGTTTCTTCAGGGCACTAGGACGAACAAAGACGCCATGCAACTCCGGAGCTTCAAAGTATTTACGGTCCTGGAACGTGCCATTGTGCTTGCCCAAAGCTTTGGCAAGAGAAATGCCAGCCCAAAGCCCCGAAGGTATGCCTTCAACCTCTCCCAAGTATTTGATGGTGCCGTCGACGTCGAATTGGGCCACAAAAACGCGCTCCTCCAAGGCGAATTCGGCCGCCGCTTCCTCTTGGCGAGCTTCGATTGTGGACGCCGCGACTCCGCTTTCTTGCAGCTCTTGTTTCCATTTGTACACGGAGCTTTGAAGCCCGTGATACCTCTCATCAGACATGTCGAAGCGCTGCACCTCGTCGCCCTCTGCCTCGAACTGCGCTGAGCCGTCAGTTCTTAAGTCCTCAACATAAATCAGACTCTGGATACTGAGCCCCAAAGTTTCGAGTGAACGGCTGTCGTCATCCACAACTTTTCCTGAAATTAAAATCTGCTGGCTTTCACTGGGAATTCCCGTGATGGGTACCATTTTCTGCTTGAATTCGCGGACGTTCCAGAGCACGTTGACTTTCCGCAGGCTGTCAGTGTACTTGGAGCGCACGTTCACCTCGATATCCTTTATGTTACGAGTCATTTACTCAGAGCCGTGATTTCTTTATGTTTGTGTTTGTGTTTGTGTTTGCGTTTGTGTTTTTGTTTGCGATTTGTTCTGCTTGTGACCTATTCCTCTGACTTGTTTTGCAGGTGTTGTTCAAAGAGAAGCGCAGGTGGTGCAATAGTGAGGTCCCAGCCTGAGCTGTGGTCCAAGATCTCGGGGTAGTAGTCAGCAGCGAAAGGAGCAGCTTCCCCTGAACCAGCATTCACTGATTCATCATTTCCCTAAGTATGGCCAACGAGCAAGCGAGGGGCGATAAAGATCGCGAAAACAAGGGCCGTAGGCCGCCGCGGAACGGGCCTCAGGGAGATCGGGGCTCGCAGTCTCAGGGCTCGCATGGCGACGGCCCTCGCAGAGATAACCGGCACAACAATCAGAACCAGAACCAGAACCACACTCAATACCAAAACCAACATCAATCCCGCAACGGCGCAGGACGCCCGGTAAGAGGCCGCGGAGGCCAACGATTTCAGGGCCAGAACCGCCACCACCACCAGAACCGCTACAATGACGAAGACGACGAGAAGCGGGAACGCAAGCCGTTCGAACCCTGGTTTGGTGAGCAGCGCCCGCCCAGGGGTCCTGCTCTGCCTCTTGAGGACCTCGAGAACCAGCAGGTATTGATTACTTTTGTGGGCCAGCGTGTAATTAAGGGCAAACTCACGGGCCGCGACCCCTTGGCTAATCTCGTTCTCGAGGATGCAACTGAAGATCTGGGCGACGGAAAGTCTCGTTTCTTGGGCACGGTAGTAACTCGAGGCACCCAACTCCAGAGCATCTGCTCGTTAGAGGGTGCGGAGGTCATTTAAATGCTCGAAAAGCAGAGCACCAGAACGAGCCCCTGTTGGATGTGGTTAAGTTGACAGTGACGATAGGTAATTTTAAGGAAAAAAAACAATTCTGCTGCACTTGTATAGAACATAAAATTGGTGAAGCGGCCTATTTGGGGCTAGTATTCAGATATAAATAAAGTCATCGGCCGCGATCAAAAGGCTTTGCGGGGCATCACTTTCCGTCGGGTCGTGGGCTCAGACTTGGGTCGAAGAGATTGCAACGGTCGCGACTCTTCAGTTTGATAAATAAATGTAGGCTTAAGCGTCTCCTCAAATTTCTGAAGCCGCACAGAGCGGATGCTATTGGGCGTTGGCACATTCATCCCAAATGTTTCGCTGAACCTCTCGGCCGCGAAATTGTACTGAGCCTGATAGGAACAGACAAGCTGCGGTTGGATAATCGAGGCTGGCAGAGTACGAGCAGGCGAAAGGTTTGAGAAATGGGGTTCTGATTTTAGTTCAGACAGCAGCGCCGAAGGGTGAAGAGGGGCCAAGGGCGCAAGGGGCAACGGTCTTCGAATTGTTGTAGGCGAGTTGGTGACGGGGGAGATGCGTGGTTTCACTGGTGTGGAGATCCCTGCCGAGCGAGATCTATTCAAGAGGGTTTCATTCGAAGAAGTACTCGAAAGAGTGCTAGACTTTGCAGCTGGCCGGATCAGAGGTGAACCTCTCACTGGAGTGCTATGAACAACAACGGCCTTCGGAGACGGGTTCTGGACAGACATATTCCGAGATGAGCCTATATCAATAGGGGGCGTGCGGGAAGGCACTTTCAATGGGTTCGTGGCTGGGCTGGTTGCTTCACCTGCTGGATGTTTCCGTGGCCGGCCTCTTTTCTTCGGAACCTTGACCTCTGGCGGCTCCGTAACTACTTTTCGTGGCCGACCTCGCTTTCGCGACACTAAATCTTCAACAGTGATAGAAGCACGAGGTACTGAGGGGTCCAGAATGCTAGGTAGTCGGGTGATTGGGGGGAGTTCCGGCAGTCCAGGGATCGATATATTTGCTGAGATAGCTGTTGTGGAATCAACCGAGGTACCTTTGGAGTCGACTGCTTCGAGTGGTTTGCTCCTTGAAGTAAATTGAGCAGGCAAATTATGGTCAGCCAAATCGTGAGAAGTTCTATCGAACGAGAACTCAAGTTCTTTGTCCATGGCTTCTTTGGGGTCCCTTGACAGCTCCATATTTCGTTGCTTGAGCCTCGAGACATTCGAGGCCGAGGAACTTCGACTCAAATTTGGGCCTCTTGCTTTGTTGTCTGCATTTTGGAGCGAGACTTCCAGCGGCTGAGAGACATCATCCCGTTTCACATTCGAGAGAGGCCGCTCACTAGTCGATGTGTCCTGGGACGACTTTTCGCATCTAAGCTGTCCAGACTTCGTTTTTTTGTCGCAAATTAAATTTTTTGGCACCTCATTTGCCACTATTGGCCGAGGCTGAGGCCGGAATGGGACGGAAAATGCCCGTTTTGGGAAATTTGGCATACCATCAGGGGCCCCGCTGCGAGAGATGAGGTTGATCGGGCGAAACGCTGCGAGCTTGAACTGCATTTGCATCGGATTAGCAGCCTTTTCAGCTGTGTACTCGCCGCCAGAGTCGCTACCCATCGCTTTGAATGTGGGCTCTCAGGAGCCTGAGAAGGTGCTGAAGGAGAAGCTGGCTCGAAGGTTTACAAACGGTATTGGGAGTAAACTCCAGTGGCCTATTTCAATGTTTCTGGAACTTCCGTTTTTTCTGGAAAGGGGGCAATTGTCTTTTCCTGCTAAAAATCAAACCCTCGAAACCAGATAGAGGCATGAGCCGACCGATTTTCGAAATATCGCCAGAATGATGCTACCTTCCATGCACGCTAATTACCTACTCTCGCTCCCAACACGCACACGCGTCGTGCGTCACCATATAATAAACACGAACATTTAGTTTTTGATCGGCTGCAGAACAAAAACAAAGATGTCGACGTCGAATTTTGCTGCCAGGTTTCGACAGATGCGGGAATTATCTGAGAAAAAGATATCTGATGGAACGACTAAATTGAAAGAGTTTCCCAAAAGTAATCTGGGCGCTTCGCAGGCCGCCGCTTCAAATGTCAAATCAGGCTCGGACGGTAACACACTATTGTCGGCAGGCTCACCGAAACTGACTGCAATGAAGCCCGAAATAAGCACAGAATCTAGTGATCGGTCTCCAAACCCGTTCTATGGAGACTTAAGGCTGGAGAGAATGCATATGTCCCAGGATGATCTCAAAGAGGCCCTGGATGGTGTGACCTGCTTCAGCGTTAAGGACATTCTGACTGAGGTTTGTGCGCCCACTTACGCGCCTCCACAAGTTGCAAATTTTGCAGTGATGGGTGTGGTCGCTCGCAAAGGCGAGTTCAAGCAAAACCAGCGGGGCTCGAGGTACGTCAATTTGACCCTGACCGATCTAAACTTTGACATAACGCTGACACTCCAAGGCAAATGCTATGAAAAATTCTACAAGATTCAGCCTGGAACATTGATTGGCGTGCTCAATCCGACGTTCTATATTTCAAAAAGTGAGAATGGCTCTACGTTGGCGCTTTCGTACAGTGGCACGAGCATTATCGAAGTTGGCCATTCATACGATGTCGGCCAGTGCGAAAGCACCACGGCAGCAGGACGACGGTGTAAGAATTGGATTGATCGGCGGCACACACAGTTCTGTGAGTTTCACCAGCACGAAAAGGTGCTCAAAGCTACATCGAGACGCCCAGAGTTCAATTCGGTTCCGTCGAAACTCGATGGTCCCGCCAACGGACCGACAAAAAGGCCGTTCCATAGTAAGCCAAGCCAATCTGAATTCGCCACTGCTAAAGATTTCAATTGGAGACTGCGGAATGCTCACAGAGAATCGAACTCCTTCCGCTCGCAAAGTAGCGGAGTCGGCAAGGAGCTCGAAGACCCCTCGGAACGAGGCAGGGTTTTTGGCCAAAATTACAGCCGCTCAATACTGACCAAGTTTATGAGCGACTACGACGTTAATGTCGTTGCAGAGGAGAAAAGACAAGCAAGGCAGGAGAAGCGAAAGCGGGAACAGGATCGAAAAGAAGAGGAAATTCGGAAAAAGCTAGCACGGCGTTCGGACGGCTTTCTTTTACGAAACTTCGACGCAAAGGGAAAGCTCATGGACGATGAAGAGGCCGACAAAGACAATAGAAAGAACGATATCAAACGTACAGCAGCTAGTGGAGCATTTGGTTCGGAAATGGTTCGGAAACTTGGTTTTGATCCGACCGGTAAGATGCGAGCGAAGATGCTGCAGAAAACTCAACAGATTCTCGAAGACGATGACAGCGATCTCGAGATTTATTAATGACCGCATGTATGTATTTATTTGATGTAAGTTTTTGAATGCTGGACCGAGCGGAGGTTCCCGTAAAAGCCTCCAAACGTGGTATCTCGAGGTTCTACTAGACCAGATAGCACTATGTGATGTAACGCGCACAGGATCATAAAATGAAGTATATGTTGAGAGAAAAGAAAAACAAAACAAAAAGTGCTCAAGAAGCAGTGACAGAAACCGACGGGTCGATTTTTGGGCCACAGACCACGGTAGGAGGCTCTATGATGGTCGCAGTTTTCATGCGGAGCCTTTCAGACTCGAGCCGTTTGTCGTTAATCTGATGCCAGAGAGAGAACGTTCCGGTGTCGTCCTCCTCGCCTGGGGTGTCCCAAGGCTTCGGATTGCAAATGTAGTGGATATTCTTAACGGTGCTGTCATCCCAAACATCGGAATGAATCAGACGCAGCGTCTTGAGTGCGTTATACTTGTAGGACAACGGGATCCACTTGCCGTTAAAAACGTCGGAGAGCAACGATTGGTCGGCAAACTCATAGCTAGAGGTATGCTTGGGGTCGCTCAAAGCATCCACAATCTTCGCGTAGTTACGTTTGGACGGCAAAACAATCTGCAGGCCACCATTGCACATGCTGAGCCCAGTGGAAGGCGGGGGGCCCATAAAGTCCTTGGGAGGAGTTCCGTAGTGTGTGTAGGCGCAATTCTCTGGGATCCAATCAGCAGGGTAGTGCTCTTTATTGTAGGGATTGCAGCAACAGGCATGCGAGGCCGCAAAGGGAGCAGAATCGACATCCAGCGGCAGATCCATCAGTTCGTCCATGTTGCGAACGACCACCATATCGCTATCAAGCTGTCCCACCCGTTCGAATTGCGTGAGAGCGAACGGCTGCAGCTTCGACCAGCAGTCATAGAATCGCGTGTCGTTTTCATACTCCTTGTGCTCGTTGGGCAACAGGTACTCAATGCGATGCTTAAAGATACCGCGGGCATCAAGCTCGGCGTGGCCCTCTTTGCTGAGCGTCTCCGTGTAGAGCACTACGAGCGGGTACTTCGATTTGGCGAGCTGTAGCGAGAAATTGAGAGTCAGCACACCTTCCATGTATTTGGTGTTTGTTACAAGAGTCGTCCAGACCTTGGAGCAGTCAGGTAGGTTGTCGGCTTTCATTTGCAGCTAGTCTCTTGTTTTTGGGTGGGGTGACAGGATAGTGTAAATCTCGACTGGTTGGGTTAGGCCGCTATTTATACCAATTTGGCTGATACGCGGCGTCCTAGTATAATCTTCGTAGGATTCGGTGGGGGGTTCACTAAGACTTAACCGGGAAGCTTGCCTGCAGACCGACTCGTGGTGCATGCCTTGCTTGCGCGCGCCCTTACCCAGTTTGAACAGGTTCAATGCCTTATTGTTGCCAGGTGCGTGACTGGTGCCAGCATTTGCCACAAAATCCCGAGGTGGGCAGCCCAATTATTGGCTAGAATCAGTACAGAACTAAATCGATTTAATGTTTTATTCCACACAACTGGTCTATTTGTAGATCTGCGACCCAGAAGAGCTCTAATCAGTGAATCGGGAGGCTTCGGCACCCCAATCTATAGCCTCTACCCAACTTGGCGATCGGGAGGCGGTTGAAATTTCGCCCAGCGCAAAGCAGCAATCTGCATAAAAAGATAGACTCTGCTTTCCGTTATCGGAGCTTCGAGGACCCTCAATCCGGCCCAGACTTTTGCGTATAGGATTGAACGGCATGATTTTGCTCAAAATTGCTCCAGACTAACATGCCGTCGACATAGAGCCCATGAGGCCACCAGGCGAAGGCACCTGTAAGATCGAGCCCGAACCCTCAATGAGCCTCGCACATGCGTGTGGAGTCCCTACCTTCCCTGCGAGTACTGAGCTGTCAACCGCGTGGGACTGCCTCAGTGGGCGTCAAAAAAGGTGGGCATGGTGGGCAGTGTGCGGTAGTGGCATTCCCGGAGAAATTGATTGATCGTCGAGGTTGTTGAGGGTCCAGACTTAAGATAGAGTTTGAGGGCTGCTTGTGGCAGACTTGCTTCGGGGCCATGTGGCGAGTGCACGTGATTGCTCAGCTAGCGATTATCGAAAGTCAGCGGCCTGTCCATGTTAGATGGTAGATAACAATGTATGACGGCTCACATGGTGGTTCTGCAGTTTGTATGCCGCAGCCTCTCGTTAGACAATCACATTGAATAAATGACGCCGGTGAACGTTATCTGAGCTACGTGCTAAGCGCTTCTGAGATAGCGTCAAGATGCATAAATTAGACCATAAGATATACATTGACAAAAGAACGCTCTTAATTTTAGTTTTACGTATCCTACAACAATACTCGACGGATAACAGCGGCGGAAGCACAATCATAAATACAGTCCCTCGAGGTTCTCCTCGACCTTATTCTTCATGACCCGCTCCTTGGCCGACTGGAAGTCCTCGGCGGTCACCTTCATCCGACGCTCACGCAAAGCAAGAAGACCAGCTTCGCTGCAGATAGCCTTGATGTCGGCACCGGAAAGATCGTCCTTGGACGTGACAATGTCGTCGAGATTCACATCCTCTGCCAGCGACATCTTGTTTGTGTGGATGGCTAGAATCTTGCGCTTTGTCTGCGGATCAGGGTTCTCGAACATGATTTTGCGGTCAATACGGCCAGGGCGAATCAGAGCCGGGTCCAGCGACTCGATCTTGTTTGTGGCCATGATGACCTTGACGTCGCCACGGTCATCGAAACCGTCCAGCTGGTTGAGCAGCTCCAGCATCGTTCTCTGGATCTCTCGTTCACCGCCGCTCTCGGAATCGTGGCGCTTGGAACCAATTGCGTCGATCTCATCAATAAACACAATCGAGGGCGCGTTCTCAGCAGCGATCTGGAAAATCTGGCGACAGAGACGCGGGCCGTCGCCTAGATACTTTTGGATCAGCTCTGAGCCCACAATACGCAAAAACGACGCAGAGGTCTGGTTGGCGACTGCCTTAGCAAGCAACGTCTTACCAGTGCCCGGGGCACCGTAGAGAATGACTCCCTTCGGAGGTTTGATGCCCATCTCTTCGTACAGTTCTGGGTGAGTGAGCGGCAGCTCGACGGCTTCCTTAATTTCCTGGATCTGTTGTTCCAAACCGCCCACATCTGAGTAGCTTTCTGTGGGTGCCTTGTCGATCTTCATCACGCTAACCATCGGGTCGGCATCGTCTTGCAGCACTCCGACCACTGCGACCGACTTGTGGTGCAACAAAACTGTGCAACCCGGCTCGAGCAAGTCGCGGTCGACAAATGTACGGATCGAGACGTAATATTCGGGCCCAGAGTTGGTGCTGACGATGGCATGGTCGTCGTCAATGAGCTCCTCAAGCGTGCCAACAGTCATTGGAGTGCCCCGCATCTCCTCAACAACCTTGCGATCCTCCTGTATCTTCTCATCTGTTGGCCTCAGACGTTCCTGGTTCTGCACAAACTCTTCTTCGATGAGAAGATGGTCCTTGATACGCTCGAGACGGAGCATCTTCAGACGACAACGCGTGGTCGGATGGACGGCCGGCAGCTTTTGAGCCGAGTCGGGGCCTTTCTTTTTCTTGCGCTGCGAACGCGTATGTACCGGCGGCTCATATTTCTGCTTCTGTTTTTCGTTCTTCTTGGACTTCTTGCCCTTCTCAAGACTAGGTGCCTGCCCCATGACTGATGTAAGACGCCACCTCTGAGGGTCAGCCCCATTTGGGTGATGAGTTGGGAGGAACTGGAGTATCTGAGGACGCTGGAATACGGAGACCAGGACAAGTGGGTGAAAAAAAGCTATGTTTGTACGAAGTAAAGATGTGAAAAATAAAAGTTTATAGTTGTATTGAGTGTGTGAAGGTATTGTGAAAATTAAGCAAAATCAACAGAGCCGTCTGACGGAGCCTACCGCTTCGAAAGCTCCTAAAACTGCTGTGAAACAACATCAAAGCTGCGTCTGGTGATTTTCGAGTACGGAAGGATTTTTTAGCATAAATCTGTCATGAGGAGTCTATGATGAATTGAAGTTTGAGCGAATTCTTCTCATTAGCAAAAGCCAGCGTGATAAAGTATCAACCACGCTCCAGGATCAGGGGGCTTGGATAACTCGAACTGAGACTTCTCACAAAGAATGGAACGGACAGTTACATAGTCCAGTTAGAACGATCAGACCCGTCGAGAGTAAATTTTACATTTTAAGACCTGAGACATTGACTGGAGCTGACACCGATGGAGTAGGTGATAGGCCACAGAGGTTGTCAAAGATGCTAAGCGCCGCACACGTCACACCTTGAAAGCCTTGTATTTATACGAATCTTAAAACTATCTAATACCTAAAGTATCTAACGCGTGTTGGAGTTGGCCTCGTGACGGGTTTGTCCATGGCTGCCGGAGTTGACATACTCTCTAGCTTTCGCAGGATCCTCGAAACCTCTCATCTCGTTGTTAGAGTAGCCCTTGACTTCCTGATCGGCGTGTACGTGGTCGTGGTAAACACCTTTCTGATGTCCTTCTTTGACACCCCATCTTTCGTTAGGCATTGTTGATAAATTGATTGATTGATTGATTCGTCTCGACAACAGTCAGAACAACGGTGAAAACAACAATGCCTTCACTCTGACCGAGCAGTCTTTGATTGCCAAAGATGGCAGCGTTCTTGCTGCCGCTTGCCCCAACACTGA
>JAJMSA010000013.1:0-257579 GCA_030558175.1 Wickerhamiella musiphila
CCGCGAATATTTGCCATCGGCTAATAATCCACAGAATCCATCAGTGTTTGCCAACGCGTAATGCGTGACAAAACCGATTGATTGAGAGTAAACTCAACCTTGCAGACTTGGACTCGACCTCCTCTCGGATGGCCTGTGTCTCAAATCTGCCGGGCTGCATATTCGAAGAATGCTTTTTCATATCTTTTCAGATTTGTTTTCATTCTTTTCATGAAGGGTACCAAGTTTGTTGTATAACTTCTACTCGAGTTTGAACTCTTCAAATTTTCTACATAGGCTTATGGATAAGCTGAAACTGCCGTACACTTCAGAAAATTCCTCTAGACAAGACGACGAACAAGGATGATCTAAATGAGGTTATTGGACTCGAAAGATGCTCGCGGCTAGCTTTATTCTTTGATTATGAATATAGAAACCTCGTATGGAGGGCCAGTTTCAGTGGTCCTAGTTTATTTTTGCTAACTCGCGGCTTAAACTGTGCCATACTCAAATAAAACTTTTAGGGGTTAGGAATGCAGGCGCGGCTGCAGGCGAACCACAAACGATTAAGGGCGTTGGTGGTGATGATAGTCCACGGCAGATGCGGTGCGTTCTAAAACGCTGTTTTGTAAGGAAACAAATAATACATAAATATCTTCAAGTTAAATTAAATACACTGCGGATCCTATACGGCAATGCCACCGCATACAATCACCACTACGTCGCCGGAAAGTCCCAAGCTGTTGTGGTAAATGGCAGATAAAGCTGTACCACAAGCTGGCTCAACGAGCAATTTGTGATCCTCGTGAAACTTCACGCAGGCCTCAGCTGCCATCTCATCTGTGATCACCACTGAACGGGTGGGATGGCCACCAGATGCCCACTTTAAAGTTTCGGCAGTAATTGTGGGTGTGGCCAACGATTTGGCAATGGTATTAGGTTTGTTCAATCTCACAAGCTCTTTAGCTTCCAGAGACTGAGCCAGAGTTGCACAGCCTTCAGTCTCAACAGCAATCAGTTCGATATCTTTGCGGTTACGGGCATCTAGAGCCTGGGCCAAACCATTATACAAGCCACCGCCACCAACGCTACAAATGATTGACTTGGGCTGAACATTCTGCTTCTCCAGATCAACAAAAATTTCTTCCATACAAGTAGCATTGCCTTGCCAAACTAGCGGATTGTTATACGGATGGCAGAAGACAGGTGTTGCGCCCTGGGCCTTGATCTGAGGGATAAGCACCTCAGTCACATGCTGTTCAGCTTCTCCAACTGAGGTTCCATGTGTGATAACCTCAGCGCCAGTACCACGTATCATATCGAGAACTTTAGGCATGACTGTGGTCGGAACACATACAGTGCACTTTTGACCATACATACTAGCGCATTTGGCTGAGGCATAGCCACCATTTCCTGCAGAACTGGCTACAAAGTGTAGTGGTGTATTGGAGCTCGTGAGAATAGTTTGGCGGATCAGATTGCCAAGGCCACGGCTTTTAAAAGAGCCGGAGGGCTGCTGAGTTTCTAGTTTGAGCCAGACACGTAGGTCTTTGGTACTGAGTTTATCGGACAGAATGAGATCTGTATGGCAGAATGGCGGTTCCAAATCGAAAGTCATCTTCTGTGTTATACTTTGAATTTTTTTGTGGGGAACTTGCATTGTATTTATACTCAATTTATGTGCGTCTATTTTATGTGTGATATGAAACCACAACCCTCGATCCGCACGCAGGATCAGCTCCTAATCGCGCTTGACTCGGGCTAGCACGGTGATGGCTGCCTACACGGTGACAGCTGCCCGGGCATTTTAACTCGGTGACAGTGACTCGGCGACCTGCTCGTTGCTCTGCAATGGGGAAGTACTAGTCGATTTCCAATCTGGTGATTGAGGCGCTTCAAAAACTTTTTGAAATTGCGGATTATTTTCTGTACCGAACGCCGTCGTGCTTCAGCTATAATTACCCTACACCTATGCGCGTTTCTAGCTGGTCCTTCACTGATAAGAGCCCTGCTGACTGGTTCAGCCGCGTGCTGCAGCCGCATATAGTTGATTGGGGGCCAAGAATTTCCGCTCGGGCTTCTCATAAAAGCGTCAATTGATATAGGTATTAAATTTTTTGCCTGGTATTCGTTTGCACAAATACTAGTAATCAGGAAACAGGAATTGCACAGTTGGCTGGCCAGTCAAACTTCGGCAGCAATGCAAGGCCGCTGAATTTCGCCAGTCGCGCGACAGTTTAGCGAAACTGGCGAAGGTAAATAGAGCCAGTCGCTTTGCCAAAATTTGCTTGTGAAACCAATGATACTAGAGTTGCGTTCAAAAGACACTTTAGTTATTGCACTTCAGTAATTTCTCAAGATTGGTCGGCCCCGTTTAGTTGGCACATTAAAAGTCAAAACCACTGTGGTTAGACGGCGGCGATCTGGCCACGGACAGGGCATATGCCGTTGCAAAGGGCAAGTGCTCGCGCCACACGACGCTGAGCTGAGCCCCACACTCACCTATCAATCTGACAAACGCCACACGCCGGCGCATCTTTTTGTCTCGTTGATCTTTAACGCAAACCAGCAAATTATTCGAACCTAAAATATCGCAATGGTTGACAGAGTTATCGTCAAAGAATTGCTCTACGTCATCTTGGCCATGTCGCTCTCGCCGCTTGCAGTGTCAATGAAAATAGGCTGGCGCACGCAGGAGTTTTTGCTGAATATCCTGATGTTTGTGATTTTCCCTCCATTTGCCGCCCTTCATGCTACCTATATTGTGCTCAAGAACCCAATCCGTCGCGAGGGCTACATTCAGATTGACGATGAGCAGATTGCCGAGTGCGATCAGTGTGCTCCCGGCTTATCAGCTCCCGGCTCAGGCCCTGGCTCTCAGGGTCCTCGCTCTGGCCCCAATGTTTCCGACCGCAAGTCTGCTGGTTCGGGATCATCCAAAGCTGCATCTGCTGCTGCTCCTGCCCCTGCTGCTCCTGCTCCTTCTCCTGCCCCTGCTCCCTCTTCGAGCCAGGCACCTGCCGAGCCGACAGACGCGCCTCCGTCTTACGTCGAGATGGCAGGCGCAAGCAATCGTCATCTGGATAACAAGATCCAGTCTTGATTGTTGACTTTTTATTAATAGATATTTATGTTTCAGATCTGCGTCACTCCTTTTGCGGTGCCATTTTCAGGTTGCTCATACCGTTTTCATCAGGAACTAGTCCTTCGGCACGGAGACGCAAAACTTATACCCTGGTTCCCCTTAAATTATGAAAATCGAGTGTAGATCAAAACGAAAGTTATTTGCGCAAAATGGAACCCCCTTTCCTGTTGCAGTCCACGCACATTTTCCTGAACGGTTCATGAGCCCATTTCTGTCGCAACTCTTGAAAAAGTGTGAAAACTTGATCACGCGACAAGTCAGTCTCGATTCGGAAGCAATTTTCAACCGCTAGAACAAGCGGCTCGCGCCGCTGAATCGCCTTCTTAATTGAGGGATTCTTGAACAAATTGGCTGACTGGTTTTTTTTCAGCCAAGCGATTGAAGGTTTTTCTGGGATTCCAGTATGCCATTCGCTCCAGAGCTCTTTAATGTCTGAAGATCTCGCAATAGGCTCGAACAATCTAGCATCAAAACGATTCCACGAAACAAAAGCCGGCGGAGTTCCTCCATCTTGTGCTCTAGAAGTCCTTGTAGGTTGGACAGCTTTTTCGGGAGTTGACTGAGCCTGAGCAGGACTTCGATATACACATAATTTTTTAGCTGGAGCTTGGGCTTCCACAAAGCTGTTGTCTGGGGATGGCAGGTATCCCATAACCTGTGCAGGAGAGCTGTTGGAACCCATGTTCTGGCCATATAGTCGCTTACCTGGCTGAGATGGAGCCTTTGCTTGCGAGAGCTGTAATTTTTGAGAAAAACTGTAGTTATTAGGATGAGCTGGGTAGTTCTCTTTTTGAGCTAAAGCCATACTCAGCTGCATCTTGAGACTGTATAGCTCCTCAGTGATAGTGCTAGTGTACTTGATCAAGTTCGCAACAACATCATTTGCGTTTTCCAACGACATTTTTATCGAATAAGAAACACAGAGGTCAACGAGTCAAGTGGGGCTATCTTCGATTCTTATGCAGCTCATGCACGGTTACACCACACTTCTCGAGGGTGGGTCCTAACGCGTTTCTTGGGAGAACACATTCATGATACGCACATCCGCGTGCAACCTTTGTGAAAAAGCGAATCACGAATCTAATAAATAGTTTTCTTTCTCTAGTCTACATACCTCATCTCATGCTAAGACGAGCTGCCTTGAACCGGCTGGTTTTCACCGGGTTTCCGTTCTCATCGACTTGTTCCGCAGCCTGATCGCTCTCAGTCTTCACATATCCACCCGACTTCTGGATGAGTTTCTGTCTCAAACGCTGATATTGAAGCTTCATCTCTTTCATATCGCTCGCAGCTTCGATTGCGTCATAGTCTGGCTCCAATGCATCCCGCTCTAAAACTTTATCAGCGACTAAAGGTCGATCTTCCCTAGGTTTCGGAGTATCGACAGCATCCTCGTCTTCTAAATAGTCAGGATTGTCGCCATAAATCTCGAGAAAGGCTTCATCAGATATCGTTGATTCGTCAAAATTCTTGAGAGCCTCATCCTGTAACTCTCTGAGACTGAAGGTAGGCCCCTTCGCAGAATCATCTTCACCGTCTTCTTCTCTGATATCGCCGGTTCCAACAAATTGAGAGTCTGGTCGAATTTCAGGAGGTACCTCAAATTTGTCGGCTTTGGGAATTTGGGCAGGGACGTTATACTTACGGCTGTATATGCCGGGTTTCAGTAGTTGGCGCGGCTGGGTCTTCACCTTGGGAAGATACTTTTTGGCTAGAGCAATCGCAGCAGCAGAATCATCAAAGCCCGGCACTCTCTCTTGTATATCGCTTGTGGCAGTGTCCTTCTCAAAAACTTTACCTTGAGCATTCTGACCCGGCGCAACAACTTTTTTGGAGGCTACAGGTTCCGCACGCTCTACAATCGAACTCGCCACTCGATCCTCGCCTATTAAATCTCTCTTAGTATGATTCGGGGCCAAAGGCGCAGAAATGGTTTGTTTCTGCTGTTTGAATAGAGAGACACGAGGCGCCCTGGGTATATCGATTTTATGCTCGTCGGCGGAGGGCTCATATTCTTTGACTTCCAACGACTTGGAGAACGATACTGATTTTTGCCCCTGCTTTTTAACATCTTTGGGCTGTGTTTCCTGCTCTATATTGGCAAATTGTTTCTTAAGCAGTTCCTGAATACCCTTGGCCTGTGGGAATAAAGAGCCTCTTGTCCGGCCGAATTCATCCTCACTGGAAGATTCGTCTGATTCTTCCGCATCAAAATCGATATCTTCAATGCTCAAACCTAGGCTTTTCACGTCAAGTTCTTCTTCGGAGTCAGCCTCGAGTTCGTCATTGATGAGGCTAAGTTCGAGCATATCGTCCTGTGAAATCCCAAACTGTGGATCGAGGGTCGAGTTAGAGAGATTTGAATCTGTAGGCTCGGAGAGTTGCGAGATTTGAGACAGGTCGGATGTGGCTAATTCTGACAACGGAAGCTCGTCAATGCGTTCAGTGTTTTTTGTGGACTGGCTCGCATCTTCTCCTGGCTGCTCTACAGGCGTATGATCAGCATCTGGAACCAGTTCCTTAGTAGACGTCAGTGTGTGCGCATCCAAGTCTTTTTGGAATTCCTCAATGGTTGCAGAAGCCGGCTCGACTGTAGCGTTTATAACATTGCCCTCCTCATCCAGCTCCTCTACTATTTCCATGAGAGGCAGATCTTCAGGCTCTTGTGGCGGATTGTCATTGGTATTTGCAGATTTATTTTGAGAGCCAGAAATCGGCTTAGGCGTTTCTCGTTGTTTCGAGCTCTCTTTAATCTCTTCAATCTGAGAATGTTTCGTTTTGTCGAGACTTTTGTCGCTTCTCGTGCCGATTTCGAGGTTTGCATTAGTTTGAGCTTCGAGCCGCATCATTTCCATTTGTTTTTGGAATTCCTGCATTGGCCCAGCTGCTCTCTCCACTTTAGAGTGGATAACATTTCCGTCCTCATCAATCTCCTCATAGATCTCCATCATGGGCAATCCTTCTTCAGTCAAGCCTTCAAGATACTGGACCCGTGTTAGCTCTTCCTTGAGCGAGCTCAACCGTTTCTCCACAAACTTCTGCGCCTGAGCCTTGAGCATAGTGGCAAAGTAGCCCTCTCCCAGGTACACTGAGGCTTCTTCCTCGTCGTTCAACGACTCAGTATAGCCCAATGCCTGCTGAAGCTCCGCAATTCGGGCATTCAGCATTTGAAGTCGAGCTTGCGGTTCCATATTGAAGGGTTTCCTTTCACAAATGGGGCTTGATCTTTTCGTTGCCTTAGTAGCGTCTCAAATCGAAAAAAGTTTAGAAATAAGTTTGTTATGTAACATCACAAACCCGGGCTCTCCTAAGCGAGCCCACTACTGCTCTGTCGATAGCCAAACCCAAACAAACCACTTTCTATTCACAAATCCATACAATGGCGCCACCTTCACGCTGCCAACTCAAAATCAACGCTCTTTTTCGACTTGTGAAAGAATATCAGTCATATGTGGATGAGCAGATTGATCTCAAGGACCAAGTAGCCTGTCTAAAAGCTTCTGATGCCGACGAGTACGAAATCCAGCGTATGACGCGCGCTCTCGAGGAAACTGAGCGTATTTTACCACTTGTGCACGCGTCTATTGTCTCACATGCCTCAGAGGTGAAAGCATTTGCGGAGGCGGGCTCAGAAGAATCCGAATCTGCCAGAGATGCGCTCTCAAATGCCGACAGAATTGTTAGTCTCACTTGAATTTCACGCCATGCAGTGTAGCTCGCTGCAAAGATATATATTACATCGGGTAACCATTACCGACAAATTCATAAAAATAAATAAAGAGGCTCACATCTAAACGGCGTACAACGACTTGTTCGCCTGAATTTTCGAAACAACATCACGCTTTACCTCGTAGCTGTTCACAGAGGGCCCGTTTTCAGTGGCTACTACATTCATCTGGCGCGATTTGAAAAGGTCCATCAGCAGCTTGGGAGTCAAAATAAAATATTGGCCAGCGTCGGTGGATTCAAAGCGCTCGCTGATGAATTGCGAGACACAGCGCTCATTCACCTCGTCCATGCCCTGATTGATCTCATCCAGAACCCTGAATGGCACAGTTGTTTGTGTTTGCAGCGCCAGCAAGTAAACTGCTGTAGAGACCGCACGCTCGCCACCGCTTTGCACTTTACCGGAAAGGCTGACGGGTTTCGCGCCTCGTCTAAAACTCACTTTAATCGAGATACCCCACTCACGAAAGTTATTTGGCTTCTCGATTAAAGAGACCTCACCAATTCGATCCATACGTTTAAAAAGTATTCGAAATTCCTCGGCTAGAGTCTCAACCATCGTACGTACCTTCATTGTCCAATCTTGAGCCGCAACATTGACCTGGCCGTTCAGAGCATCAACTTCGGATTGAAGAACGCCAGATGTTTGTTCAAGAGCGGCTATATCACGTCTGAGTTCGTCTTGCGTGTTCTTCAATGTTTGAATCCGTTCCTCTAAAGTGACGCCAGTTGAGCGTGCCATGAGTCCTAGCCCGGCCTCTAACCTGTCGATCTCTTTGGCCCATTCGGTTAAAAATATGTCTCGAGCTTCAGGACTCAAGATAAACGTTTCCTTAGCCGAACGGCGGATCTCTTCCTTGAGTTCTGCACCTGAGATTCTGTCTTTGACCTCTTTCAATTTGATGAGCAGCTCATTACAATCGGCCGATGCCTTGCTTATATCGTGATCCAAATCCTCCGAGCGTGACGCGCCGGTTTCCTCCTCAAATTTTGCCGTGCAATTTTTCAAAAATAGTTGAGCAAGGGCCTCCAGCAGCGCCATGTGCTCCATCTTCTCAGTTAGCGCTTGGAGTTTCTCTTTAATGGTGGTTCCGTATTTTGCTGGCAGAACAGAACGCAGCATGTTGATATCGGCACCGAACTGCTTGAGCACGGTTTCGCGTTTCGAGCTAGCACTCTTCAGGGTATTTTCGTCGTTATTTTTCTGGCGTTTGAGAGTCTCGAGCTGTGATTTTCGTGCATTCGCAGTTGACTGGGCCTTTTCAATGCGTGACATGAGCAACCGGAGCGGGCCAGAACGCGCCTTGAGCTCATCCCAGGTTTGTTTCTTTGTGTCGTGAGTCGTTTGTGCTGATTCAAGCTCTGATTCCAACGATACAATTGCCGCAGAGTGCTGTTCGATCTCTCCATCAAACGCATCCTGGTTGTCCAATTCGTTGCTAGATGAAACCATGACATTAGCGAGTTGGTCTGCCTTGAACGCATCAGAACGCGTCAGCAGGCCGCGATTTCCGAATCTGGCACGGTTAAGAGTAACTCGTTCGCTCGAAGCCACAATAGTGCCGCTGAATGGAGTATTGTCCGTATAGAATGCACTCTCAAGCTTCTGGCTCATGTGGACGTCAATCCTAGGCGCATTTACATAAAAGTGACGCGGAATCCGGGCAGTAATTGCCGAAATAACTGCCTTGGGTCCCTTGAACAGCTCGAAAGCATGGCCACTCAGCCCAAATTGCGACATGTCGCCGCCCCGAGGCTCTTTAGCCGCACTAGGTCGGTCGGGGTAGCTCACTTCAACGTTTAAATCAAGATTGTGTCGATGTGCAAGTGACGTCAACAGCTTGAAATCTTCGCGGGTTTGACAAATAAATGTATTGAGCAAGAACCGGCGCGGGACCGAGGCAAACGCCTGCGCCTTGAACAGCTCGTCGACCGTCGCACTGACGATTGGCGGCGCATAAACGTCTTGTTTAAACTCAGAACTGTGTTCGCTCAACAATTTGATGGATCGTTCCAGATTTGCCAGATAGTTTCGCGGTAAAGTCCCCTCACGGGCCAATTTGGCACGCTTATGGGCCGGAATACTCAGCGTGCTTTTGCTGCGGGCTTCAAGAGCCTCCAAAATCTGCCTGCTTCGCGCAATGCGACTTTGCAGCACAGGAATTTTGGTTTTGGCTTCATTAATCGCTCGCTCTGCAGCGCGAATCAACGTCTCTGATTCGTCTCGCTGCTCGAACAGCACATTGTAGGCCTGCTCGAGATCAGAAACACGGGCCAAATCATCACGCGAGCCCCGTACTTCGGCCAGCAGCTCTTCGCACTGGACGCGTGCCGCCTCAACCGACTCTTCAGCGGTCTCAATTTTCGTGTCGATGTTGTTCAGGTTCTGCTGCGCGTCTGCGAGTCGCCGCTCACAGTCAGGAAGCAGTCGTAAATGAGCATTTACTTCTTTTGCCGCGGCTCTCATTTTGGAATCGTACTTTTCCACCCCTGCCAGTAGCTTTCCTGCATCTTGTTCGGCCTGGTCCAGCCCGTTACGGGCCTTACGGAGCCCCAACTCGCCTCTTTCCATGCTTCGAGCGTAGGCAACTTTGAGATCGGCCACTTTCTGATCCAGAGCTTTGCGCTCACTAACTAAAGACTTCAACGTATTTCGCCGCACGAGATATCTAACACTCAAGTCCAGACACATAAGCTTAACGAGCTCGGCGCGTTGCATGCGTTCAGTGTTAAGATCGTCCAGCTCTTTAGTTACATCTCGCTGGCGGTTTTTGCGCAGATCAAGAGTCTTCAGCTCTTCTTCCAGCTTGGATTTTGCTGCATCAAGTCGCTGGGCATTGGAATCCAGGCTGTGGTGCATCGCAACCATTTCATCACCTCCTACGGCCTGCTCGGTGAGCTCTAGCCACTGGGTCGGGCTCATACCGCTGAACTTTGAGACAATTTCCTGCGGCAAAAACTGGGTCAAATTATTCACCTGGCAATTGAATGTCTTAACAAACTTGACCACATCCTGCTCGGTCGTTTCCTGGCCGTCTAGCAACCATTGGTTAGTGGTCCGCGCGTTATTTTGCCGGGCAGATGAATAGAGCGTGCGATCTATTTGATGTACAGCGCCGCCTCGGCCTTTCATAAACACCGTAACATGCGCCGAATCCGCGCCTTTGCGCACAAAATCAGCAAGTCTGCGGTCAATTGCTGCTGGCTTGCCCCCAAACACTACGTAGATTGCCATGATCGCTGTAGACTTGCCCGTGCCATTGGCGCCAACAATTAAGTTCAGCCGCGGACCGAAGTGATATGTGGCGGATTTGCATCCCTGAAAGTCTTTGAGTTTGATAGAAAGCAATGAGCCAGGAGCAAATTTGTCTGAGCCGAATATCTGTAGGTTAGAGTGTGTACCCGTCTGATAGGTGCCGTTAAGGTGTATGTTTTCGAGGTGAACCCGTTTTGGCCGGGGCGGCGTGTAGTCGGGCTCGTCTTTCACCCGTCTTTTTAGCGAAACTTCGCTCATTTTTCAATACTGGAGGCTATCAGCGTTGAAAACTGGTGCGCGCAAGAAAACGCGAGCATAGAATGCCGACTGATGAAAACAAACAAAGCGGATCAATGATAATATATTACATTATATATATTATTTTTTTCAAAATATATTTCACGCGTCTGAGTAAACTCTAGGTCCCACCACTGGCCAATGTCGGATGACTAATCTGATGAATCGCGGGACCCACCCCAGGCCCAGGCTCCCGGCACCAGGGCAAATTTCGTACCCCTAATCTCCCTAAGCGGCCTCGAGCTGTAATATTTCATAATTCACCCGACCAACGAAAACAATCCAACAACCTTCTTACTTTCGAAATGTCCTCTGCCGACGCCAAGACTAAATTCGAGGCCATCTGGCCTTCTCTTCTCGATGAAGTCGACGAGATTGTTGCCAAAACAGGAATTGCCCAGGACGCCCGCGACTGGCTCAGAGAAGCTCTCGACTACAACACTATGGGTGGTAAGCTCAACCGTGGTTTGTCCGTCATTGACACGTACCGTCTGGTCACCAACCAAAACGAACTGAGCGAGGATGAGTACCGCCGCGCTGCTGTTCTTGGTTGGACCGTCGAGCTGCTGCAGGCTTACTTTTTGGTGGCCGATGATATCATGGACGCCAGTAAAACGCGCCGTGGCCAGCCCTGCTGGTACCTGAAGCCGCGGGTCGGCATGATTGCAATCAACGATGCATTTTTGATCAAAAGTGTTTTGTTCCTGCTGCTCAAAAAGTATTTCCGCAGCGAGCCTTACTACCTGGATGTCATCGAGATGTACCACGAGGTCACTTTCGACACAGAGCTGGGCCAGCTGTGCGACCTTATCACTGCCCCTGAGGATGATGTTGATCTCAGCCGCTTTTCGCTTGACAAACACACCTACATTGTTATCTACAAGACTGCCTTCTACAGCTTCTACTTGCCCGTGGCCCTGGCCCTCTACATGGCCGGCAAGGCTACGCCCGACAATTTGGAACAGTGCAAGAAAATTTTGTGTCCTTTGGGCGCATACTTCCAGGTCCAGGACGACTTCCTGGATTGCTATGGCAACCCCGAGGTTATTGGTAAGATTGGCACCGATATCCAGGACAATAAGTGCGGTTGGGTGATCAATGTCGCGCTTGAGCGGGCGAATGCTGAGCAGCGGGCGATTCTTGACGAGAACTACGGCCGCAAAGACAATGATTGCGAGCAGCGCGTCAAGAAGGTGTTTGCCGATCTTGACATTGAGTCTTACTACCACGAGTACGAGGAGAAAGCGGCTGTTGAGATTCGCGAGATGATCTCGAAGGTTGACGAGAGCCAGGGCCTTAAGAAGGACGTGTTCACAAAGTTTTTCGATAAGATTTACAAGCGTCAGAAATAGAGGTAGACCAATTGTATAGTAACATAATCGAAAATTATGAGCGCTCGCCGCAGTATCTTTGCGGGTTTCCAGGCTCTTGAATGCTCTGTATTAGAAAGTGTTTCGAAGAGTTATTCCATAATTTAGTACAAACTATCCAGATCCGCCTACTTCATGCTGTATGTTAGAGATACCCAAAAGGATATGCGACCTCATGCACCATCCCGATCCAGCTAGCCTCTGGTCAGAGAGGCCTTCATGCACAAGTAAACAAAACTTCTGTCTAACTTAACAACTTTAAGAACAATACACCACTGAAACGACTGAACTAGTACCCAACAGCTACCGCAGCCATGGGACAATTGGATTTTACCGCACTCTGCGTCGCATGCCGCTCCTTTTGAGGAGATGGAAACCTACTGCTACAGGCTCATGTCTTTGGCCTGTAGTCTCGTGCCAGCGCAATACTACTTTGCTCACGAATATTTATGGTCTCTAGTGGCTTAAATTGATTTGATTCTCGCCTCGCTATCGACCCTCGGCTATTTTCATCAGCCAGTCTGGATTTGTCTGAGGCTGAAATCAATCCGAACACGCCTTGGCATATCTCATTAGCCAGTCGAAGGTTGAAAACGTATTCTAAAACTCGGCTTGAGTGCTTTCCTCACTGAGATTCTAGTCTCGTATTTGATCTCTCGACTGGTCTCATTAACATGTTCAAGGTCCTTGCAACTGTATTCTAGTGCTTTCCTCACTGAGATTCTAGGCTGGCAGTGGATCTTTCGCATGTGAATCGTACCTGCTACCGCATTCTAGAATTCGGCTTGAGTGTTTTCCTCACTGAGTTTCTGGTCTCGCAGTTGATGTTTCGCATGTGAATAGTACCTGCTACCACATTCTGGAATTCGGCTTGAGTGCTTTCCTCACTGAATTTCTAGTGTCGCAGTTGATGTTTCGCATGTTAATGATACCTGCAATAGCGTTCTCGAATTCTGCTTGAGTGCTTTCCTCACTGAATTTCTGGTCTCGCAATCTACCCCTCGGCTGTGCACATTGGCCAGTCGCCACTAAATGCGGCAAGTATTTCTCAACGCTCTGTCGGTGAAGCCAGATACGTTGCCGCAACTCGTGGAAATCCTGAGAATTGAGTTAATTCAAAGCTTTCTATTCACAAAACAAAAGAGTACAAAAACTAACTACTCTGTGGCCTGGAAGTACTGTCTCAAGACACTGGCCAAAACGGCAGGAAGATCGGCAATATCAGACACCAAGACATAATAGTCGAACGGGAACTCATCCATGTACTTGACGATGTTCAGAGTGTGTTCGCCGTTTTCATTCGTGGAATACTTCGCCTGTGTCATCTGCATGATCGAGCCGTCTTTAATAACGGCATCCAGCAGCACAAACACCACGCGAATGTGGTTGTTGTACGCCTCACGCACCAACCTACGAACCATATCGTGGTCTTCGCATATACCATCACTGATGATTATTTGAAGCTGCCACTGCTCGGACGGGCCCTGGGCTCTGGCTCCCTCGAATATTTGGAGCATTGAAGAGAGGAGACGCGTCATGTTGGTTCTTTCCTGAGCAAAAGTAAAGTGACGCAGCGCGTGCGCACCGGCCTCGTCGTTGAACGCCTTGCCGAAATCGTGAACAACTTCGGTGTATTCTCCGAAGCGAGCAATCGCAAGCTGGCCAGCCTCAACAGTCGAAAGCGCCTTGGAAACCATGGCGATTGCCTGGAAGGCGAGATCTACCACCTGTGGATCGCCCATGGACAACGAATCGTCCAACGATAGCATCACCTGGTACTGGCGCTTGGCCGGTTTCGTGCGGCGCAGCCAGATCTTGTCCTTCTTGAACTGCGACGCGATGTACGGAATGATTCGTTTCATGTTTAGACGTTTACCGGTCTTGTAATCGCCTCTGAGCTTGGTGGCAAGCGTCGGCTCCAGAATCAACCGAAGCTGCTCTACCAAAATGAGCGTCAGGTCGTGAGTCTTCGAGTTATACTTCTGCCACATCTCGCGTGATTCCGCCGCGTCGCGAAGTGTCATATCAGTTTGCGGGGACGCCTCAGATCCAGCCGGCGCCTCTTCGAGATCGGCCATATCCTCGTCGTCATCCTCGTTGTCAAAGTTCTGGCCCGCAATGACCTTCGACTCCAGATCAGGCAGCAGCTCGTCTTCGGCATGATCGGAGGCTTCTTCGCCTGCTTCTTCGCCTGCTGCTGCGCCACCTTCACCGGTTTCCGCGTCCTCGTCGCCCATTTCAACATCCTCGCTGGGCCGGTCCTCGTTCTCGGGCTCGATCTCGGGCTCAGACTCGTCCACAGCCATGCGGTCGTCGATTTCCTGCTGCTCACCGGTCGATTTGCCGAGCTGCTGCGCATCGAAATCGTCGTTGGCGCCTACGTGCTCGACCTCGGCAGCGTTCGGGTCGTTTTCCTGCTTCGAGTCCTCGTTCTCGTCGGCGTCGGCGTCGTCAGACTCGGGGTCCGGCTCGCTGCGCTCGTTAATCTCGCGCTTGCGCTTGTAGAACTCTTTGAGCGCGTCGCCCAGCTCTTTCAGCGACTCGCGTGTCTCGTCGCGCTCTTTCTGGGCCTGGGCATCGGGCATGTCTGCCGAAGCAGAGGCCGCAGCGCCAGTATCCATCGCCTCCTGCTCCTCTTGAGTCTCTTGCTGGGCTCCCTGGCCCGACTGCGCCGCCTGATTTTCGGTGGTTGCGGCTGCGTCCTGGTCGTTGGGCTCCTGCTGAGACTCCTCGGGGCCGTGAAGCCCTTCTTCCATGTCTGCGTTGGCGTCGTCCTCGTCCATTTGCTGGCCATTGATGCCGTTGTCGACTTCTTTGGCTTTCTCGTCGGCATCGGCATCGTCGGGGTTGCCCTCTTCAGGGCCCTCGTCGGGCTCGCCGTCAATATCGGCTCCAGCTTCTGCGTCGCTGGCGTTAGCCTCGAGCTCGTCGTCTTCGTTTTCGTTTTCGTTTTCGTTGTTGTCTAACGCATCGTCGAACTTCTCGCCGTCATCTTCGCCTGCTTCGTCGTCACCTTCACCGGCTTCGTCCTCCAAATCCATCTCGTCGGCATTATCTCCGTCGTCTTTGTCGTCCTTCTCGTCGCCGTCCAGATTCAGGTCCTCCGGCAGGTCCAGAGCCTCGCCTTGCTCAACGTTCTCCTCCAGATCATCGCCGTCTTTCTGCTGGACGTCGTCCTCCTGCTCGCCGGCGTTGTCGTCGTCCATTTCGTCGTCGTCGTCGTCGTTGTCGTCGGCCTTAGGTTTAGGCTCGTCCTTGCCGTTTTGTTGGTCCTGCTGGTCCTCGGGGTTGGCCTCGGTGTCGTCCTCGTTGGCCTCCATGTCGCCTTGCTGGCCGTCGACCTCGCCGTCTTTCTCCTTCTCCTTGAGGTCGTCGTCGTCCTTCTTGTCGTCCCACATCTTCTCGTCGACGGCGTTCGGGTCCAGGTCGTCGATATCGCCCACCTCGTCGTCCATCTCGTCCTTGTCTTCGTCGTCAGCGTCCTCGTCCGAGCCCAGCTCGGCGTCCTCGAGCTCGCCAGCCATGTCGCCCTCCATCTCTACGGCGTTATCTTCGGCATCGTCGTCGCGCGGCTCGTCGTCCTTCTCTTTGTTGTCCGTCTGGGCGTTCTCGGTGAGGTCCTCATCCTGTTCCTCGTCTTTGTTGGCCGTCGCGCCGGTGCCGTCGCCCAAACCAGTGCCGTCCTGCAGGTTGTCGTCCTGCTGCGGGTCCTCGTCGGGCTCAGAGGGCTGGCAGAAGCCTGCGGTCGCCAGCGAGTGCAGCATGCCCGCAAGCACGTACGTCGCGTGCGTGTTGGCGCTGTGCTGGCGCGCAAACTGGCGCGTGATGCCGCCGCTCAGGTACGCAAACGCGTCGATGTACGGCAGCAGACTCGCGACCAGAGCGCACGCGTCCACCTCGAAGTCAACATTAACTTCGGAATTAAGCGCAGCATACCGATGCGCCAGTCCGAGAACCAGCGCGAGCTGCTCGTTGATGGTCTTCAGATGCAGTGAATGCACCAGTTTCACGGCCTGGGCAGACGGCACAGTGTACCATGCGTCGTTCGCATCCGTGTTGTCGTTGTCGTTGTCGTTGTCGTTGTCGTGATTGTTCTCTCGCGAAAGCTTCTGCACCTGCTGGATGACCACCAGCACGGAGCTGCAGAACTTGAGCGCCGCGTCTACCAGCGTCTCGAGCGCAACTGCTTCAACGCTGGCCGTCTCGAACTCGAAACTGTGGCCCTGGACGTCCTTCAAGAGCCGCGAAACTCCAGAAGAAGGCAGCCCCACACTAAGGTTGGCTACCGTATCCTGCCACTGGCGGGTCTGGAAGAACTTTTTGCGCTCGAAGGCGGCTATTTCGTGCAGCTGCGAGCGCACGGCCTGCAGTTGCGTGTCGATGGCACCGAACTGTGCCGCCTCGCCAACGGCCGACGCAACCTGGCTCAGAAGCCTTGTCGCTGCGGCGTGCTGTTTGGCCCGTTTGAGCACCCGCGCGGGGTGCCATACCACGTCGCCAACCGAGGTTTTTGCAAAAGCGGTGGCAAACTCGCGCTGCACCTCGAACTCGCGGTCCTGCGCCTCGAGCTCGCTCAGAACCCGCCGGTGCGAAAGCACGCTTGCCAGCAGATTTTCGGCAAACGCAAGGCCGCGCTGCAAGTCCGTCGCAGGCACATCTGATTCTGATGCCGAGACGGCCTGTCTGAGGCGCGGGAACATCTCTAGCAGCCGGAAAAACGACAGATTCGACGCCTGAACCCGGGCCGGCGCGTAGGCAAGCACCTTGGCGAGCTCGCTCTGCTCACGCACGGTGTCTTCACGCACAGAGGCCTTGAGTCCCGAGGCCTTGAGCTGTTTCAAAGTAGAAACGAGCAGCTGGGTCTTGGATGCACGCAGCGAGGCACACAGCTTCTTGGTCTCCTTCGTGTACGTTGCGGGGGTCTGTTTGCGGAGCTCAGCCGCGGCATTGTACACATCGGAGGCAAACTCGGACAGGTCAGCGCCCAGATCCTGTGCCACAATCAACTCAACCAGCGACTGCATCGTTTTCTGGCGGTGGGCCAGGTTTCCGGGCACGTACTTGCCAGGCAGGCGGGCGAGCTGGTCACTGATATCCGAAAATAGCAGCGTCTCCGTCTTCAGTGCGGGCATCGGCTGGGGCACCGGCAGCTCGGCCGGCGTCTCGACTATTTCGCGGACCTTTGTGCCAATGAAATCGCGGAACTTGCGCACAAGCTTGTACAGCGAGCGGTGCGACCGCTGCGCGCTCTGCTTGAGAGCGAGAACGTTGACATCGCGCCAGCTTGCCAGCAAGATGACTTCCTGGACTTCTTTCTTCAGAGCCTTCTTTTTCTCGGCCGTTTTAGCAACAATCACGGGCGTCCACTGGCTGTAGAACGCCGTAACGTTGGCAATACAGTTGGCTACGCCGCTGAGGACACCGCCCACTGCCTCGCAATGCTTCTGCATCGACTCGAGCAGTGCCAGCCGCGAGACGTACTGGCCGAACGTGCTTTCCGACATAAATAGCACGAGGATTCGCGTGATCTCGGGCAGATCCACGGAAGCACTGCCATTGGTCTGACTATTGGTCTCACCGTTGGTCTCACCATTGGCCTCGCCATTGGCCGCATAATCGGCTTCAACCCTCAGAGGATTGACAACCAGGTTCTCGTACAGGTACCAGAACCATTTGCCGCCTTGCACCTCGGTCTGGTGCTCTTCGTATTCGAAAAGCTTGGGCCACGACCGCAGCTCCAGCCGGCGCCAGGACACAATAAGCTGGCCCACCTCGTGGATCAGGTGGTTCACAGCCACGTCTTTGTTGGCAAACCGCTGCCACTCGTTCAGGTAGTGGTGCAGCTGCTCGACTTTGGCCAGGAACCGGGCCAGCGGAGTCTTGGTCGAGTACTCCTGCAGTTCCAGACAGATCCGCTCGATGATCAGCAATGTGTCGTGCTCGGGCCAGCGGCTCAAAAACTCGACAATCCGCGACTGAACACGCTTGGACTGTGCCACGGCGTTCAAAGACTCGGCGTGGCACGGCTCGCGGTAGAAGTCGAACTCGCTAGCGGCCGTTTTTGTGGCCGTGATCCGCGCGTGCAGCGCCAGAATGAGCGCCGGCAGCTGCGCAGACATCCTTGAAACGTCTGCCGAGCCGCTCAGCTGCGCTACTGCTGCCGCCAAAGTCGACGGAAGTGTTTTTGAGCCAGGGGCGGAGCCGGCGCCGGAGCTAAACAACGCCTGGTGGGCTTGCGCGACCTCGTAGCCGAGTTCGGCACTGAGAATACGTGCCTGACTACTGTTGTGGCTGCTCGAAGCTCCCTCGCCGGCCTGGTTTTGTCCGTGAACAACACCGTTCTCATCTTCGTCGTCGTCGTCACCGCCGAAAATAGCCCGGAACTCGTTCTCTGCCTCGCGGTCTTCGTCCTTCGCCTTGTAGATGGACTCCTCCTCGCGGCGTTTCTCCTCTTCGCGCAGACGCTCCAGAGACCACTGTTTGTGCAGCTGTTGCAGCGTGTGCGAGACGCGTTTGTGTGTCGAGTCGAAGCCGTGGAGCGCCGCTAGCTGCAGCAGAAGCACGCTGACGTCCAGCGAGGCGTGTTTGGGCCACTGCGCGTGCAAATTCGCCGGGTGGCTCACGGCCACACAGTCCAGCACCCACCACAGACTCTGCTTGTCCACCGGAGCCTTGAATAGGTTGAGTTGCAGCTTGAGAACCCGCACCGCCGAGCGGATCAGCGCCAGAATGTCCTGGTACTCGGAGAAACGGGCCAGACGGGTCTCGAACGCCTCGATGCTGTCGTTCCAGTTCAGAAGCTGCTCGTACGAGAGCTTTTCCAGGTGCTCGCGCTGCAGAATCGGGATCGCCATCTCGATGTCTCTGAACACGCTGCGGATCTGGCTGAGCCGCGGGCGGTGCACCGAAGGCACGGCCACGCTTTCGAGGGCACTGGCGCGCGCCTTGAGCTCACGGTCGGCATCGATCTCGTCGTCGCCCAGCAGAATCGCGCGGGCCACGCCGAACTCGCGCACGTCCGCGTCGTACAGCTGGTTGCGCTTGAGGTAGCGCTCGTACTTCACATGCTGGCGAATGGCCGGATCGAAGATGCACGACGGAATAAACGCCTTGAAGAACGCCTGGGCAAAGTCGAGCCCGTCGCTGGACCCGGTGTCGAGCCTGGCCAGCTCCTCGATACCCAGACCACTTAGAACTGCGCAGAGCCGCGCCACAATCGCCTTGAACGCCTCGGCCGGGTCAGCGCCCAGCAGCTCGCCACGCTGGAGCACGACGCGCAGCAGTTCGTTGAGCTCGGCGTCGGCTGCAGCGTACTGGCTGGCCGGAACTTCTTCGATGTGTCGCAAGGCAGAGGCAATTGCGTCGCGCAGATCACCGCCAGCTGCCGAACCAGCCGCCACTGCACTTACGGCCAGCGGCGGAACGTATAGCCGCGCATCGGCCTTCTGGTTTCTAAACGCGTGGAAATGCATCAGATGCAGCGTGCTCGACTGTGCGTAGTAGCTCACGCGGGCCAAAAACGACAGCAGCTCGTCGCTGGGGGCCTTGGCAAACTGCAGTTCGACAAGATCGCGGATCACCTGGAAGCTTTCGGCAAAATGGAACCGGCCCTGGTTGGTTGGCGAGCTCTTGAGCTTTTCGATGCCTTCGTGCAGAGCGCGCACTAGCGCCGCATCAGGCAGCTGCGTGTGGCTGGAAACCAGCAGCTCGGCAAGCGCAGAGCGGATGTCGGCAATAACTTCGACGTTTTCAGGGTGCATGCCGGCCACCAGCTCGTCGAACTCACGAGCCTGGGCCACAAGCGCCTGGTTGGCCGCCCAGTGCGACTCATCGGGGAAACCAAACACCGCGTGCTCTTGCCAGATTTTCTCCATTGCAAACCCAGACGACAGCGCAAACTGCGCGCCGAGGTTCTTGATGGCACCGGCCAAAGCCTCGCCAGCAACCTCCTCGATGAGGTCTCGGTAGATTGGCACGCGAGACACATCGGCGCTGGGACTCATGCAGTGTTCGAAAAATTCTGCAACGAGTTCCTGGACTTCAAGCGGCAGCCGTTGTTCTTGTGGCTGGAGAACCTCGGCAAAGAAGCTGTAGACGTCCACAATCTCCAGAGTTTGTTTCGTGCGCGAGTAGATCGACAGCTCCAGCAAACTCATCTCGTCCTCCTTCTTCATCTGGCTGCTCCTGATAGCAGCCTGGAGTTTCTTCGAGAGCTCGAAAGCCAGGTACTCGCCGTAGTACTGCAGCGAAAAAGACGGCACCAGGCTCGGCGAGTCCGACTCAACCAAATGAGACACAAACTCACGGAACTCTGAGGGACCGAACCGGAAATAGAGCGGCGCGACAAGAGCCAGCAGCCACACATCAGCCCGGCGCGAGCTCGACAGTTTCGCACAAACTTCTTCGATCAGTGCCGGCACATGCAGCTGCGCAGAAGCTACCGGCAGTTCTGCTGTCACCGGCACACTTGCAGCCTCCAGACTCAGGTCGCTGAGTTCATTAGCCGAGCCAGAAGACCCAGAAGCGGCGGCAGGCAGCTGGAGCACGCTGCGATCCAATTGCGAGGCCCGCACTGCGAGCGAGTCCATAAAAACTTCCACGCTGCGATTGCGCATGGCTCGCGACAGCTCGCCGTAGCGCGGATCAACAGTCAAAAACAAACGGAAGTCGGCATGGGGTCTGATTTCGCGCGGCGCGCCAGAGGCCTCAGCGCATTCGTTCACAAAAAGCGAGCCGTTGACCTCCAGCAGCGAGTTCAGCCGGTCCAAAACGCTCGGGTTGCACAGGTTGGCGTTGTCCAGAACCAGCCACTGGCCCTTCTCCACCGCCTGAACAAGCACACCGTCGAACCACTTGAACCGCGGCAGGGAGAAATCGCTCGACTTGAACTGCTTGATGCGGTTCTGGATCTCGCTGCTGCCGTCCAGCTTCGCGACAAGCTGCGAGACGAGCTCGAGATCGCGCTTTGTAGCGGCATCGACAAGCGCCACGTACTGCGCATTCAAGTCGACGCGAGCGCCCAAAAACTCGTCGATCTCGGCCCACAGCCGCGCCAGCTGCTGGTCCTCCTGCACCTGGTCAAATTCTCCGAGCAAATCCGCGCCGTCAATCTCCGCACTCATAGAAAGCTCTTTGAGGGTCGCACCGTGCAAGTACGCCAACGAGCGCAGCAGCTGCGTTTTGCCCGCCATCTGCGGTCCGGTAAGTACTAGCGGCCACGAGTGCTTGACTGCCAACGAACATGTTTCTAAAATACGCGCGTTGCACTGCAGCAGTTCCGGGTGCGGCCGGCCCAGGTGGTTGAGAGCACCGGCTCGGCGATTCGCGCGGCTCACGAGCTCAATTCCGGCCTGGAAATTGCTGTCCGATACATTGGCAACCGCTGGACGCGGGCTCAACGGGCCAAATGCTTCTGTCCAGAGCTTGACAGCGAGCTCACGGTCCTGCGGGGTTCTCAACCGCTGCAGAACCATCAGGTCCAAGAAAACCGATGCATCTATGTTGTTGTTGTTGCTGTTGCCGCTGGTCAGACTCAGCCATCTCATTGCATCACGGAGGTTGAACTCAAATGGTCCGCCCAACGCGGTCTGGAACGACTTGTTCAACTTCGCAATAAACTCAGACAGCTTCGAAGACACCTCGGCAGGCACAGCCGGGTAAAGGTGCGACGTGATCACACACAGATCGTTGAGCGTCAACGAGTCAACATACACAACCGAAAAACGGTTGACGAAGGATTTGGGCAAACCTTTACGGCCGCCGCCCTGGTACTGCGGATTCTGCGCCGCAAACACCACGAAGTCAGGATGGCACGCAAACGTGCGGTCGAGTTCAGGAATGTAGGCCTCGCCACGGTGATCCAGACACGAGTTGAGACCCTCGAGCACCGCCTGCGACGCCAGATTCATCTCGTCGAGCAAAACCCACTCGCCGCGTTGCATGGCCCGCAAAAACGGAGCATCGCGCCAGACAAACTCGCCTGCAGCAGCGCCCTCAGCCGGCACATCGCTTCCAAACAGATCAATCAGGTCTGTTTGATCACTCAAATTAATACGCGTCAGGGGCCGGCCCGACAGTTTCGCAATAGCGCTGATCAGCGACGTCTTGCCCACACCAGGGGACCCTTCGAGCAAAATCGGCTTGCGAACCGACAGGGCTCGGACGACCCGCATCGCGTTCACGGCGGTTGTGGGGGCCGCCAGCGAGAACTCAGAGCCGCTCGCAACTTCCTGCGCGCCCTTGGCAATGGCAAAATCGCCAAACTTCACGCTAGAGTCATCGCTAGCCACGCCCGGCTGCGCAAAGTACACTTCCGCCAGCTCGGGGCGGCCCAGCATTCCTGCCAGTTCCCTTACGCATAGGGCCCGGTGTTTTTTCAAAGTGTCCTCCGATTGCGACAAGTGCGCCAGGTTGTTCGAGCCAATCGAGTCGACAAAAACCATGCAGCCGCCGTGGAAGACAGCCAGATCGCGGGTTAACTGTGTGTGCTCGGCGTTCACAAACTTTGTCCAGCACAGAATATCACGCAGCGAGATCACGCCAGACGTCACATCGCCGCCTCCGTAGGTGGTGCCGAACCAGTGCGCGAATTTAACCACAACAGCCGCCGAGTCCTTGACCTCGTCCACCAACTGCGAACGCACAATTAGCTCGACATCCTCGAAATCATCCATGCTCGGCACCCAGACCTCGGTGAAACGGTTGCGCAGCGCCGGCGACAGCTCCTTCTTGCCATAGTCACCGCCAGGGTTCATCGTGGCAAAAAACTTGAAGTCAGATGCAGCAGTGACATTGATATCTACCGCGCCCTTCTCGGGTAGCAGCAGCGAGCGCTCGGGCTCCAGCACAGAATTCAGACGCTCCAGCACACTGTCGTCGGCCAGCGAGATTTCGTCTAGCAAAAAGAACTGGCCAGCCTTCAAAGCCTGGACAAGCGGGCCGTCCACCCACGCAAACAGCAGCTGTGCGCGGGCGATCAGGGCGTTGATTTCGGGCGCAACTGACTCCACAGGCTGCTGCGTCCATTTCTCAAGCAAAGCATCGAGCGAAACGCCAGCGCCAGGAGCACATTTGTACACGATCTGCAGCTTGCGGAGCAGCTCAGCCTGCACTTCTTCGCGGCCGCGCACTGGACGCTGCGCACCGATTAGGTCGCCGGTTTCCATGTTTTGGTGAGCGTTGACGCAAACAAGCCGGTTCTTGAACGCATCCGCTAAAACTTGGCAGATCGTGGTCTTGCCGCAGCCAGTTTCGCCCACAAGAAGCAGCGGCTCGTTCATTTCCAGCGCCTCGAGCACAAGAACAAGCAGCCGGTACATTCCGCGGGTCCACACAACAGTTTGCGGCAGCTCGAATCCGAACTTGGCCGCCAGCTCATGCGCACGCGCAGGGTAATCGACCTCGATCTTGACTCGCAGCGTGCTTTCTAGAACCTGCTTGACAAACTGCTTCTCCTGCGGGTTGCGAACCCTCTCGCAGAGCAAGAAAAAGCCGTTGCGCGCAAGATCTTCGTAGCTTCCGGCGTCTCGCAGAGCCCATCTGAACAGATCACGCAGCGTCGCAAAGCTGTGCTTCTGCTCAAACACGCGCGAAGACTGTCTCCGCAGCGCCAGCTCGCGGTAGCACTCGACAATTTTCTTGGCGTACGGCGGCGCAATCCGACACCTGTCCTTCAGAATCAGCTCGAGCTCGTCCTGCGGAATGTCGTCAAAGTGCAGTTCCAGGAAACGATTGCGGAACGCCCGCGAAAGCACTTTGCGGCCAGCGTAGACGCCCGGCGGGTTCTGCGTGGCAAACAGCATGAAATCAGGGTGCGGCTTGATCACTTCCTGGGTTTCCGGAACAAGCAGCTCGCGATTGTCATCTAGCAAACGGTTCAGAGCCTCCAAGACATCGGTAGGCGCCAAGTTCAGCTCGTCCAACACCAGCCAGTAACCGTTACGCACTGCTTCAACCAAAACACCCTCTTGGAAGGCCAGACGGCCGTCCTCGCCAGAGACATAGGTTCCCAGATACTCCTGCAAGTCAGTGTGTTCGTGATTGTTGATACGCACGAACTTGTGGCCCGAGCGTTTGGCCAGATAATTAATCATAGATGTCTTGCCGCTGGAGGTCGGGCCCTGGATAAGCACAGGGAACATCTTAGTGGCCGTAGCGCGCACCAAATTGAGCAAGTTGCGCTCCACGCTCGGAGTCAAGATATACGAATCGTCCTCAAACGCCTCAAAGCTGCCCTTGGCCAGCCAGTAGTGCTTGAACTGCAGGGCATCGGCCGAGGGAGGCTTCGGCAGCGTCGCCAACACCGACTGTGCGTTTCCAAGTCGGGCCACGAGATGCTTTTTGATGATTGGCTCCAGCAGCTGGCTCGAAGCCTTGTCTAGCAGCGTCAAAAACGACATGCAGAAGCCCTCGTACAGCGACCGTCTCAAGCCGTACGTTTTGGTGATCGCTGCAGCGTAGACCAGAGTCCGCGAAAGCGTACGAATAGAGAAATGCGGACGCTGGCCGCTGCCATCGGCAAGCTGATTGGAGGTGGCAAGTTTTTTGGCCTCCAGGAACAGCTCGGCCACGTCGTTTACAACATTCACGTCGGCCATTTTGTACTTGCCAATGTACTTCTCGATCACGTGGCGCAGGTCGTCGATATTTCTATCGAGTGAATCGACGTAGATCTCGGTGAAACGCGACCGTACCGACGGCGGAAGATCCCTTTTGCCGACATCGGTGGCCGGATTCATGCAGGCGAAAATACGGAAGTCCGGGTGGGCATGGACAATCGAATCTTCTTTGGCGCCCTTTTCAACCAATGAAATGCTCGGCGGCGAGACAAGCAGATCAGAGACGCCCTCAAGCGTATCCGGAGGCGCCAAGTTCATTTCATCGAGCAAAATCCAGTAGCCTTTGCGCACAGCCTTCACCAGCAATCCCTCGATAAACTGGAACAGCACCGCCTTCTGCAATGTTTCCAACCGCGACTCGAACGCGTCAACCTTCGCCATAAAGTCTGTCCACAGCGGAAGCGTTGATTTCACGCGCTTGGCCGCGCTTTCGCCCGACTCAGTAGCGGGTTGTTTCGTGGCGTCAGTTCCGCCAGCCATTTTGAACGCCTCACGCCACAGCTTGACCACGTTTTTCCAGCTGTTTTTGCGCACCGCGCGCTGAAGAACTTCAAGAAACTGCGCGTTCTTCGCCCGCGAAAACGACATGTCAAAAAGCTCGTCAAAGTCTTCGAGTAACGTGCCGGCCAGCATCTTCGCATCTACAGGCTTGTATCCGCCAACGAGGTCGCCAGTCTCCATCTGCTGTGAAATGTTCACAACAATAAGTTTCCGACGCGCCAAATTAGCCAAATACTGTACGACGGTTGTCTTACCGGTTCCGGTCTCACCAACAAGCAGCAGCGGCTCGGCATGCTGTACGCAAACGGCAATTTGCTCGAGCAATCGCGACGAGTACGAGGTCATGGCAAACGAACCAAGTTTTGCATCGAATGTGCGCGCCAACGACGCGCTGATCTGGCAACGCGGCAAAACAGCGCGGCCTACGTACAGCTCCAGGCTGTTGTGGGTAACTTCGGGCACGTGTTTTAGCAGCAACGGCTCAACTTTGCTCGGCGGGATTGCCAGCGGCTCGCTTATCAGTTCCGCCATCATCATTTGCTCCTCAAAACTTGGCAAAAACGACGCAAAACACGAAACTGCCTCGCGGAATAGCTCCGCATCGCCTAGCGTGTGCAGACGGGACGCACATTTGAACAGATCACGCGACGTGACGGGTCTCAAATTGCGCCGGCTCGAGATCTGCTCAACAACAATAAATGTCTCTACAAGCTGGCGAGCTACAGGTGCGGCCGTCGGGTATTTGATGGCAATGATGTGCTCGAGATCGGCCTGCGAGGATTCGGTGATTTCTACACGCTGCCAAAGGCGCTGGCCAATAAAATCGTGGATCTGGCTCGATTTTTCAGGAGTAGAAATTGTTGCAAACACCTGGAATCCGGTCTGCGCATTGATGGTCTTGTTTTGCGAGGACAAAAGCAACTGACGGTTTTCAAGTAGCGGCAAAAGCACGGACAGAACGTCGTTGGGCGCCTTGTCCAGGTCCTCAATCAGTACAACCTTGCCTTCCAGCACGGCAGACGTCAAAAGACCAGCTCTCCACTCGAAGGTTCCAGGCTTCTCGCCAGTCGAGTACGCTCCAATCAGGGCCTTTGCATCTGTTTGATCCCCCAGGTGGATTCGCACGACTTCCTGCGATGGTCTCAGAGTCTGAGCTATCGTGTCCACAAAAAATGTTTTGCCAGAACCAGCTTTTCCGGTCACAAGTACCGGTTTATTCGTGAGGAGAGCCTCGGCCAGGCTGCGCAGGTTTCCTACGGCAGTCTCTGTAGCCACAAGCTCAATCTTGGGCGGCATTTGCGGGTCTGTTTTAGGCACGATTACACCGCCGATTGATGCGACAAATCTTTCAGCGAGTATCGTAGGCTCCTCGTCGGAGATTCGGGAGGTCAGAGCTACGGGAGTCGGCTCTATCTGTCGTTTTACGGCCTTCATGGCACTAACACGCCTTGCCTCAACGAGAGGTACCATTTCAATGTCTTCAGTCACGCATCCTAAATATTTTTGGAGCCATTCGTTGGTTACAGCCTCCGAAACTTCAAGATGCAGCGCCAAGCACCGGACAGTCAGTGCGCGAGTTTGGGGTTCCTCAACCTCAATCAGCCGGTAAAGCTTCTCAACACTGAAAAAGGGGGCCATCAATAAACAATTGTAGCTTAACAAACGATACAGAGCCGCTACTGAGTCGTATTCAGCCTCAACAATATCTGGATGCTGGATTAAAAAGTGTTCCACGAGCGATTGGCTTTCAGGGCAGGCGGAAATCGTAGCCGCCAGCGCAACAAAAACCTTTTTAGGCTCGAATACGGCTGGATTGTCTAGCCAGCGCGCGACAATCGCGAGATAAATGCTTTGATATGCAGACATAATTAGAGAAGTATACTGCGGATTCAGAGCCATTTGCGCCAATGAATCGAGAGATTTGGAGAAATTAGGAGCTTCAAGGCCATGCTGAGTGCAAAGAGCCTCGAAGTTTTGGCGCATCATGGGCCAGTTCGTGAGAACTGCCTGATCCATGTCTGCTAGTGGGGTCTGGAAAAAAATCTATGTGGGAGTAGTCCATATTTTTCAGTAAATATCAAGTTATGAATACACATCTAGTTGCTGAGCAACTGCCAGGAGCATATGCTATATTATGCTGAATCTATCTTACGTTACATCAGATGGGCCCTCCATATGGGACTTTTTTCAGGGTCAGGCATGCATTCACATACAGAACGCGCCATCATTCTGTGTCCGTTAAAAATTTAATTGATCTTGTGCACTCAGGAAAAATTTTCGTCTTTAATTTTCATCATACAATACCTAAGACTCTAGTGATAAATATCTCGCGAATTGAGCACGTTTTGCGTGGATGTCTCACAGCTTTTTGACCGACTGAAAACCTTCTGGCCCCACTCAAACAGTTGGCTTCTACGTTTACTTAGGGGCCGGTCCTGGGTCAGACTCACGTCGCTGGGAATTGCCCACGAATTGAGAGTACCACTCGAAAAGTTGCTCGTGTGAGATTCAAATTCTTTAGAGTTTCCGGTTGTGTTTGGAGTGCTGGGCGTGCCAGGATCAATGGTTCCTGAGGATCGCCAGCGGTTTTCAATCGATGAAGGTGCATGAGATGAGCAACTACTGGATCTAAATTCCTGGTAAGTATCGCATAGTATGTCAGATTTTTGTGCGTGCATGAGCCGGAAATTCCAGGCTTCTCCTTCCTCAGGGTTGATTTCAACAGCTAACGAAAGTAGGGGTGCAAGCCAGCCATACTCCTCGCAAAAATCCTGGCTCAAGTCAATTTTCTCTTCGTAGTCGCACTGTGTGTTTTCTTTCTGGAAAGTTTTCGGGCTGCAGGCTGTGCCCACATCTGAAAGTATACTTTCGTTAATCTCGATTATTCCTGACAGTCTTTTACCTTTCCTCTCGTATGAATTGGAAGACTCGATCTCCTCAAAACACGAGTCCCAGTCAGTGTTGAGCTCGAAATGGGCAAAATGTAGCATTGAAAAAGTGAGTGGCGAGTTAAAAGATAATTGTGGGTCTGTGTTTCATAAAGAGAGACCGCGTTTTGAAATCGCGGCGAATATGTGACCGCTCGTTTCTGGGTGGGTCTTAAGGTGGGTCCCTCACTCTGTGCACGCCATATTTGGAATGAGGTGGTCTAGACGATATAACAAAATCTTACTTCCGTATAATGCAATTCACTGTGCTCCACCATTAGAACTTTCCTGAGTCCTGCATCTTTTTCTCGAAACGTAACATTATGATTTAGGCTATGCAATAAGGTCTGCATTGATAAACTTCGGTGTTCAGCGCATTTCTACTATAAATTTGTCTCCTTCATAACATGTGAGATTGAAGAACGTGATTGTGATCCTAGTACCGGAACGGGCAACATGGCATGAACCATATGTTGAAGCCAAGTGCATGACACCTTGGGAAAACGCACTTCAGGGTCTAGCACTGTCCCACTTTTCGGTCGCATTTTTGTATGTAGTTGTAAATCGTTCAGTACCGGAACGGGTAACATTGCATGAGCCAAAATATAGGATCAAGTGCATGACACCTTGGGATCACTCACATCAGGGTCTAGCATATTCCCACAATTTTGTCGTAGTTTTCGGGCATTTGAGAGCAGCGTACATAATTCGAAAGATTTCAGTATCGAAACGTAGTCATGGCATCCCAGTTCGAATACCAAATCAGGATGGTTATAGAAGCGTCATAATGTTCAAGGTCCTCGTACGATTTTGGTGAAAAAATACAATATTTTCAGACCAAATGTTTTGAGCATTCACCGGAAATCTGTACTTCGATTGTCTGCTGTCTCCCGGACCCAGCTAAGACCTCCTTCACGGAAACTCTCAGCGGAAACTGTGCCTTCTTAGATTTAGGGCATTTGAGCATGGAATCATACTGTATGTGGTATCCTACAGATCCAGTACAGCAATTTGCTGAAGCTTTCGCGAAAAACTTGAGCTTACCGGACCTTTTTTGTAGAAGGGATTGCAAATATACCCGACATATGCGTCGTGGGCTGCCTTTATTATGCGGTCGATGTCTGGTGTATCTTTCCAAGAATCAACTCCAATAAATACTTTGACGTTTGTGTTTGATATTGAGCCGTATACTGCCACGCCCTGGTGCACAAGTAGCAGTGCTGAACGGTTGGCCATGGAGGCCACATTCAACTCAATATCGACATAGTCTAGTGCCATCTCGGCAATGTTTCTGTGTATTTGTATCTCCTCAACTGGACTGCCATTTTTGAATGACTGGATGCATACAGGAGCGTCATAACTGTCCACAATTGCAATGAATTTGACCGACATTTGGACCTGGGCCAGAGGTAGCTGGGGAGTTTCCGAGTCTCCAGGATGCTGAAGTAAGACAGGATGCGAGCTAACTGAAATGAACTTCAATTGAGGGCCAAGTGATCAGATTACTTTAACTTCTCTACTTAGAGTCCGCCGAAGCGAAGAAAGTTTTAGAAAAACAGAGAATCTCACTTCCGGTCCTCAACATGTTTAGGTCGCAGACCGAGTATTTCAGGAAAGTACCGTGTCCTGCACTGAGCACTAGAGAAGGTTGTACAGTGATAAATTGCATTTTTCGGCATCCGATTGAGGCAAGTTCTGCGAATTTAGTGGCAAAATCTGCGAGCAAAACACTTGAAGTTGAACAAAGTCCGGTTTCTGCTGCTCCTCCTGCATCAAAACGTGCAAAACTCAACGATTCGGATTCCCAGATTGCATTAAACCCAAAAGTCTTGAGCACTCCACCAGCACCTCATCCAGAAAGGACAAGATATATCGGAATCTTTGCAGATAACCTCAAAATCTATGGCTGCAGTACCCCGCGAGCGCTGGCTTTGGAATTGGAGACTGAGATCGCTGAAACATCTTCGGCAAAAACCTACAAAGTCAACATTCGCAATATGTTCGCAAAAATCAAACGAGGAGAGTACAAGGATGGGTTTAAGGAGCGTGAAGAAAGACTAAAGGCTGAAAAGGAAAGTGCGAAAATCAACGACGCCTTGAAAATGCTCATTATTCCCCGGCACGCTCTCGAGCCCAAATACATCATGGAAGTACCCGAAGCGATCGAAACCAATTCAATTGAGTTCAAAACCAATTGTGATAGATGTGGACAGGAGTACCATCCACATTTCGTTAGCTCAGAGGGCGCCAGCGAAGTAAAGCCCTGCAGATTTCATCCTTTACGCCGCAAGTACAACTTCGAGCTCAAGAAGCTCACCAACATTTTCGCATGCTGCAATGAGGAAGTCGGTACTTCTACGGGTTGCGATACATACTATTCTCATGTTTACAAATTGAAAGAGGCTGGCGAGTTGCAAGGAACTGGTGCTTTCATAGAGACACCCAAACCGTCTTCGAAAAGCTCCGAAAAGAAAATGTTCGCAGCCGGCATTGACTGTGAAATGGCGTACACTTCCAAGGGAATGGAGCTGATAAGAGTGACTGTTGTTGATTGGGATACCTCTAAGGTCGTTCTCGACCGTTTGGTGTGGCCCAGAGGGGCCCTGGTGGATCTGAACACTCGCTGGAGCGGCGTAAGTGATTTCACGAAGGGTTTGACACTAGATGGTGTGAACTACCCGACGCTGAGTTTTGAAGAGGCCAGGAATGAGCTTTTTCAACTAATTGATAGCGAAACAATTCTAGTCGGACATGGTCTTGAAAACGATGTCAACACGCTCCGAATCATTCACCCGAGAATAGTCGACACAGCGATGCTTTATCCGGCTCATCGCACTCGAACTTTTCCCCTGAGAGACCTGGCGTGGCAGTACCTGAGCCGCGAGATTCAAACTGGGGAACATTCAAGCGATGAGGACGCATTGGCAGCCATGGATGTTATCAAGCATGCGATTTTGAATGGAGTCAATCATACGAGGTACGATGCTAGCCCTGGCAGCTAGCCCTGGCAGCTAGCCCTGGCAGCGAGAAATGATAAAAATAATCTTAAATTGCCACTGCGCAATGCTTAGATGTTGTAAAGACTTAGCTACTAATGATATTCAGCTAGATACTTGGCTAGTCGAAAACTCAAGCTGCGTGAATGGTCGGACGAACCTTATTGCCAGAGGACCGACGCCGACCATATTCATGGTGAGGATGGTCAGACCAAAGCCCAACTCTCATGAGCAGAAGCTTGAATTCATCGTGCTGCTTCTCAGGCATCAAAGACTCGGCCGCTTCCAGGAGCTTCTTGTTGAACGCCCGCTTCAACGTGTGGCCGTAGGTACGCTCCGTCTTTGCAATAGCGTCTTCTATATGCTTCTTTTTGTATTTGAGCTTCTTGAGCTCGTCTTCGTACTCCTTGATGTCCGACTCAGTCAGCTTCTGCTTAGACTTGTGAAGAATTGAGTCGATCTCACGTTCTTTACCCTCGCAATCAGACATAAGGGATTGCAGATACTGCGTGATCTGCTCTCGCTCGTCTTCGCTAGGGTTGATCTCTGGCGTGTGCATCTTTGAAGCGTATTTGTTTGAAGGGGAGGGGATAGAGTTGGTCTGGGTCGGTATGGATCAGATTGAATGAAGTATGCCGGTTGAAAGGCTTTGGGGTTTTCGATAGACACAGCAAGGTTACTTATATAGTTATCTAAATCCCAATTGAGAAATTATTGGGAACCTGCCTCGCTGCTATACGATGAGGGGCAGGCCAGGCTTGGAATCACGCGACTCGCCATAAATCACGAGACACTGTTGGGATCTGAGTTTAGGGTCGGTGGCAACCTCAGGCGAGCTGCTTTTGAGGTTTTATTTTTTTTGTAAAAGAGTTGGAAGATGTAATTATGCCTATCTTCGAATTTATTCTCGCTTTGCTGTCTAGTCTCGCCCCACAATGAGGTATCGCCCGCATCGATAAGCAGCAAATGAAACCATGAGGACGCAGGGTAGGCCGTGATTAAGAATTATACCCAATCCCCGCACAAACTGCGAGGTTTAGAGCTTCTCGAATTATATGACGTAGTTCGCTATCAATTGGTTTGACTCGAGTACATACTTGTGGCTTAAGGTGCTGGTCGGTATGGAATTAGAGCACAGCCGACGTCTCAGTGGCTTCTTGAGGGATCCCTAGGCTAACTACGATAGTTATTTAGCCTGTGTATAGAAGAATATTAAGTAGAAAGGAACAGGCTACACCAGATTCCTTTCAACATTGCTGTTATTTCAAATTCGAATTCAAATTCAATCTAAGCTTCATAAAGAATTGATATATAATTGAGCTTGATTTGCTTCAGTGCTTGCCTTTAACTGAGGACGAGGCCAGAATTCTTTTAGAGCACCAGCCGCACGGCTGCGCCATCGTTGTTTCCTCATAATTTTGAATTAGAAACTTATAAGATTGATCCCAAGAATCAAAGTGGTTCGTACGCAGATGATCACTGCATCTCACAGTCACAGCTTAGTGAGCCTTTTTTTTTATTCACCCACTAGCTTAGTGGATTCGTTATACCTACAGACCACAGTCCTACCATCTTCAAACCCAACAGCCACAAAACGTAAGTACTATGATGATTTCGAACTGTTCTCGACCCTCTGGGGGGCGGCCCCTGGAGCTTTGATGGGAGCAACAAATGACTACAACGGTATCTGAGACTAACTCAGATTTTATTTATTAGCGTGTTCACGCTCCGAAGTGCCGGAAAAAACCAACCCCATTAGATCAAATAAAGGCCCTTTCCGTAGCGTAAAATGAAAGCCGGACTGGTCAACAAAAAAATTTCAGAGGTTTATGTCCATCCTTTACCCTATGAGCTGCGGCCTCTGCCCCCTCTGTATCTGCACAATCCTCTTTCGGTAGCAGTTTATCTCTATTCGTGGCTATTTCAGCCTGTGCCGCAACAAATAGTAGCGAAAGGATTCATCAATCTCGACGACCGAAATGGGGCCGTCAAAGTATACGACCCTGAGATGATGAACCGGTTCTGGCAGATGGGCTTTTTTGGCAAAGGAAGTTTGAGTCGAAGCGAGCCATCATGGTTCGGTAGAACTGCTCGCCGACTGGGTCTTAATGGTGGCGACCCTACTTTGGAGGAGATTTCTGAGGAGAGACGGCGCAAACGCCGAGAATTTAAGCGTGAGCGTGCTGCGAAAGAGCTCCAGGAGTTGAACTTAAAACGTCAAGCAGAGGGCCTTGAGCCGTTGCCACGAGCTGAGAAAAGTAAAGATGAAGAAGACGACGAAATTAACGCGATAATCCGGCCCGAAGATGAGGCCTTGGTCGATGGCAGCACTATTCACCAGAAGGAGTATCTCCAGCTGATGCCGTATGAGACTGTATTTTTGTCATTGGGCCTGGGTGTTCTGGATGTATATGACTTTGAAGTCCCCGAAGTGAGATTGAACAACGTGGCCCTGGCCAAAAAGTTGATTTTCGCCTCGCAAAAACGACTCCACAACTACGTGGTCTACCACTACTTCCGAAGTCTTCAGTGGTGTGTGCGATCTGGCGTCAAGTTTGGCACAGACTTCCTACTCTACCAGAGAGGACCACCCTTTCAACATGCGGAATTTGCTGTCATGGTGATGAAGGCCAAATCGGACGAAGATAAAAACTGGTGGTGGCAGCAGGGCGTGGCCCGAGTAGTTGGTGGCGTGAAAAAGACGCTCACCATGGCTTATGTCGACGGACCAGAGCTCGACAGCTTGAACTTGGATAGCGTGAAAACTGCTGCGGATGTCAAGAATATCTTGAAGCAGTTTACTGTGAAAACGATTCTTTTCGGGCGATGGGCACCCACACGCACGCGAGACTAGTTAGTGCATTTATACTATTATTTATTGACTTGAACATATATTTGGCTGAGATTGTGTAGTATCAATTGCTTCGAAGTTCTAGCACTCCGACAATTGTAGGAACAACTGCGTACATACGTCTTGCGCCTCTCAGTGATGATCTTAGGGGTATGCAAATATTGTTCCCATCCGCAGTATCAAATGTGTGCCTTATCAAAACACGTATTGAATCAAATGGGGATAGTTTACTCACTGAATGGCGGTTGGTATAAGCAATTTTCCGGGTCGCATGATGAATCAGGACACGGTTGAACCCAGCCAGTATTTGACTGATTCTATATCACGGTCTGGGCGGTATCCAGGGTGCAAAAGAGTTTTTGCATTATGTATCGCATGTTGCATCGCGTCTCGTATTGTTTCATACGCGTCTTCCGAATAATAAGTCACTGCGAATGAAACGCAAGTAGAAAGCCTATGCATTAAGAAGAAGCGCCTGGTCAGATGCCAAGCAAATCACAGATACCAAACAAATCATACAATTTTGAGCCGGAATCCAAGTCGTGTGTGATATATATAGTGAATAAATAAATTAAATAAATAATGAATGTCACAGCTTTTAAGTCCAGCGGCTGCAGATATCGAGTAAAGGCATTGTTGCCAGCTGGAAGCAGCGCAAGTCGACATCTTCACGGCGATCTTTCAGCTCAAGCAAATCGTCCAGCGTGAAATAGATTACAAGCAATGGATGATCGCGGTCGAGATGGTTAAGAGCCAGATAGAAGTTTTGAGTCGAAGCGCTGAACCCCAAGCGGAAGTACATCTTTTTGGCAGTCATGGAGCTGTAGGGCCACGACTTCAGGATCTTGCGTTCGAAAAGCTCGCCAGGAGAGTACGTTGTGGCTCTGTCTTTGGTTGTACGAGTTGCGGGGGGCTTCTCTTTACGTTGCTGTCTGACATTGGTGAGGTACGAGCGGAAGGTGGAGAGCTGGGATTGCAAGTAGTCGTTGTGATCCTTGACGCTAGCATGGACGCCCTCGAGCGATACCATCTCGCGCTTGACATCTACAAGGATACTGCCGAGCTTGGCAACCTCGGAGTTGACTTCCTCTTTGAGAAGATCCATCTCTTCAGCACTTACTGTGTCGCGCATTGACTCGATAAGAATACCGGCGTTGAGGCCGCGGCCACGAATCGCTTCGTCTTCGTGATTTGTAGCCATTCTTGCGACCTCCTTGAGCTCCATATCATCCGAAAGCCCGCGCAAAGTGCGCCGAATGTTGACTAGCAGAGTCTTGCATTCCAGGAACTGGATGGTAGCACGCATATTCTGCTGGGTTTCGCGCGAGTTGACGGAGGAGTTGTCGTTCCACGAGTTGCGGTTGGAAATAAGCGGCAACTCTAACTCCCATTTGCGAGCGCGAGGGGGCATAGGAGGCGCAGCGCCTAGCTGGTCGAGCACGGAACGCAACTTCTCGCTGTTTGAAGGGTATTTCAGAAGCAAGCGATGCATCTCGATGAGCTCGTAATGGTGAATTTTGAGCTTGCGGTCGGGTGACGTCAACGCAAGGTACTGATCAAGTTCCTGAGCCTCGTAGAAGTCTGGAACATCGCACATCTCGTTCAGGAAACGATCGATCTTGCGCTTGTAGCGCTGGACCATGGGGCCCACATCGACTGTAAACACGTTTTTCGAGCACGAAGAGTGGTTAGCCGCAAGCTGCACAATTTTTGCCAGCATAGTAAGGCTACGACGTGACGACTCCGGCGGAATAACCTCTACCAGCAAGAAAGAATGCGGCGTGACGATAGCCGGGTTGATAAAGCGTAGGAAAAAGTAGCCGCCAAGTAGCGAGCTGACTTGGTCGCGAGTCGCCTGCGGGAACTGACGTTTCGCCAATAGTCTGAGCTGCTTGCAGATCCAGCGAATGCCGTAAGGAATCTGTGAAACAGACGATAGCAGCGCACTAAACAGCGACTCCACAGTCTGTTCAAGGCTCTGCAGACGCAGAAGCGCGATTTCCTGCACCGCCTGGTATCTGGGATGCTTTATAGCGTTTTGAATATCAAACGGCTTGTCGTAGCCTTTGTCGTTCGGATGCATGGCCTTCAGACTTTTGAAAATTGTAAGCGGCGAGATATCTATGGGACACGGGGACTCGATGATTGCCTGGATTTCGGGACCGATGACGCTCTGCAGATAAGCCTGAGCAGAGCCACGGCGCGTATAGGCCATCATCATGCGAGAAACCGGAGTGTTTGCACGCAAGAGCGAAGAAAACTCGGTCGACTCCTCGAACTGCTGGGCGAGTACTTGTACGAACATGACGAGCAGCAGGTGCTCTTCACGCGAGTCGAACTGGTTGCCGTAGACGGAGAACATCACGGTTTGCAAAAGTGCATCTATCTCGTCAAGCTTAACTTTCGAGGCCAGCTGAGCGATGTGCTGCGGCTCACTTTGGAGCAGAAACAGCAACGTGCCGTAGAGCCGGACATTGACGCTCGAGATCTTGTGCTCGAGCTCGACGCTCAAATCCGACTCACTGTCGAGTCGCGAGGCCACTTCACGCTCCTCTTCGGCGTTCATTTTGTTTTGAATGAGCAGTGCGATTCTCTGGTCGAGGAAGCGCACATCCTGCTCAAGAACGTAGTTGGACTTCGAGATCTCAGAAATCGCAGACTTGAGCAGTCTGAGCTGTTTCTGGGAGCGGGCGAGTGCATCATCCACGCCTTCGTCCCGTGTGATGTTGTTCAGAGCTTTGTAAAGTTCAACAACGGATTTGCGTTCTTTGACGTTCATGTGATTTGGAGAGTCGTAAAACAATAACAAGGAGGCTGCGTAGGGGTCTTATTGTCAATTGCCTCAGGGCTGTCAGTTATAGGAGGAGCTAGCTTTCGCGGCAAAATGAACTGATGGGGAACTCAGACGTACTTTTCAAACGTTGAGCTGAGATTTCACGAAAATAAACGGCAGGTCCGATCGGCGGGGGACTCAGATGGTTATAAAGGGCCCAGCCGGTGACGCTGCGAGGTCCTGCGGATGGGGGTTAATTTTGTACACCATGCATGGGGCTGCACAGGCGACAGGGTCTTGTTGACGTGCAGTTGCCCGCCGTGCATAGGCCGGGTGCAACGATGTGGATTTGGCAGACTGGAAACATAGCATTCTTGAACAAAAATCTATTGGAACTTTGCCAGTAGCCAACTTTTGTAATCCAATAGGTTTCATACTCGTATGCTCCCCCGCGGCAAAATGTCCTGGTAATCAGAGTGCGCTATCAGCCGTGCCGTGGCTCGCGCCATTGGGCCACGCGCCACTTTTAAGCGTCTAATTTGCGCACTCGGTACCATCCTAATAAACTCTGGAGATACTTTTCACTCTTTCCTCCTCGTCTCCTTGACTCAAACGCACAGAAACGCCCGATTAAACACTTATTTGCGCGGGATCTTCTAAACAAGGGAGGCCATGGATTCCTGCACGATGACGATCGAATCCAAAACGGTAAAGCCAGGCATGCCTGGCACGTAGGTGATTTTCCAGCATGACATGCTGAATAGACCATGGTCCAGGTAACAGCGATTGTAGCATGTGATATTGAATTCCAAGGGCCACAAAGACGAGCCTTGCTTGTTGCTATTTTTCCTGATAAGCCGTCTGTGCAGAACCCGCGCAGCCGCTGCTAATAATTATCGCAATTTTCGGCATCATAGGAGGGGGTTCTAAGCGTCGCAGCGTATGCCTTTGCGTCACTCTGGCGTCACCACGAGCGGGTGGGGGTCCCCAGATTCCCTGCGCTGTTCAGAAGGGTCAAGTGAAATTGTCAGGGTGATTTTTGGCAGGGTCCGAGCGGACCGTCCTAGAATGTGATAGTAAAAAAAAGAGATGGTCGGCCGATTGTTCTGCTCCAAGCCTGAATCAGCAAGCGCACGACATTCGTCTAGACTATCTATGCTCTGCCCGGTAAGTTCGCGGCAGATGTGCCGTACTACAGTCTGGACGTATGGGCAAGTACTCGCACATCTCCTGCTTCTTCTTGCGCAATGACTCTTGAGCCCTGCTGGCTTCAGTCAGGCATTTTTTTAGGATTTAGATACAGCTATTCATGCAAGGTGGGTGCCAAGACCATGCACGGTGGGACAGGCGACGCTCACCCTGAAATGTAGCGAGCTCGCCTAATGCCCGCTTGATCCAACTCCATTCGTTTGACTGGGCGCAAGTGCGCGATATGAATGCTCAGTGGCAGATCGTATATAAGTTTGTATATGGAACGAACCAATTCCTACGGTGGGCATGCAAATGATTGGCGCCACTGGCCCGATCGCATCTAAGAGAAGGCTCGGATCTTCGGCATGTGCTCCGGGCCCTGTGGTGCTGCTGATCCTCAATCGGGCACAGTCCATCTTCCAACAAGAACGTATATCTTTTTGAATAAACGGTTAAGAAGGGATGGCCGTAATTTTACAGTCTTGCGCTAAATATTCAACTTTAGCGAGGAATTTAAGCGGGGATGCCGCATAATCCAACGATAATAGTTGCGAAACAAGACGCATCAGACAACGGCCTGAACGATCTACATTACTTATGCACCAGCGGTGATGTTGTCATCGCAACTCGAGTCTCCTAATCAGTCTGAGTGGAGTGAGATTCTAGCGAATTTTTTTGAATACGGGAGTAAAATAGACCTTGGCTGGTAGCGCTTTGCTTTAAGCTTAGACGAGGACTGCTAGTTTAGAGGCCGCAGTGCTCGGATGCGGCGGCGATCTGCTTTAAGTGGAACGGTTGCAGGATCAAGCATATGTAACCAGTTTAGATAATGTTTGGCTGCGTAGCGCACTGGGGAAAGGTACCTGGCAGTTATTCGGCGAGCCTAAGAGAGGCCAGCGATCCGAGATTGGGTGCAGATTGGCGTTTCGTCTTTGATCTCTTGTTTTGTGGGTATAGTGGAGGAAGCTTTCTGGCAGGTATGGCGTAAGAAGTCATTCAAGCGGGGGTGTGCCGAGCCACGCAGAGCGACTAGTGTTTAAGCTTAGGTCAAAAAAAGAATTGATCGGAGTATCACTTCGAGTGTAGTCTTGAAGTCATCGCGAGGCACTTAGCGAAGTCGAATTTAATAGATAAGGAGAGAAGCGGGAATTATGCCGTATGCCAGGGCCTCAAAAAATTCGCTAGGCCTCTGCAAGGGGCGAAGCGCTGCAGAGCGGTAGGGCAAAGCATTTCTTCGCATTGGGTCAGAGTTCGAAAGCATACAAATTGGTGGGCGAGCGAGCGGGCCAGTAAGTCAGGGTTAGGGCTTAAAGCGGCTAGGACCTCACTCTTCGCATATACCTTAACGATGTAACTTTAACGATGTACCAGGCGGCGGGTTGCCCGCCGAGGTTGTGGGGATTGAGGAACGCATGGTAGTCGATCCGGTGCAAATATGTGGTTTGGATTAATGTGCCTTATTGTTGTTGCATATACTCAAAGATAGACTTAAAAATGAACTTTTAATGACGACAATGTAATAATATTCGCACAAGGCGAGACGCAAAGCCACAGTCGTTGATTGGTTCTTGGCTTTGGACCTGTGATTAATGGTGTAACAAAACATCGATACTTTGTACGTCTTCAATTTTTGAAAGCATCTCAGAGTACGTTTCTGAAAGGAAATTAATATCCGTCTACGCCAGCAACTACTAGAATATGCTCCCATTGCCATGGCATTGCCATGAGCGAAAACCACCATCTAGAGTTTCGCTGCAATTCTAACTACAATCTAAGAGTGTTGTCGAACCGAGACATTGTATTTGACTCAAAACCTATAGATTTAGTGCGAAACGAAGTTCATGGCAACGCAATCACTCTGCCGACCAATCACACACCCTAGATTTGTAAGAATCCGGGGTATCGAGGCGTTCGAGGGCTAGGGCGGGGTTTTTACGGGAACTTTTCGGACGAGTTTAGGTGCATCGAAGGCAGCATGATGGCAGTTTAGTGGACTGAGATAAAAGTAAGAGTTTGAAAAGATGTAGCTTCTAGCTTGAGTGGGAGGTTGGGCAGCCATAATGCAATTCGCCACATTTGAGGATTTGGCTCGGCAAGTGATCGATGAGGCACCTCCAGGAAAATGAGAAAACCAGCAGCACGAGAGCGTAGACTAGCAAAAATTCAAGGAAGTAGCTACGACGACAGAACAGTCGACAATTTTTTATTATTTTTGATTCACACGCTAGATAGAGCGCCCAGCTGCACCCGCCCAGTCGTTCTCCACACCAACCCACCAATTACCAATTACCAATCAGCCAACCCTCCCACTTTTCCAACCTACATCTTCTTTCTGCGATGCTTCGTACGTCTCTTCGCAAGTCGTTCAGCCGGGCGTTCAGCAGCTCGGTTCGTTGCGGGCAGATTGCATCGGCCGAGCCCGTCAAGGGCCATGCAGCCAACAAGCACATCAACAACAAGTACGCCGTCGTGGACCACGAATACGATGCGGTTGTTGTCGGAGCAGGCGGCGCCGGTCTGCGTGCCGCATTTGGACTGGCCGAGGCCGGCTTCAACACGGCGTGTATCTCCAAGCTCTTCCCCACGCGCTCGCACACGGTGGCGGCCCAGGGCGGCATCAACGCAGCCCTCGGAAACATGCACGAGGACGACTGGCACTGGCACATGTACGACACAGTGAAAGGCTCCGATTGGTTGGGCGACCAGGACGCCATCCACTACATGACTCGCGAGGCGCCCCAGTCGATTATCGAGCTCGAGCACTACGGTGTTCCCTTTTCGCGTACGACCGAGGGCCGTATCTACCAGCGTGCTTTCGGTGGCCAATCCAAGGAGTACGGCAAAGGCGGCCAGGCGTACCGTACGTGCGCGGTTGCTGACCGCACGGGCCATGCTTTGCTGCATACGCTGTACGGCCAGAGTTTGCGCCACAACACGCAGTTTTTCATCGAGTTTTTTGCCATGGATCTGCTGTACGAGGACGGCGTCTGCAAGGGTGTTATCGCCTACAACCAGGAGGACGGCACGCTGCACCGTTTCATTGCTAAGAACACGATTATTGCGACCGGTGGTTACGGCCGTGCGTACTTCTCTGCCACCTCTGCGCACACCTGTACCGGTGACGGTATGGCCATGGTTACGCGTGCTGGTTTGCCGCTTCAAGATTTGGAGTTTGTGCAGTTCCACCCCACGGGTATTTACGGCTCCGGTTGTTTGATCACCGAGGGTTCGCGCGGTGAGGGCGGCTACCTCCTGAACTCGGAGGGCGAGCGTTTCATGGAGCGTTACGCGCCCACCGCCAAGGATCTGGCGTCGCGCGACGTGGTTTCGCGCTCGATGACCATGGAGATTCGCGAGGGCCGCGGTGTTGGTCCCGAAAAAGACCACATCTACCTGCAGCTGTCGCATCTGCCTGCTGAGGTGCTGAAGCTGCGTCTCCCAGGTATCTCCGAGACTGCCAGCATTTTCGCCGGCGTCGATGTCACAAAAGAGCCGATTCCCGTGCTTCCGACCGTGCACTACAACATGGGTGGTATCCCCACGAATTACCACGGTGAGGCGCTCACCAAGGGCCCCAACGGCGAGGATCAGGTTGTGCCCGGCCTCTACGCGTGCGGTGAGGCTGCGTGTGTTTCTGTGCACGGTGCGAACCGTCTCGGTGCCAACTCTCTGCTCGACCTGGTTGTTTTCGGCCGTGCTGTGGCCCACCGTATCGCCGACACGCAGGAGCGCAACCAGAGCCCGCCTCAGATCTCCGAGACGCTCGGCCAGACCTCGATCGACAACTTGGACTGGGTCCGCACTGCCGACGGCCCGAAACCCACCGCCGAGATCCGCGCCGACATGCAGCGCGTGATGCAGCGCGACGTTTCGGTGTTCCGCACGCAGGAGTCGCTCGAGGAGGGCGTGGCCGGCATCCACAAGGTCGACCAGAGCATTGGACAGCTCAAGACTTCGGACCGCTCGATGATCTGGAACTCGGATCTTGTCGAGTCGCTCGAGCTCCAGAACCTGCTGACCTGTGCCGCGCAGACCGCGTACTCTGCGGTTGCTCGTAAAGAGTCTCGTGGCGCGCACGCTCGCGAGGATTACCCGGAGCGTGACGACGAGAACTGGATGAAGCACACTTTGTCCTGGCAGGCGGCGCCGGGCGAGCACGTCAAGCTCGATTACCGTGGCGTGATCAACACGACTCTGGATGAGAACGAGTGCAAGACCGTTCCTCCGGGCAAGCGTGTTTATTAGTTTAGCTGAGTAGCTGACATTGAGTATTGTTTTGTTTTGATTTCGATTTCTGTCGGGACTTGTATGTTTTGATTTTAATAGACTGCACTTCGAGGCTGAAGGCTTTGGGTAAGTGTATTGCACTAGACATATAATTGTAGGACGTTGTTTAACGCCTCAAAACATGCCTCGAGCACTTCAAGGTCTCTCAAATGAACTTCGAATAAACGTACTGCAACAGACCTTTTCTCGGGGTTCATGGCTTGCAGTCAACGTGCATCTGTAGCACGCAATCAAACAATTTGAAGTATGCCTACCAGCTTGTTTCGAAGTATCATGCCTCTACTCTTGTGGCTTTAAGACTGAGTTGCTCGCTAGATTATTGGGCACCTATACAACACGATTCTGACCATTGTTTCGTAATTTCAGAGTTATAAGCTAGAGTACCATACTAAAAAACCCTTTTAGTGATCAACCATATAGTGTTCACCATTTAAATCGTTGAAGGCGCCGACGACTGCGCTGATTCAAGGCTCCACCTTGATGGCTAGGATACTGGCAGCGCAGGAATGTACTCCGTGATGGCACTGACTCGTCGTCTGAGGTATTGGCGTCTTCTTGATTGGCTTCGCCGCTCTGGGTGTTGCCTTTTGGTGCATGCAACTAGTCAGGTCGTGACGCGCAAACACTGCAGAATTGCTCTTGAAATATCCCGTATCAGCTTGAAACACGCGCGCAATGTGCAAACTTTTCGGCTTCAGCTCGATATTACACAGTAAAAACACTAGCTAGCGAGGAAATTGATACGCCACGAACGAGCTGGGTGAGGGTGGACTGCAAATTGCTGGCAAGGCAACAGGCCATTGCTGCCTAAACGCGCCCGAAGAGTTGTTGAAACTTGCTTGAAATTCGAACTAAATGCCGGAAGACCGCCGGCAATACTTTTCGTGAATGTCCGTTGGTATTGTCTATAAAATTAAATATTGTCCATAAACCAAGGTATCGTGGGGGAATCATCTAAATAAAACTTCAAGAAAGCTTGTTGAGGTACTCGCCGACATTTTTGTTCCAGCTGTCCTTGAAAGCAGCATCGCTAAATTTCTGCGCCGCCTTCTTGGCCCGCTCGCTGAGCTGCTTCTGCTCGTCCTTCTTCAAACTCAAGGCCTCAAATAAGGCCTCCGACAGCTTCGGATACTCACCCTTCTTATAGTCGGGATCCTGCTTGCTCTTGAAGAAAAATCCAGGTGCACCCTGCTCGTCCTTGACAATATCAAGCAGAGGTCCAGCAGAGGCATGGGCCACCGGAATAAGGCCAGCAGCCATGGTCTCAACAACGCCCATGCCGAAATGTTCGTTCCACATAGCGTTGAGACCGATCAGTGACGATTGCAGAATCTGGCGAACAGCAACCCACGGCGCATTCTCGACAATCGTGAGGACATCGTCCTGCAAATCCATAGTGTTCGCAAGATCGCGCAGCTGGGTCACTCTCTGCTGGTCGTGGATGTTGCGAACTGAACCAATCAGAATCATGTGCGGCTTCTTGCCACCGAATTTCTTATGAGCAATCTTTGCAAAAGCCTGAAGCACCAGCTCGTGGCGCTTCTCGGGTCGGAACTGAGCGACATACACGATCGCCTGGGACCGTTGCGTACCCATCTCTTTGAAATCCTGGACTGCACACGGCGGATACACGATCTCGACGTCAGTGTTGGGCCAAGCACTGCGTAGATGGTTGGCTGTCCACGTGGAATTGGCCACGACCTGGCTGGCGAACGAAGCGGCCCAGCGGTACGCCAGCATCATAGCACGCCAGTAGACCTGTTTGGGAGAGAAAAACTTGATCGAGTTGAGCATATCACTCTGAATAAACGGGTAGTGGATATAAGCAGCAACAGGAACCTGGGCTATGCCCGCAATAACCGGGTACGAGAACGGCAAGCCGGTAGTATCAATAAGGACGTCTGGACGCAGGGTTCCTACGGCTTCGTAGCCCAAAACTGCCATGCCGATTGCTTGGCCAAACAAAGTTAACAGCGGGAAAGTGGCTGGCTCGATCAGGTGCTGCTGAGTGAGGTAGATCACGACAATTCTGGACGTGTCCTCGGCCGTGAATCCCAGGTTGAAGCGCTCGGCGGCCTTGGACACGAGCCCAGTGGCCGTCAACTGTGTCTCTTTGCCAACATAAACAGCGACAATGTTTTTGGGATCTTCTAAACTGGCTTTGACGGCCGCCCAAAGGACGCGTTCGCCGCCTCCGCCAGCATTAGCATTAGGATGCAGGAAGCCCACGATGCGTCTGCCGGTTTTTTTGGCGCCAAGCTTGCGCAGATCGACGCTTGTGGCAGTCATCTCATTCAGATTGAGGTTGCCGAACGTTGCCGGCTTTGAGGACGCCAGGATCAGCTCACGGCGGACAGCAGGCGTACGAATCGAGGCAGGGATTGGCGCGCGGTTATTTTTGGCAAAAGCAACCATGTCCTTCCAGTTAGCGGGCAGCGCGCCGAGACTCTGTCTCAGGTACACTACAGCCAGCCATAGCAGGACCACGACGGTCGCCAGGGCGCCGAATGCCCAAGAAATGGCGTTCATCGCGAGTAGGGCCATGGTAGGTGAATAATTTCCGGTCCCGAACTTGTTGGTTAATCGGGGCTAGGGCCTTACTCGAGCTACCACAATGGTTAAGTTTAAGTTTCTAACATTGAATTTTATCGCTTATGTCATATGTATAAAGTTTACATAGTATTAAGATGATAATTTGAGATCACACGAGGCACCCGGGGCCTTCAAGGCACTCACGAGTTACCCAAGCATAAAGCGATTTAAGCACGAAGCGATTTAAGCCCGAAGAACCTCAATCATGAGGCACTGGATTGTATAAGTTCTAAACACTTAGAAATTCCAGACCATGAGAGAACTATTCGAAAAATGCTAGTGTTTATCCGGATACATTCCAACAAATCTTCACTTAACTGTAGCTATTCGTTCCGTCCGATGTATCCATACCACATACCACAAATACATACCACCTAGTTATCCGTACACCCGATAGCCTGCCGTTTCTGGATGGCGAGTATGACTCAAGAGGACTTCCTCTTCTCTCAAAGCTGTTTTTTTTATTTCCTTCAATAACCTTTTGAATTGGATTAGGGCCTGATAAGACTACAAGATCTCAGTTCCATGCAGGCCAATTACTTTCGCTCGACCCTATGGGTTTAACATAATTATGAGTTCACAGTAGCAATCTTTCACAGATGACCGAAGAATGGCAAACCACAAATCGGGCATATCTTAGAACAAGGCACATGTAAACAGTAGGACAGTTGGGCTTTCGTGCAGCAGAATGTCTCACATTGACACGTCGGGGTGGGCTAGCCTAACTGGAACCTAGCCTAAGATACAGAAGCTTGACCATGAGAAAGCCGGCTTTTTCTTGAACAATGGACTGGCATCATGAAAGCACTCACAGTTGACTGTGACTTTTCGAATGCTTCCATGAAGCAATTAAAACTCCCCGGCCTGTTGATCTCAATCGGATAAATTATACATCGACTGTTCATTCTAGCCACTCTCAGTAAGACTGCCTTATGCAAGTGACCACAGCGTAAAAAATCACATTGCGAGAGATCAGGTCGAGGTGACAGGTCTAGTAAGCGACGCTTGCGCGCGTTTCGAAAGTTCTCAACAAAAAAAGTCTATATTTGCAATATGCAATAACTAAAGAGCACTCAGGGCTTGCGACCTACACACAGTCACGCAAATCTTGCGCCTCACACGTTGGGTAAATGCATACAGCGTGAACTTCTCCTGTGTACACGGTTGCTGGCAGAAACATACAGCATTTTCACGTGCATCGCAGCCGTCGCTGGCATTCGATGATATAGCTAGAAACATAATAGTTTGTGGAAATTCTAATCCATGGGTGTATGAAGATCGAATGTATTGATTTTAAAAATTGTGTACTTGCTTCTAGTAGCCAGCCGTCACCGTGATAATATTATTTTGTCGCTTCGAGCTTTGGGGATACGTCCAGTTACGCAGGGGAAGCGCTTGCAAGAGTTCACGGAGTAAATAGCCAGGCCAGGAGCTCATGGCAGCGAAACAGTTTTGGACCTAAAAATAAGTCAGAGCAAAGCAATATACAGTAATGAGGCTTCGCCATAGAGATGTATTGCTTGCGCTATTTACTTAACGAGCGGTACAGATTCTGAGCCGTAGCGAGGTGTGCGCCTAACCCTGGATCCAGTGGTCGGGCGACGATTGACTAATTGGGATGAGTGGTGGGACAGCCGTGTCCGTAATCGATAGAGGAAGGCTGGGGCCAAAGCGTGTTTAAGATTAGAATGCCTAGAAGATCCACCGGCAGCCTCTCAAAATTTACTATAATTGTCGCGTTTCTTAATTTATCACTTAGTTTTTCAGGACAGGGTTCCGAAAATGATGTTGAGCCATAGGAATTTGTCTCTGCCAACTCGATATCGGGAGCTCCGTTCCTGCTGTATGTCTCACTTAGTCGCGAGATTTATTTTTGTCGCATGCCTCCTGACGATTAGCCGCGAGGTCCTACGTCGGTAGGTGGTTGGGTGGCATGTTAATTTTGACACGACGCCTGGGCAGAATTTAGGTCAACATACTGGTTAAAGATAAGATTTAAAAGTGCGAGCATATGGATCAGACTAACACCTGCCCATATTCGAGAAATAACGACGTTAGCCCACCAAATGAGCCACTCACAACCGCTTGAAAATCTTCAAACGATACATGCCGATACGCAGAGCCCTGCAGGATATATGCGGTTTGATGCATGTGCTGGGCAGACATAATTAAGGCCGATTCGAAGGGGCAGGGTTGCCAATCAATATAAATACATTTGGTTTCCCGGACTGAGGTCTTCACACCCGAAGTTTTCTTTGCAACAGAGAACACCTACACACTCACATCATAATGTTTTCTACCAACCTGCTTGTCGCTGCGTTCCTCGCCGCTCCCGCCTTTGCTCAAAGTTCTGCTGCTTCGTCCTCGTCTTCGGCACTTTTGTCGGCATGGTCTAACTCGACCGTTTCTGCTACCGTTGCTGGCTCCGCTACCGATTCAGGAACTGTTGCTGCCTCTGCTGCTGACACCACGGTCACCACAGTTGTTTCTGTTCTCACTACTTACTGTCCCGATGCCACCACTCTGGTCACCAACGGTAAGACTTACACTGCTACTGCCTCGGAAACTCTGACTATTACCGACTGTCCCTGCACCATTACATCTACTGGCGCCGCTTCTGCTGCTTCTAGCACCGATGCCGTCGCCAATCCTGTCTATGCTTCGGAAAGCGATACCACAGTCACCACAGTTGTTTCTGTTCTAACCACCTATTGCCCCGATGCCACCACCCTGGTAACCAATGGCAAGACATACACTGCCACTGCTTCCGAGACTCTTACCATCACAGACTGCCCCTGCACTGTCACCTCTGTCTCTTCTGCCACCACTCCTGTCGCTACTTCTGGCAGCGAGACTACCGTCACGGAGGTTGTTTCCACCTACACTACCTACTGCCCTGAGGCCACCACTCTGGTTACCAACGGAAAGACTTACACTGCCACTGCCTCTGAGACTCTCACCATTACCGACTGTCCTTGCACTGTCACTTCTGTCTCTACTGCTGAGACTTCTACTGGTGTTGAGACCTCCTCTACTGGCGTGAAGACCACTGCTGTTGGCACCACTGCCTCGGCCTCTGCTTCCACAGGTGTTGCCACAGTGTCTGTTTCTAAGACCACTGGCGTTGCCACTGCCAATAATGCTGCTGGCCTGTCTGTTGGTAGCCTCGGTCTGTTTGCCGCTGCCGCTCTTCTGCTCTAGAGTGTGACGCTCTTTTATTCTACTCTTTGGGAGACCCTCCGCATCTACACACTGCATCACTACAAAAATAAATCCACTATTAGATATGTATTAATCTTCTGCTTACTATAATCACTGCTCATATGAAAAAAACATTCTCTTATTTCTCCTCGTTTCGCTTTCAGCTGCTGTAGAGTTCCGCTGTTCTCGGAAATGCGAGTCACGATTTTAGCTGCGCAGCACAGTGATAAGACCAAAACACAGCTAACACACTACACCGCATCCGTGAAACTAGTCTCCGAAGTACTTGCTCACAGAATAAGAGCAACCCCAGAATAATTATTTGGAGCGAGAGACGGTGCCATTGCTCCAGACCAGGCTTTAGCACCAGCCACTCTTGCCATGGCTAGAGAAAACTGATATGGGATCTGCTAAGCCCCAACATTCCGCCGCGGAACACTCAGATAAATTTGATCAGTTCCCCAGTCTTTTCTCGGAATCCCAGGCTACGAACCTCAATAAAATAATCTTTACAAATATAAACAACACGGATCACTCCTTCTCCATGTACTGGATGACCTCGACGAGAGGCCCGTATTCCTGCGGATCAATGAGCTTGAATTCGTTGCAGAACAACACAAAATGCTTGAAACTTGTGTTCAAATGCGGCTGCAGCCCCAACTCGGTGATCTGCTCGAAATGGTGGCAGTATATGTGTGCATAGACGCGGAAAAGGCGTTTAAGAATGGTCTTGAAAGTCGGCATCGCGGCCGCAGAAAACTCGACACCAAGCTCAGTGGGGAAAAAGTCTGGGTTTGCCAGCAAATTCTGCACCCACGCCATTAAAAGCTCGATATATGCCGGAGCACTGACCTTAGTGGGCTTGCGGTACTCCACAGATGACGGGTCTTGCCAGAGATATTCATACTCCTCGGTAGCCATCATTCGCGGACATGTTTTGGGAGAGCAGAGCTTTGTTATGGTGGAATACAGCATGTTCACCTGGTGATAGAAATCGACTACATGCACTGCGACCCATTCCTCCTGCCACTCTCCTGGCGGGAGCTTCACGGCTTCCCTCAATGCGTCCGAGCCAAGAGTTGCCTCAGCATAGTCTCTGAGAACTGTGACTTGTTTGGGTGCGGCTTTGAGACGAGCAGTTTTGATCGTCCGTCCGTTGAAGGAGAGAAAGCTCATTGCAACTGAACAAACACGCGGAGCACTATCCCAAACAATAGATTCAACTTACGTCATGCACTTTACCCGAATCGAGATGGACACAGACCGTACTAAGTTCGTAGTATTATATGTAGATTCATCTGCATTTCTGAAAGTAGATCTACATAATTCGCTCTTGAGATTTATCACCAGGTGGAACCCTTTCATGCGTGAGCCTCAAAATTATTTCAAAGCAGCAAGAATCTCCTCATTCGAAGGCTCGCTAAGAATAGTGCCGCTGGGGAACACGATCACAGGGATGTTTGCGCGGCCGCTGAGTTTTTCGGCCTCAGCCTTGAACTCAGGCTTCTCGACCAAATCAATGTACTCGTAGTCCACATTCTGTTCCTCGAAAACCTTCTTGGCTCTACGACAATCGCCGCACCAGTCTGCGCCGTACACTTTGATGGACATGTTAAGTTGGGAAGTGTGACGTCAGATGTGTTCGATTTGTGCACTATTGAGAGGGATCAAAATTTACGAAGTTTCGATTGCTACCAGATGTAGTGACAAGTTTCTTCGTAAATTCGTCTTAATTTAACTCCGTCCCGCAAGCCTCAAACGACATGTCTTTATCTAGCGTGATCTTGAAAGAAGTGGCTCGCCTAGCAAAATCTGACTTATCGCGAGCAAAATCAAGACAATGACTCCAAAAAAACAACAACTGAACATCCATTTGTAGCTATTTGCGAGCTTATCGATTCTTGCGATGGTTGTTAATTTCATTTGGACTTTGGGTTCATGCAGGTTACCGAAACGTCGAGTCACGCCATGCTAATTAGCTACTGACTACTATTCTAGCGATGCTTGTGTAGATCTGTGAAATAAGCAAAAACACCTGTATTCGAAAAAGTAGCCGATCATTGTTTTATCAATCACACATTTTGACGCCCTGAGTCTCTTACTCCATATCGTGAAATTTCACTAACGTCACTGGGCAAGGTCATTGCGTCATGAGTCTTGACTCCAGTTGGTCGCGTAAAGGAAAAGACGCTTTTGCCGGATATGTTGGCGGCGCTGTGCAGGTTTTGGTTGGCCAACCGTTTGATCTGGTGAAAGTGAGAATGCAGACAGGCCAATACAACTCAATTGCCGAAACTGTGGCATCAACGCTCAAAAACGAGGGCCCTCTTGCATTCTACAAGGGCACCGTGGCACCTCTTCTCGGTGTTGGTGCCTGTGTGAGTCTCCAATTCTATGCATTTCACGAAGCAAAACGTCAAATCCAAAAATTGGTTAAAAATGATTCGCTGGGACCTAAGGAATACTATGCTGCCGGTGCATTTGCCGGCCTCGCCAACACCGTTATCACTTCTCCCGTAGAGCAAGTTCGTATACAACTGCAGACACAGAAGGATGGCAAATTCAAAGGGTCAGGAGATGCGGTAAGTCAGATCGTGAAAAACTATGGAGTGAAAGGACTCTACAGGGGAGCAGTGGTGACTGCCCTCAGAGAAAGCCAGGCTTACGGTACCTGGTTTGCTACATTCGAGGCTTTGATTGCCAGCCAGACTTCTTCTGGAATCAAGAGAGAAGACATCCCCACGTGGAAGCTGATGTTTTTTGGTGCCCTTGCTGGCGAAACATTGTGGCTGGCTTCGTATCCTTTGGATGTTATCAAGTCGCAGGTTCAGAGCGACAAATTCGGCCCAGCTGCTCGCTACAAGGGCGCAATTGATGCCTTCAAGCAAACCTTTAGAGCGAAAGGTCTAATTGGTTTCTGGAACGGGATTGTGCCTACTCTGCTGCGGGCCATTCCTGCTTCCGCCTGTACGTTTGCGTCTGTGGAGTTAACTCTGCGAGCTCTAGGCTAGTCTTCTGCTCAGAAAGTATTTGCTTTGATTAAATTTTTTTTGAGAAAAATAAGATAAATAACTAATCATCGTCCTCGTCATCGCTTTCGTCGCTGCGCTCGTCAAGATCGACCTTGAGTTCTTCAAGATAGTCCACGCATTCGTTCAACAAACGGCCGATCAAACTGTGACCATCTGGCAGTTCGTTGTCGACGAGAAATTTGCCCCCCTCAAGCTGCTTCGAAATAGAGTTTAGCTGCAATTCGTAAGGATACAGCTCCCTGAGGTTAGAGACGCCGCCCAGCGAGCGGACCTCGAGAAGACATCTTTTAGTGGTCTGCAGCTGATTGTAGATCGGTGAAAGAGGCTCAGACACAGGCTCGGCCAGTGTCAGCACTTTCATCATTGTGGCCAGCGCTTTGCGTACCAAGAACATCGGAATAGCAATGGCCGGGTCACCAAACTGCCGGGTCTCGGATACGTCGCAAATGCGGCGATTGAACGCCTCTAGATCCTTTGCGTGCGAGTAAAGATCGGTTTCTCGCAACGTCCAGCGGTGCGTCATAACAAAAGTGTCCAGTGTTTCACATATCCGTGTGAGAGGCTCGACCATGTCCTGGAGCTCGTTGTCCACAGTCAGACTCTTTTCGAACTGTGAGCAGGCTTCGAAGGACATTTGCAAAGTTTTAGCAACGACAGCTGAGCCGCCATCTTCGAGCTTCTCTATGTGAGCAGCGATTCGGTCCAGTTTGGTTCGGAAATCGTTGAAAACCTCCACATCGTGCGCCTTGCTCGTGTACTGCTCGGCAGCAGCATAGAACATTTCGCGCCGTAAATGGACGATCTGCGAAACAAAACCTTCTTCGTTCTCACGCACACCGCCAAAAGTAGCCTGCACAGCCTGCAGCTGGCGTTCGCAGATGAGAATGCGCTGGTCCATGATCAGTTTGAGCTTCGGATGCATCTCTGGCAAGCTGTCGCCCTCGTGCGCGCTCATGTTAGCTTTCACGTGGGAAATCTGGCTGCCCAAAATCTTGATCTCGCCTGAGGTGTATGTAGGCATGCTTGGATGGTGGATCAAAAGGTTGTAGATGGCACTCAAGCTGGCGAAACCAGAAGGACCAGCCCGTGTGTACCCCAGAGTAAGCAGAGATAGCGACAAAATGAACAGGATTTCACGCGCCAGGTATCCTTCACTCTCAACATCTACGAGTGTGGGCCAAGGAATCATGATATTTTCTGGCAAAACGAGTTCTCGATCGTTTACAGAGTCCAATGCGGTTTGAAACCGCTGGTAAAGCTTGGAGAAGCAGTCGAAGTTGAGGTATCGCGAGCGATCTCTTTTGAACTCGAGCAAACAGCTCCTCAGATCCTGGAGCTCTTCTTTGACCATTGCCTTTTTACTCGCTAGGACGATTAATTGCAGATTAAACCGAGAAGAGCGCGACAAACTCCGTTACCCAGCAAGGGAAGGTCTGGTGCACTCTGTAGGGTCTGGCAAGGGTTTACTTAATATACCGAGCTTAGTCAACCTACAATATAACAAACATGTGGGTAATATAAAGACTGGTGGGGTGGCTCAAATTATAATATAAAAATCATAACTCATAATTTGATAACCAATCTAGCATGGCAAGGTGACGCGTCGTCAATTGTTGCAGATCTGCATGACGATCATGCTTGCTCAAAGACCCCAGAATTTCTGGCCGCGAGCTCACGCCGAAACCGACCCAAATGTCAGCCGCGTCTCTCAAAACTTTTTTTTCTGTTGTTGTCACGCATTTTCCGCCCGCAGCGATTTTCGTCGTTACCAGGCAACGCGGCATCTGGCCATTCAGACCAGACCCGCGAGTAGTCAGCGCTTTTGCTGTTCCCGATTGGGAACATGTCGTATCTACGTGCAGGATGTCGGAACGATTAGATTTAGCATCATTTAGAGCTTTTGTTGCACAGCGAGGTAAAATACGAACGTGCCAATGATAGATCAGTAACTCGAAAGTAGATAATGTGGCGAAATACTTCGTCTGAACTCGTGTGAGCCTGAGCCTGCCCCCGCCTGTCCCAGCCTAAAAACCACCGACGATTGTGAAGCAGGGCCAGGCTTTAAATGCTCAGCCAACGCCAAGGTCGCCGTTCAAGAGTTTATGTGGAGTCTCGCACGCACAACATTTTTTTTTGGTTGGTCGCACACAACCCTGGCTTTAAATGCAGACAGTTTCGGTATTCCCGTTTATGGCCTACCTTTTTGGAGGAACTGGCATGCCAAGGGCGACTGCCTTCCAGAAAATTGTGCTTCTGGCGAAGGAGGAGAAGGGGAAGAGATCATGTAAATAGCCCTGAATTTATCTGTATGAAAAATCGTACTATATCCACCTCAGTTTCGCGATATCCGCTGCTCCGCATCTTACGAATTAGGCCTCGTGCTGTGGGTGCCAAATGGTTATGCACGCTAATGAGACCGTGTCTGCCCGAACCCTGGGTGATTTCCGTGCGCGTATTTTGAGGTATATGGCCGCGGAAGCCTTCTGATTCGAAGGCGAGTTTCACAGGCAGAATACGAAATTTACTTGGGACACGCTACTTGCTCTTCGGGAACCGCATCACCCACTAAAACACGGTCTGGTAGTCCGTGCTCATGCACGCGGCGTCCCTAGGCCTGCAGGCTGACTCTGGCCACCCTAGCCTTGTCCTTCAGCTTTGCCTTTTTCCACCTATAACACGGCCATCTCAAACCAAGAAGCAAGCCTTTGAGTCCTGACGGAACGCAAGCAGAGCGCTTTATCTCTTGTTGTGTGGGCTGACACGTTTGCATTGTTGTCGTTTAACATCTGCTAGAGCTCTCGAAACCCCATTCTAGGTCTGCACTTCCCCCTCCCGTTTTTTTCGAACCCGGCTCCTACTCGTGGCCACGTCCTTCGTCTCAGAACCCGGAAATCGTCCAAGCCGCAAACGTACTTGAATGGACCACTCGACCACGCCCCGGCGATTTGCTCGCTATGACGTGCACGACCCTTCGGCCATCCACAACTTGCACAATTCGCACAATTTGCACGCCCTGCAGCAGGGCCCCTACAGCGAGCCGCCAGACCTTGCCTACCGATTCCCGCCCGAACAGCTCCCGGGTCCCCCGAATTCCAAATACATGCCACAATTGTCGCATCCACTGCACATTGTTGGCGAAAAAGAAGTTTCCTACGGCTATGTCCCGCGCCAGCACCGCCAGAACAGCTCGATTGGCTCGGCCTCGTCGGTGAGCTCGCTGTCTTCGGGCTCGCTCACGTCGCTGGCATCCGCTCACTCGGCGGGAAACTCTGCGTTTCGGGCGAGCTGGCACTCGTCTTCGTTGAGCCAGTCTGCCAACAAGCTATCTCTCGACCTCGAGCCGCCAGCTGCCTCGGAAGCCGCCGAAAAGGTTCTCCGCCGTGTCCAGCTGGCCAGGGCCGCCGATAACCTGAAATCGCGCCTGAAACTGGCTTCTTTCAAGGCACAGAATGTGCAGAACGGTGTTAGCGACTACCAAGATCCACAAACAGCCGAACGCGCAGCCGATAGAGCCGCGAAAGCCGCCGCTGCCGCCGAGGCGGCCGCCAGCGTAGCTTACGACGCAGTCACGCCTCTGCGCACATCCCAGAACCAGCAGTCACGGCAGCAGGAATCGGGCGTGACGCCCCTTCTGCGTGGAGTCAAACTTGGGTCGCCTAGCCCGAAACGCAAGTTCCCGCTGTACACAGGGCACATAGACAAGGCTGAGCTTGTCGAGCAGTTGAAGCGGCCTTCGCCCACAAAGGCAGCCAAGGGCGAGCACAAACGCACTCGCACGGCCGAAACAATTACTTACGACTACATTCAGCCGCCTTCCCACAGTCTGGCTGCCTCTGCGATGCCAGCACCTTCAGTCGTTCCCCGCCAGTGTAAGAGTTCCAATGAGAGCTCAGGTTCGGGTTCACAGTCCAGTTCACAGTCGAGTTCGCAGTCTGGTGCTCAGTCCAATGCCAGTTCTCAGTCTGGCTCCAGGTCTAGCTCCAGCACTTCTTCTGATTCAAGCCTGCCACAGATCACCCTAGACACAACGGAATTGCAACCACCGAAGACTCCGCCGCCCGGAACCCACTCTAAATTGCTCGCTTCAGCGCGGACCTCGAACCAACGGACCCCGAGAACCCCCAAGCGCGGCAACAAGGACGACGACGGCGCAAACCTGCTGCTGTTTTTGGCAGCGTCGCCAGGCAGACTGTCAGGCCGCACGCCTAAGACACCCGACTTCAATTTCAATGACTACTGCAATATCTTCACTCCGTCGCCGGGCATGGCTCGTTCGCCGCACCCTCAGGCCCAGATCTCGCGGGCACGCCAAAGGCTCACGTTCGACTGATTTATTTAATTTGATTCTAATTTATGTTATTACTAGACGTGCTGCGTGGGCACACAAGATTGTTTGAGTATGCGGAAGCCAGAATGGAAGCGATCGTGTGCAATTGCACGGTTATCGACATTCGCTTCTAAATGAAAAATTGGTCCGAAAACAGCACGATTTTCGGATTTTACTCGGGCTGGTCTATACGTGTCATTGCAAGCATGATGATCTGCTGAGCTTAACTGTCCATTAGCATTCTGTGCTGTCAAGCGCCAAATACGAGGCAAACCGATGCCTCACGAGAGGTAATTCTTATGAATACTGGGATACTTGACGGGAACTCTCAATGCGCTCAGCTACTTATGCATTACAAACCATTTTGCTTGAGCTGTCTAGTCTGAAGACTTCGACAATTGTGTTTGTTAAACAGGAAGCATCACATTTGTTTGGATTTCGTCACAAAGTCGAGACGAGCATTTAGAGCTTGAATGATGATCGAGTATGTATAGAGAGCCATATAAAGTAATTGATTTGACTCAATAGGATCAGTCGAGTTCTAGCTCGAACGTTTCACCCGTTATTCGCATGCTGGCCGCTCTCTGCGTAGGCTATTTTAATAGTCACACGGTCTCAGACCATACAAACTCCATTCTAAGACCCCTTAAAAGCTTTAAGGACTGTAGATTTTGGCCTGTGACCCATATCATATAATCAGAGTTGGTAAAGATCCAGCGCAACAGCCTGTTTGTTCCGTGTGCCTCATAGACATTCATTTAAGGCAAAACCTTGAATCGTGGGATCATCAGTTTACCCGCGCTAGCATACTACTGTAATTGAGATATATGAACTGTGAAAATAAGGTGTGGGGTATAAAACAAACGCTTGAGGTTTCGCATAACTCAGCCCCATCTAGAGACAGTCCTTGCATGAAATTCGACCGGTAAGCTGCTTGAATAGTTCTTTTTGTTTTGGTTCTTTCAATTCATCTCTGATGCCGAATCTAGGGTGCAGGAGGTCTTGGGTTTAGAAGTTTTGAAATATAGTCCTTCTCTCCATTGGTGCCAGCAATCTAAGTGTACTCATGTGCTTTCTTCGGAAATCACTCAACTCAAATGAATTCCGTGTTATACGCCTCACCGGACCTGAGGCTTGATCCAAGTATTTTCCTTCTATACGAAATTTCTTATAAAACAAGCCACGAGAGTCCATAAATGAGATTTTATTTTCGATGTTTCATCATGTTTCACATTCCAGTGGGTGATGCTTGTCACTCGTGTTTTGAAAGCAGTGCCAGCTCGACTCTGTAAAAGGTTTTGGCCACCGCAGCCCTAATTGACAAATCGGGAATACTGAGCTCGCGAAACTTACTTTCAAATTATTCCCAGTGCTGTAAAGCAGTGTTCTGAAGCTGCTAGCCGTCGCCTGGCGTTTTGTCTGCATATAGGGTACGGTTTGAAACCCAGAATTCACTAATTAGTGGACAATTGGGGTTAGAGAGCGGCCCTGCAAACTGCAAGTTGAGTCGTGATGCGCTAGACTAAGGTACAAAAAAGTTCTGTAGAGCAAAGATCCATACTGAGTTGGGTCATAGCTCGAGTATAGAGGGAGTACGGCAGGGTAGTGTCTACAAATAACGCGATCCTAGCGTAAGTTTCGATAAGGTGACGACTTCGAACCAAATCCCACGAAGAATCTATTTAGTATATGTGAAAAAGCCATGAAATCGTCTAAAGGGCCTCATTTCGACCAAAGACAGAGACTGGAGCACTGGCGCTGCGGTTCAAACAGGGCTAGGGTTGGCGGGTCCGTGTGCATTAGCCTTACTAAACGCGAAAGACGACCCCTGGCTGCATTCAGGGCGCGCCCCCCCCTGAAAACAGGTAGAGACCGGCGATAATATGGGCTGGCTGTTACTTTCTCAGGCCAAATCTTTTGCTTTGTGCTATGGAGTGGAGATCGAATTGTCAGTTTTTTTTACGGTCGTCTAGCTCGAAGGTCTGTGGCTTTAACCGCCTGAAGAGAGGCTGCAGTCTACACATATCTCAAAACCTCCAGACGTTGCTTGGCTCAGCAGGCCGCATGAGAGATACGCAGCTTGGGATGCTAATTTGTCGAATTTTGGGAGCATACACTATGTCGACAGATAAATCAGATTCATTAGATTGTGAGGTCAAAACTAAATGAAGTATCAGAAGGGAACGTGGCTCATCTAGCCAAAGTTCAGGAGAACACTCCGCTTGGTACACTGTTCTTACTCATACATGACTCAGGGCGCTGACCTCAGACCACGGCCAGAACGCGATTCTTTCGACTGCGAGGCCAATCGCTTTTAACAAACACACCACCCCACCCACATCCTTCGAGGTGCACCCCATTTTGGCTACTCCACGCCGCCTTGATACAAAATAGCAGGAAACCTCACGCTAACAATTTAGTGCAATTAATTGCTGGCGCCTCTTCTTGAGCCTTTCTTTGATTTCTACCGTCACTGGCTTTCTCTTTTCTTCATCTCTCCAACCACCGCAAGGCTCAGGAGTTCCCGGTGCGATACAACTTTTGGGTACTTGAGGCTTCAAATTGCTCGTTCCAAGCCGATTTCAAAAACTGGTCTAGAGCGCCGCTTGATTGGATACGATTCGATCCATTAAACTCGCTTCACCACATCGGAGTACTTCAGACCCAGATTGGAGCTTCAGCGGATCCACCGAAATCAGAACACAAAATCGTTACACAAATCATATCACAATCGTAACACGATGAAGCTTCGTCAAACCTTGTTGTTTTCTCTGTTCACATCGGCTCAAGCCTACGTCGCAACCACCAGCGAAGGCTGCTTTTCCAGCGTGTCTGGTTTTACACAAATCGATTCCGATAGTTCTTCGATGACATCGATGTTCTGTGCCGAAAAGTGCCTCGCCGCTGGCTATTCCGTCGTGGCTATCACCGATGGAATCAACTGCTACTGTGGCAACGTCGTTCCTTCTGGCGATTCATCCTCGAGCTGCGACATCACATGTCCTGCCTACCCCGCTGAGTACTGCGGTGGCTCTGATGCGTACAATGTTTATTTGATTGGCGGTGCAACTACTTCCGCTTCTGTGGGCTCGTCTACATCCTCTTCATCGTCTGGATCGGGCTCGGGCTCAGCGGCTACTGCCAGCTCGGATAGCCAGTCGTCTTCCAATACCGTAACGACTTCATCTTCGGCAGCAGCATCTACGGTCACTGCTAGCGCCAGTGTTACCACGGTCACTGCGTCAGCTTCATCTTCGTCGTCTACTTCATCGTCATCTGAGTCTTCCAATTCTTCCAGTTCTTCCAGTTCTTCCAGTTCTTCCAGCTCGTCAGCTTCAGCTACAGCTTCGTCCTCAGATGCTTCTGGAAAATCGAGCAGCAGCAAGAAGCTCGGCTCTGGAGCAATTGCTGGTATCGTTGTAGGCTCGCTAGCGGGCGTGGCAGCCATAGCCGCGCTGATTATCTTCTTGGTGATCCGAAGACGACGTGACGAGGATGACGACTATTACTCGCCACAAAGTACTCCATCCAAGTTCAAGGAAGCAAATGGACTGAGCGGCAGCTACAACACTTCACAAGGCTTTGGCAATCATCCGGTACCCATCATTGACCAAAGACTCAATCCAGAAATGCTGGGAGAGCACCGGATTTCCATCGCTTCGCTGGCCGATGCGCGGGACTATTCGCGGCAAATCTTGCATGTAACAAACCCCGACGACAAACGGTGATTGAGGACGCGATTTTTTGCTGTGAAAAAAAAAGCTGAGCTGCAGCGACACTGTGGATGTATTAGACATCGGACTGGACAATTGCATAGCATTGTACCATAGTACTGTGTGTGATACCCTCCTTCGGGCCTAACTTATAACTTAATTTAACTAATAGCCGATCAAACTATTACACGAAATTTTGAAGAACTTCGAACACAACTCAATACAGAGGCGGGAATTACGGGCTCCTCTTCAATAGTGTGGTCTAGAGCAATGGCTACCAATCATGACACAAATTTGATTTCGATGGCTCAGTGGGTGCAATCAAAATCCGAAAGAGAACCCTTATTGCTTTATCCATTTCACCTCCGCCTCCGACGTTTAAGCCAGCATGATGGACTACACCGAGAACACTCCTTTCATGAGCTAGGAATTCAGGCTGAATTAGACAATCTGTACTCTACAAAATTTCGTGGGGTAGATCTGTTTTCAGCGATTGGGGTCACAAGTCAATGTCAATGACATTAGGACAGATAACGGACGGCAACCAGCGTGCCTCAAAAATTCTTCGAAGCTATCGCTATGCTAGCTTACAACAATATCATGGAGAGCTTCAGTGAGAGTTCACAGTAGACAGTCAAAACCGATCAAAAGTGAGTTTGGTACTGGCCTATGAACCTGCTTCTGATCCTCGTCTAATCACCTGCGTCAAAAAATCTGTTCAGAGGTCTCCTACTTTGCGGCGAAATCCCAGATAGGCTTGCAATGTAGTTTACTATAAAATTGAATCTGCTGGCGCTCAGCTCAGGCTATACACAATTTGTTTTGGGCGTGGGGTTGCATATGGGCCAACTCCCGATTGAGCGATTGGGGCACGCATGCATCCGAATCCGTCAACCAGAGCAGGCCTCTGCTCTGAATCCGTCGACCACCATTTGAAAACATAGATAGCTCCCGTCTTCGAAACTTCGCCTCATCTTGCCTTCCGGTCCCAAGTCCTGGAGCACCGTCTAAAGACACTTGAGAATTGCAGCTCTGGACGCCTCCTATGGTCCAAGAATCCGCTTCTAACTTGGTATCTTCTGTCACTTTGATGCCACAGAAATCCTTTTAAGCTTCAAGTCCTTCCACTTTCGAGTCTCCTGGTCTCTGTTGGTGATGGCTAGGTACAATGCTCATCTAAAATTGCTTGGGGAAGTATTGCAGTGAGTGGGGAACTCGCACCTCAAGGCCTGCTGAGTTTCTGAAGTTGATGAAGCTTTCGATGACTCGACCTTCACTGCTGCCTTGTTGCACCCCGCTGTCGCCCTGTTCAATTGCTACTCGGCGAAATCGAGGTCTTCAACGCCTCAAGAAACCATCAACCCTGTGCTCAATCGGTAGTTCACCACCGCTGGCTAAGCCAGCCAGCATCGTCTATGTTTTTGCCACCGGATGCTCAAGGCCTGCGACTTCAGAAACTGTCACTAAAGTTTTTATTTTATGATGCATAGAGACCAGTACAGGTATGCTAAGAAAGCGCATTACCTGTGATAAGTTTGTATGCGTTTACCACTAAACAGTGAGGAGCCCCTAACTTTAAGCTTTTTCTTACACTCTTAGCGATACTCCTACAATCAACTTGACACTCCCGATATTCGTGACTATATAAATTGGACCGGTAGCGAGATACGATGACCAAAATCAACTTAGACATACATGTCGACACAGGTTGGGCGATCAAACCGCTCCAGACCTAAAATCAACCAAAATAACTGAGAAGCCTGATATGAGATATCCTACACTGGATAGTCTAACGGTCCCGTTGATCCTCTATGCATCCCACAACTCACCTGAATCGCACACATCCACCCTACCCTGCGCGTACCTCCCAGCTGTGTTTTTCCAGGTAAGCAATCGTGCTTACCCTCCTGACCCTAGCAAACGCGCAAAGCCAAAGCTAAATAAGTGCGAGCACGAGTTTGAACTACATTCGGAGGTTTGGGCCAACACAAAACATACCATTATTGAAAGCAATGGCCTCAACACGATCCAAGTCCGCCCATCAGGCGTCAGAAGAAGCTGTTTCCACCACAGCTCGAGGCAGATCCCCCGCCGCCCCAGGGCCTGTAAAGCGTCGTTCGTCGTTTTTCGTCAAACCATCGCCGCCGCCGGCCAAAGAAATTGACGAAAAGGAGTTTCAGCAGGAAAGCAGACATTTTAGCATGCTGCGACTTCTTCAGCTGGCCGACTACATCACAATGATGAACTGTTTCTGCGGGTTTCAGAGCATTATTTCCAGTGCCAAGTACATTCTTGCCGGCTCGTCGGATCCCTGGTTGGCTTACCGCGCTTTATTTTTTACTTTCGCAGGATTCTTTTTCGATGTCTTCGATGGCCGCGTTGCCCGCTGGCAGAATAAGTCTTCTTTGATGGGCAAAGAGCTCGACTCGCTGGCCGATCTCGTTTCGTTTGGCGTTGCTCCTGCCACCGCTGCGTTTGCTCTCGGCTGCCAGACCACGGCAGACCTTGGTGCTCTCTCGTACTTTGTGCTCTGCGGTTTGTTACGTCTCGCTCGTTTCAATGTGACGGCTGCGATTCTTTCCAAGGGTCAGGCCAAAGTGCCCTACTTCGAGGGCTTGCCGATCCCTTCATCGCTCGGACTCGTGCTGGCTATGGCATTTGCTGTTTATAAAGGAAGAGTGCAGGCAGACCTGCCATTTGGGCTGGTGCTGGAGGGCACGCCCTTTGCCATGCATCCGATTGTTCTTGTGTTTTTTGCGTTGGGCAGCACCATGATCTCTAAGAGTTTGCGCATCCCCAAGCTTTGAAACTAATCGACGCATTTACGAGGCAGCAATACACTGATACACGAAAAGAGTTAAGAACTCCCGTATATATTGAATTGATTTGTTTAATCCAGACATTGGGGTTTAGCCAGAGTAGAGAGTTATTGGGCTTGAGCAGGGTGCCATGAGCTGGCAAGCTGGCAAGCTGGCATTGTCTTGGTCAATCTAAAAAACCATTCAGGGAATCTGATCGTCGTTGTTTTGGCGAACTTAATATTTAGCCAACAACAAAAAAAAGTACTACGTATGTAAAACAGAAAGCATAGTCTTTGCCCCAACTCAACCAGCCATGGATTATTGCAACGCCATTCGCTGCGAATTATATTGCCACAGAGCTACTGCCCACTGACGCTTTCCCCAGTTGCCATACTCATTTGCCGCATAAACTGCCCCATGGCGCAGCTTACCCGAGAAGGATCCCACGGGCGATTGCCAAATTAACGCTTGTGGTCTCTGGGTAAGGGCGCGGAAATGGAGCGCGATACTCAGCAACCCTGACATGTATCTACCAGAAACATTTCGCTGATTATGGCCACGCGGCCGGCATGAAGCCCCCCAAAATGATCGGGAATAACTGATTGGCCCACAGAAATCTAATTGGCAGTCTCGGAACACCATGCACCGCGGTTGAAGTCTCCACAGGCCAACCGCAACTCGGGTCTTCCTCAACCGCAAGCAACCTACATGCGTCATCCTGCAGGACCACAATGCGTGGAGATGCACCCGGATTCTTAGCCTGTATATATATATACCCCGCCCCCTGACCGCGGCGATTTCTCACGCCATTCACTTTTGACAGTACTGAATTATATCTGCACTGATTGAAATGAGTGCACAGAAGAACCCCACGGAAGAGATAGTTAGCGAAGCTAGCGAAGCTAAAGCCAGCCAGGTTGCTACTGGCACGGCTGCTGGCACGGCGAGCAAAGACGTTTCTAGCAAAGACGCTTCAGGCATCACCTCCAAAGCCTCGAATGATACCGAGGCCGTCAAAGACACGCACGGAAGCTTGGAACTGTCATCTGAAGAAAAGCAACAGTCGGCAAAAGCGGCAAAAGTTGTGCAATCGAACGAAGAGGTGCCTGGACTGGGCGGAGACTTTGCTCACACCGACAATCCGCTGAAGCAGCCTCCGGAGGGCCAAAGCGAGGCCGTTGAGCGCAATGCTCACGAGCTTGAGGACAAGGTGGCACACGTGTCGACAAACGTGCTTGATCCGCTGCAATTGGCCGGAGCTGTCGATCCCACCAGCATCATGGTTGGTCGGTGCCACACGTGGAGCGCTCTGCTCCAGCATTTTGGAGCGTACTTCCGCGAACTACAGCAGGTGCTTGAGCAGCAGGTGCAGCTCCATGAGCGGGCGGCCAAAGCCATCGATTTCCCGTTTCTGGAGGGCGCATCTGCGCGGGTGAAGCCGCCGACTCCGCATCAGGGCAACATTCTGCGTAACGCCAGCGCCGAATTCCGGCATCACGAGGACCTGCAGTTTCTGCCGTACGGCAACGAGTCGATCTCGGATGTCCCGATCCAGCTGTTGACGCTGCACCGCGAGGCTGCGAAGTCCAGTGCTTCCACTGCGGCCTACATTCGCAAGCAGCTCTTACCCCGCATTGAGCAGACTCGCCGCTCGCTGGGCAAGGCTGCGCAGGACTTCAGCGGCATCTCGAGCCAGTTCCAGGGTACGCAGAAGCTGAAGGCCGACCACAAGGTGCTCATTGATGAAATCCAACAGTACTCGACAGCAGTGGCCTCGGCGCTGAAGGGCCACGCTTCTTCTGTTGATCCGTACGTGTTGAAGCTGCATGTCGACCATCTTGTTGCCAAGCAGATCAAGCACGAAAACGCGCTGCTTTCTAGTTACAAGTACGCCGAGGACGCTGCCAAAGAGGTCGATCGCGGCGTGGTCCTGGAGCTGCAGGACCTGTTCCGCGAGTTCTCGAATTTGATGGGCACCGCTGGCGACCACTACGTCACCTGCGCCGCCGCTCTCGTTGAGGGCGTCGTGTCGAAGCCGCCGCTGCACGAGTTCGACGCATTTGTGACCCGCGAGCCGCACACGTTCATCAACGCCAAAACGCCGCTGCGCGAAGAGGCCGCCACACATTACAGCTACAAAAACTCGAATCTCGCGCTCATAGTGCACAAGGGCAAGCTCGGTCGCCGCACAAAGTACCTCAAGAGCTTCACGCCTGGCGAGTATGTTCTGACTCCGCAGACTCTGTTCGAGTTCAAAGAGGGCCAGCCAGTCTTCGGTGTGGATCTGACAGACGCCAAGCTCGACAAGGAGCACAAGCACTGGGGTGACGGCAAATTTGTGCTCGAGGCGCGCCAGGCCAACTCCTCCTCTGGAAAGATCCACTCGTGGGTGTTCCGTGCCGATGACTCGAAGACGTGGATCTCTTACCTCGAGAAAATTGTTGGCAAGAAGGGCGAGGAACGTGCCATTGCTCTCTTCGGCTCTGCTGAAACAGCGGCCGCTGGTGCTGGTGCTGTGGCTGGTGCCGGTGCTGTGGCTGCTTCGTCTAAGGCAGTCGAGCAGGAACCTGTGAGCCACGCCCCGCAGACCGACGAACTTGCAGCGGCCGGCGTCGATCAGAAGAAGGCCGCTTCTGGCGTGCACGAAGAAGCTAACGACCCCACACAGGGTTTGTACGCTGTGTCTGGCGAGAAAAAATCGATCGAGCGCTCGATCTCCACCGAGGCCGTGGCTCCTTCGTCGTCAAAATCGTCTGTTGCCGGTGTTGAGGGAGTTGCTGGCGTGGCAACAAGCAACCGCGAGCGTCGTCCTTCGAACTACAAGAAAGACGATGAGCAGGTTCCTGCCCTCACGCAAAGTCTGGGCGCCACTGCTGGTGGCGAGCATGGGCTGACCGGCATTGATGTTGCTTCGACAAACCCGCAGCCGCAGTCTTACCGTTCTGGCTCGAATGCTAAGGCTGAAGCTGCTGGTGCCGTAGGCGTGACTGGCTTGGTTGTTGGCCTAGTTGGTCTGAACAAGGAGCAGGCCGACGGTCTCGAGGGAAACACCACTCAGACCACATCTTCGCAGACCAAATCTAAGGAACACCCCGAAGGAGGTTTCAACAGCGAGCACTACGAGCTGACCAACAAGGAGATTTCTCATCCGGCTGAACGTGTTGAGGGCTTGGATAAAGTTGCCGGTAAGGACGGCCAGATTCCTATTGATTCGACCGCATATGCTGGCGGAGATACAACCTACAACGATGACAGCCAGTCAGATATCTCCGATGTCGAATACAAACAAGTTGGCGACTCCAAGGCGAACCTAGCCGACGAGTCTGCTCTTGGCATTGCCGCCAAAGATCTCAAGATTTGGGACAAAATTAATGGCTTCGGTTCGACAACCAATGTCGCTGCCGGCACTGCCGGTGCTGCCGGTGCTGCTGGAGCTGCCGCTAATGCTGGTGAATCCTCCCGGGACCTCAACCAGCAGTCTTTTGCCGAGTACCGTGCCGACTACAATGCTGGTAATGTCAAGGACAGTGCGATTGACGAAAACCAGTCCGATGCCGAGTCGACTTTTTCCTACGACCGCAAGCACCGGGCATCGACTTACCGTCCCGGCGACGAGGATGAGCTCGAGCGCGAGCTTGGTCCTGCAAGCCCGGCCATTGAGCGGCGTCTGACCTCGACGTCGCACAAGCTCGAGGCCACGTCGCTGTCGGCACCGGCTTTGCCCACTGAACGGGCTGCGGATGACGCTTCCTCGGTATTCTCGTACGACAACAAACACGATGCTTCGACTTACACCGAGGGTGATGAAAAAAAGCTCACTGAGAACGCGTTACCCCCTTCAGTCGAGCGTAAACTCACGGAAACCCGCCACCGCGACTCGGTCGGTGACGGTGCTTCACCAGCTCGTCTCGCGTCTGAGGCGGACGACCCGACTGACAAAGTCTTGGAGCGCCGTCGTTCGTCCGTTTCAATCAAGTCTTTGAACCGTAAGGGCTCGCGTCGTGCCACCGCCTCGTACGGCGACGATGAACTCAAGCCGCTGACCTCGGGTGCTGGCCAGGGCGCGTCGCTTTTCTTCCAGGACGGTCTTCCCGATACGACCTCGGGCAAGAACTAGTTTGCTAGCTAAATTTCAGCATGATAATATATATAAACGATCTGTATAATTGTGATCAAATGCAAAATAGGCCAAGCACTAGGCTAAGTTTATTTAGTTCCTCAACCTTCGTGCCTGCCCCAAAGACCGTCCACAGTACATATGCCCTGCGAATCGAGCATGAATTGGCGGGCGACTGCGCTTCGAAGTACGATGGCTTCAAAAGATGAGCAAAAGCCTTGCAATTAAAGTGCCAAGTCAAGTCTTAGCAAAGCGACATCGAGGACTGAGCTGAGTACATTCCAAGACAGATCGAAGCGCATAGTAGTGAAAGCAGGACTCTTGAGGCAAGAGTTCTCCCAAGAAAATGGAAATTTCTTTATGTATAAAAATAGCTCATAATTAGTTTGACGGTTTCGGGAAACAGGCCTGCTCTGATTGACGGATTTGGATGTGCGCGAGCACCGTTCGCTCGATTGGGAAGGCTTAAATCTCGTGCAAAGTCTGCAGACCTGAAAGTCTGTTCAGGCTTAGGACTCATTTTAAGGCTCAGTGACATACTAAGTCCTAAAATTATACAGATTCATATCTCTTGTTAGAAGTTTTAATACAATACCCAGATCATCTCAGAACTGTGATAGTGGTGTTGAGGCTATAGCGGCCAGGGTTTCAGCAGGGCTGAATTGCACGTGCCCAAATTGCATTGTAGATATCCGTTCGCGGCGGTTGTATACTAAAGCTCATTTACTACCAATCCCTCATTGCTTCGAATGTCGAAATCCTCAACGTGATACCACCATGGTCGCTGCGTCTTCACTTTATCCAATGCCATGAATTTGGTTTTATGTCCCAAAACAGAGCCATGCTCGAACTCTACCTCGAATTTGATGTGCATATGGGCCGCAAACCAATACTTCGGCTGAAGATGGGTCAAGAGTTCAAATAGAGGAGGAGAGCCCAGTCGCGCGTTTTCTGAGTCTTTCTGAAACCGTGGCTTCAAACGAAACAGCAGCTTGCGACCTGCATCCGACGCAAAGCGCTCGATTGTATTTGGCCAATCGTGAGACAAAAAAATATCGATCTTGTTGGGTCCAAGATCCCAGAGTTTCTTGACATCAGACTGCCGTTGGTGATATGCCGAATATTTGGATTCGCCTTTGAAGGGGAATTTTTCGTTTCGTGGCCAGAGATAATGTTTGTCGTAAAAGATACCACTGATTCCCGCGATTTGAATGCCTTTGTACGAGATGTGTCCCGCATCTCCGAAGTAATAAATATTTTTGGCAAGCCATCCGCCTGAAGGCAATTCCCTGAAGAACTTAGAGCTCTCGTGGTTCCCGCCGATAACTGCCGTCAGAAGCGGGGCCTGCTTTTTTCCTGCGTAGTAGTCTTTGAAGTCACCCATTTTCAAATGTTTTGCGGGCACGCTCATCGTTTTTAAATCGCTTTCGTCTCTTACTGCCTGGACATCGCCACAGACCAAGACCAGCTCGGGGCGCGGCTTGAGCTTCATCAGTTCCTTATACATGACATCGAGTTGCCCATGCACGCAGCCCACAATGGCTATTCTCGCCGTTGATTTTGGCCCTGGGCTCATTATGGTGAAACGCTCAGTATAATTCTAAATTCTTTTTCGATCGCTTCAGTTCACAATTTCACAATCAGGCTCGACACCCATCCGATGTAATTCTGGCCCTTACCCTAACAACATACATCGTACCCTATCTGCTTGGGACTTTTTTGGAAAGTAAACATCGACTGATGGCGGGGATTAAGGTCGCGAAACGCGACAAAAAGAAGCAAAAACAGCAGGAGCTCGAGGAGATTTACGAAAAAGAGGCGACTTCAGTCGGTGAAGTATCAAACGCCGTCTCTGAACCCGCACATGATTCCGTTTCAGAGTCTACGGCTCGGAAAACCAGCAGCGTCGAGCCTCGCAAGGTTAGCAGTTCTATCCAACAATTGAGCCCTCACGCCATGCGTCTAGTCCGTGATTCATACAACTTGCTCGACAGTAGCGGCTCGGGCGGTGTATCAAAACAAGCACTCAAAGATATGATGATTTCGCTCGGTCTCGGCAGCGACTCAGCCGTGCTCGACGAGATGATGGCTCGCATGGGTGCCAGTGATACTGAAACTTTCACCTTTGCAAATTACTTGGTCGCTATGACACCACTCGTGAAAGACCTGCCAACTGAAGAAGAGATGAACGAGTACTTTGGAGCGTTCGGAAGCGATGGCAAAGTGAATTCTAACGAGCTGCGGCACGCTCTGGACGGCCAGGGACTGGACCAGGAGGAAATTGATTTGTTTTTCTCCAAATTCAGCAAACAGGGCAAACAAACCGTTGACACCAAAGCGTTCGCTGCCACGATGGGCGTTTAGCCAGTCGAAACTCAATTCGATAGTCAATATTAGTATTTATATAACACAGTCTAAATAAGTGAAGCCGAACACTGTTGTATCACGTGGACATGTTGCCTTTGACGGTGCTTCTTGAAAAACAGCAGATTTTTTGGTGATTTGAAAAAGAAAAGATTCTAGTTGCAGCTTAGTGCTCAACAATCAACTCGTCGCATCCCCAGTCCTCGTAGGAGCCGTCAGGAAGGTACCGTCTAATCACCAGAGGAATCTTACGCTGGGATAGCTCTTTGATGGCAATCTGCAGCGGATCTGTCTCGCCCTCCAAATCGACTAGAATTGGTGCATTCATCGAGATCTGAAGCGCACGGGTACCCAGTACGCGGGCGCGCTCGTACTTGGTCATGTAAGGCGTGGTTGTGCGATCTTCCTTGGAAATAGCCAACTCTTTCTGCGACTTAAGACGCTGACCCGATGCTACAATTTGACGGCCATCAGCAGCGATAGCAGTTTCGGCATCCTCATCTTCCTTGATATCTTCAGGCTCCGAGAAGCGTTCCTCGAAGTCCTCGAAAGTTTCCTCGTAACCCTCGTTAAAACTAGTTAGTGCTGTTTTTATTTTTTAGGTACAAGCCTAGGAAAAGCTTCCAAGCAGCCAAATTTCAGTCACTTGTTAGGAAACAAGCCAATTGGCTGCGTCAAGCATCGATCCTGTTTGCAATCCATGCTTCGAACTTTTCACGTTGCTGATCCCTCGAAGCGCCGCGAGAACCAGATTAAAAGGCACCAAGTCACAGTAGATTTCAGTTTGAAAACTTCCTAGAAGTTGGAAGCCTCCCCAAAATGGTCCCGCAAGGCCCTAAGTCCCCCATTTAAAAAAACTTACGCTCCCTCCTCGTCCGACATGACTAAAGTGAAAGGGAAAGCCTCAGGGCAGGACAGGCTGGTTTTGGCGAGTCGCAAACCTCGACCTCGTTTAAAAAAATATATCTGCAGCGAATGCAATAAAGGATTTGATAGGCCGGTCAAACTGGAGGTTCACAAACGCCGTCATACCGGTGAGAAGCCCTTTGCGTGCCCGGAAAAGCCCTGCGAAGCCCGCTTCGTCGACAAAAAATCTTTAGACAAACACCTCTTGCACCATTTGTCCGACGAAAAAAAACCTCTACAGTGTCCCGAATGCGGGAAGGGTGTAATTTCGCAGGCAAGACTTGAAAGACACATGAAAGTGCACGAAAGAGCGTTTGTTTGCGAATGGCCGGGCTGCACCGAACGCTTTCGTATGAAAATTCAATTGGACCGACACATTGAGCGGCATAGGTGCGAGTGCCCGCACTGTGGGAAGCAATTGATTTACAAACCTAAATTACGACTGCATCTGGAACGAAACCATTCGCAAAGTTACCAGTGTGGTGCATGTGATTTCAAGGGTGACACCTTCCCGCTTCTGATGGCCCATGTGCGCGGGCATGCCTCAACTGATGCCGACTTCGATAAATCGGCTGATGATCTGAATGAAAGAAATCAGCTCGCCAATCACGATCCGGGGTCTGATCCCGCTGAGCTCCAGCAGTTCACGGTGTGCGAGATTTCGCCTCCTCAAAGTCCCCAATCTGCGGATCTCAGCCTCAAAACTAAAAAAACTATTGCATTGCTGACAGGCTCAGGTCATGAAGATCGTCAGATTGTATGCCCGCATCTATGTGGTCGTAAGTTCAAGAGACAGTACGATCTTACTCGACACTTGAAGGCCGAGCACTCTGGAATTGACGAGAACGCCAGCAGCGAGTTGGCAACATAATCCAGATTGTGAAACGGCTCTGTCCTCTTTATTTATCTCTAATTTATTATCATGATTCTATCAAACTCAACACATCCACTAAGCTGGCCAAAAAACATGCTTCCATATCTCTGCGGCGATCTTTAATTTGGCCAGTAACGAGTTCTTATCCTGGAGTTACTCGTCAAAAAGTGAAATTGGTCAAGCTCTCTAGTATTCTTGTATTTTTTCTGACCCTGCTGGAATTTCCTGAAGCGGTCTCCCAGCTAAGTCGTCTGTCCCGATTAGGGATTGGCTTTTATGCGCATAACTTTTCTAAAAATGCTTCAGGTCAAGCCGCCAAACCGTGTTTCGAGACGAGAATCACGTCATTTAGACGACCAGAGTTTCCTGGCTGGCAGAACTTCATAACAGGATAAGTCGGCCCAGAAATCTTTGATCTCAATCTGACAATTAGCTAGACAGTATTTACAAGTAACCACACGACACTACTTCTGCGCCTCCAATTCTTTGACTCTCTGTGTGAGTTCACGGATTTTGTGAATCGCGGCCTCAACAGTGGCGGCCTTAGAAGGCGTTGTGTTATCGTCCAGCTCTACCAATTTCCCCAGCTCCACCAGCGCCGAATTCATACGATTCCGTCGCTCCTGCTCAGCAAGTTTGTGGTTTGTTTTCTTGGAATTAAGCTCGACCGATAGCCGTTCCGGATACTGCAGACCAAGCTGAGTGTGAGAGCCGTCCATCAGTGATTGTAAATTGGATTTATGCGATAGGACCTGCATGTCCTCGGCAGAGGTGCCTACCGGCAGGATTGCTGGGGACAAATGGCTTGGTTTGTGATACTGCTGGAAGCTGTGTGTGCTGGAAGCAGATACTCTCCGCGGCTGCTGAGGATACATTCCTGGCGTTTGATTAGGAGTCATGTTTGGGGTGGAGTTGGCGGAGGAATGATGTGACCGAACAGAGGCTGAGTGGATAGAGCCAGGGCTTGTTTTGCCCTTCGGCGGGCTGCCATGCTGTGTCTGAGCTGCCAAAATTGACTGAAGCCGCTCCTCCATGGCCTCCTGAGTCTGGCTGGAGTCTGAGGCGTTTGCGTTGGCCACAGTAGCAGAGGCACTCGACGCATAGATGTTCATAAGTGTGGCAGGTGTGACTCTTTGCACGCCCACAGCTACATTGGGCCCGCCCTGAACACCAGCAGCAGCCGGAGGGATCACGAGATCGCCGAGGGCCGCGATCTCGTCCTCGTCTTTGATCGGTGTGATGTTTGACGAGCGACTGCCGGACGCCATCGAGTTGCGGCGCGTGCGGGGTCGAATTTGCGGACTCTGCTTGACAATTCGCCCGTCCTGCGGGTTCTGTTTGACGCGGGCGTCCTGCGAGATGCGACGTTTGGCCTTTGCCGATGAGCTGTTAGCAACACCGCTGACGCCGTTGACGCTGCTTGCCTGTGGAAGGGCAAATGACGGCGGCATCGAGAAGTCAGGTAGATCCATGCGAGTCATTGAAGAGTCGCCAGGCGACAGGAGAGGTGTCATATCGTGGTGGGCCGCGAGGGCAGGCGAGTAGAACATGAGGGGGTCGACACTGGTTTCTTCCGCGTGAATACTTTGATTGTAGTTGCTGTGTCCTTGACTTTGATCGTGGTTGGAGTTGCTGTGGACAAACTCGTACTGCGACTCGTTCGAGTATTCTCTCTCGTTATCGTCCAGGGGATGCGTCTGGGCGCGTGAACCATCAAACTTCGAGTTTGAATGCAAAGAGTACCGATCAATTTCCTGATCCAGCTCAGATTGGTGGCCAGAGGGCCCCGAATGGGACCCCAAATCCGTCCCCGATACGGGTCCCGATACGGACCCCGCTGCGGCGCCCGCAGACGAATGCCGGCTCAAGGACTCAGATTGTGTCGCGCCCAGCGTATTTGGAGAAGCAATTTTGTCGCTGTGCACATGGGAAGACTCGCCAAACGAAATACTGTTGAACTCGACCGCGTAATGCTGTGGCAAATCGAAAAACTTGTCTATCAAGTCGGGCTCGATCTCGGAGGGCATTTCGTGTAGCTTGGACATTGGGTGTCGAACGGGAGGACAACTGACCCTGGAAAGTTACCAAATACGCTCGGATCTACCTTTTTTCGAAAGGGACTTGGAAAATGCACGCTATAAATGCACTGCCTAGGGCAATTGAACACTGGCCAGCGAACTCGTCAGGGGATGAACGGCAAATGCAGCAGCCGGTTCGCTAAGTCATCTTTCTTTTTCTCCCGATCGCGACCCCGTACCCTGCAGAATTCAAGCGGTGCGGTTTGGAAGTTTGTGGGGGAGAAAAAAACGTTAGGCTTGTCGCCTTGTTAGAGAAATCCATGCCGGAATGTTGTCACTCAACTGGAAGCAGAGACTGAAGTATGATTTGTCTTCATAGTCATCCTAAACACTAGCCTACACCGTGCCATTCATGTGCATAGATCTAATAAAATCTCAACCTTCCCGTCTCCAATAGGGTCCCGACACCGCAGGTGCGCCACCCCTGCCCTAGACATTCGACAATCAGCCAGATTCGAGTTGGGAGCGGGATTGGGATCGACAGCAAATTATCAATTTACAACTGAACAATATTACGCACGGAGGCAAAACAAACCAGCCGTCTCCAGCTGAGTCTAAGCTGAAAGCCAGTCAAAACTCAAACATTGTAGAGACTTCCTGCAAGTCTGCCAGATAATTTCAGGATTTTTTCAGGCTGAAAAGTGCCCTGGACTTTGCCTTTCTCTCAATTGGAAAAAAGCTTCTCTAGAGAGAAGTGAGAACAGGTCCTTCTAGCCCACATTGCCACATATCCAAATGTCGGTGGAAGAGGTGCTACGGATCTTATACCCCGGTGTTAAGGGGTTTCTCAAGAAAAATCAGGCAGTGAACCTTGTTCTCTCGTTGATTTTGCTTGGAACATCTCCAATAGATGCCCCCACCCTCAAATTTTTCGCCCGTTTCTTTACATCCCAAGATTATCTGGAGCTGATAGAAGAACGGTCTATTCTCCATCTCTGCGGCTATCCAACCTGTTGCGAAGCTTTGAAAGACAGAAATGGTAATCCGCGAAAATCTAAGCCGCAAAGGTCACAGATTAACGTCTGGTCGACGGATTTCTGCTCGAAACATTGCTACCAGGCGTCCATGTTTTATCAACGTCAGCTCAGCGATGAGGTCTTGAGCGTCCGCAAAGATGTCGCTTGGACTCCATACGGTGAAAGTCGATACGAAAATACCATCATTCTATTAGAAGAAGTCGAGCGGCAGGCTCGCCTTGAAAATCGATCGCTAGCAGACGTGATTGAGAACACAGTTAAACAACAGACCCAGCTCGAGCAGGCTCTCGGCCACCTGGATTTGTCTGAAGAAACCAGTCTTCGAAAAACAATTGATGATGGAGACGAGAAAATGAGCGATGAACTCATGTCCCTCAATATAAAGGAAAGACCTGGCGAAGAGCCAGTGGCGCCTACCCCAGAAACTGCAGGCAGTCAGTGTTTAGGATGATTATTTTTGGCTTCGAGCAAGATTTTGTAGAATATTGGATACTTTTTTTTAAGTGAATTTTGAAGACCCATGAATGACTGCAAGCTGCGATCTATCCGTTCATGACTATGCTTTGCTGCAATATGTCTTCATTTGTTTTTCTGAAGGAGTGTCGTCACATACTTAGTAAATTACAATACATTAAATAAATAGTTAGCATTCATCGCGATTATATCAATACAAATCGTCAATCAGAATCTCCTGTTCGGCTTGTTTTTTGCGTCTTTGTTGAACTTTGTGGAGGAATCGCCATTTCTGCTCGATCCGAGTGGCTTGAGCCGACATAATCCGACGCCGTACTTCCAAACTATCATAGAACCGTTTTTTGGTTGCAGTATCGTCTGAGATGTTTTTATCAATACGCACCAGATGCCGTTTAAAGCCTTTTAGTCGTGGTTTGCAGCCCTGAAGGCGCATCACGTACATTGTACCCGCTGCTCGCTTTAAAGAGTGTAATCTCACAGTTCTAGGCACAGACTCTCGTTTGGAAGCGAGCTCTTTGCGTTTGAGTTCGATACGGTGCATGTTTAGCGGTGCAAAAACGGCGTCGACGACCGTTAAATCGCATAATTTAGGGTCTAAGTTATGCCGGTGCAAAAATAGCTGTCGATTGTTGGCAAGTTTGGCCAGATCGCGGACTTTCTCAGGGTGTTTCGGATAATTGTATTTGTCTTGCCGGCGGGATTCATGTTTCTCCCACAATGAACGCCGGTTTTGTGCATTTTTCTCGGCGATTCTCTGTGATTTCAAGTAGGCGTCGGTGTCAAAGACTGCCTTGACCTCATCGAAACTCAAAGTTCCCAGCAGGACATTCCGGAATTGCGACTCGAGATTATACGCTGCCCGCAAATGGCCCAATTTAGCATATTTTTGACGTCTTTTGAACTGGTAAATAATTCTTTTACGGGTCTTAACTGCCTGGGTATGGCTAATCTGAGGGAGCTCGTTCAGCCGGTAAGTATGCCGTAGAAGGCACCGAAAAATAGAAAGTACCGAAGATCTATGTGCAGCCAATCTTTCCATCTTATTCACCAGCTGCAAATGACGTCAGAGTTCTCCAGACCCAGAATTAAGACCAGAGTAGTCTATGTTTCGATAAATTTCACGCTCTGCCGAGTGGGTAATCTAGTCCCGAGCTAGGTGCCAGGGTTTGGTCTCCCAAGGTCTACCACAATAGCATGTACTAGATTCATTGTGATTGCCTTTCTCCAGCTTATCAGAGTCTTGCACCAAAATTCATAGCACCAAAACAAACACAACCGCAACTTCAAACCCAAAGCAGTGGAACCATATGCGGCGGTTGCTGGACCATCTACTATTAGAATTGAAAGTAACCGGCTTGACAGCTGAAGATAGAGAAGAGGCTCTCTTGAACTTTGCATTCGCACCATGGCACGTAGAGCGCGTCCTAATGTTTGGATCGCTCGTATGCTTTGATTCTTTTCTATATGTTCTTACAATTTTACCACTGAGATTCGGACTGGCTGTATTCCACACCATCAAATCCCGACAATTGATTATTTCGCGGCGGGGAGACTTCGTGAAGGGGGTTATCATTATCGCAACATTAGTATTGATCCTCCAATTAAACACATCGAAAGTGTACCATGGCATCAGAGGACAGGCAGGAATCAAATTGCTGGTAATGTACAGTATTTTGGAGGTTGCAGATAAGTTTTGCAGCGCCATTGGCCAGGATATTCTAGAGACACTGGTGTCGTTGCCCACAACATTGAGCCCTCCAAGGACAATATTATTTATGTTTGTGGCACTGGTGTATACATGGGCTCATAGCTTTGTCCTCGTGTGGCAATTGGTGACTCTGAATGTTGCCGTGAACTCCTACTCCAATGCACTGCTCACCATGATGCTCACATCGCAATTTAGCGAAATCAAATCCGCCGTGTTCAAGAAGTTTGATCGCGAAACGTTATTTCAGTTGACGTGCTCTGATATCACACAACGATTTCAACTGTTTACAATGCTTGTAGTCATTGCTGGCCGCAATCTGGTGGAGGCCAATTCCACTGGCCTCTCTACAATAGCCCACCAACTGGGCCCTGCTCTCATGGTTTTGGGCAGTATGGTCGTTGTTGATTGGCTGAAACATGCGTATATAGCACGTTTCAACAATTTGCGGCCCAAAGCAGTGTATTCGCGGTTTTTGTCAATTCTTGTCGCCGATTTTGTCGACCACCGCCAGCTCTCGTCCCATCATCTTATGACGAAAAGAACCGGGTTGCCCGTGCTGCCACTCGCTATAGTATGCACGCGGATGATAGCACGAATTGCGTCCTCTTCCTTTATGAACATCGTTTTCCTGTGGCTGTTCTTGTTGTTTGCGAAGTTGCTAGTGGGGATTCTTCTCGCGGATTACACGACCTCTGTAGCCGCCAAATCGCAGGCCAGCAAGAAGGAATCCGAGGAAAGAAAGGATAGCAAAGCGCGCGATCGTGACTTGACATCCATCACACCATTCAGCACAGTCAACAAAGCATGGCATTAATGCGCAGCATGGACACAGTAGCCATTTATTTATTCTATGTACATCTTTATTGTCTTATTTACAATCACTGGGGTTTCAGCGGGGCCTTGGCAGCATTGGTGGCCTTGGCGGCTGTAGCAGCTTTTTCCGCCATGAGACCCAGTAGTTTGCGGATTTGCGGTCGAGGGATCCGTAGTCTGTTCAGCAGAATCAAAAGAGTTGTCAAAAAAGCAAGCGAGCCAGCCTGGTGAAGAGCAGCCAGTTCAGTAGGGACAACATAAATTAGAGTTGATATACCCAAAGCAGCCTGCAGCGTCGCGAAACCAATTGCTCCATGCGCACCTGCATACACTTTACGGGGCAGAATAGGTCTCAGTTTACGAGCATACAGGAAGAGGCCAAGGGTCAGCGCCCAAGTACTGGTGGCCAGGATTCTGTGGTTCAGTTGAACAGTGACTGGGTTTTCGAGCATATTTTTCCAAAAAACGTTGAACTTTGTCGGCTCCATGTTCTGTCTGACTACCATCTGCTCGTCGAATAGCTCATTTGAGGAAGGTGTAAGACGGCCGCCCATCAGAGGAAACGTGTTGTAAAGCATTCCTGCGTCCAGACCAGCTACAAACGCACCGCTCATGCTGGTGAGAAAAGCAAAGCAAAGCAAAAAGCGAGCATATTTTCTGAGCGGACCGATCGCACTTGATTGAAGCAGCGTCAGATCTTTCATGGCAGCAATGGGATCCTTGAGCATGCGATGGTCTCTGAGAATTCCCAGACCAGTCAAAGTCATGGTAAAGTACACAAGAAAAGCTGTGCCCAAATGCGTCGCCAAACGATAGTGCCCTACACGAGGCTGCGAGTTATCTCTCGCTTTGAGGTGATCCTCGTCCAGTCCGGATTTGACCATCCACCAGCCAACAAAACCTTGGAAACCAATAAGCGTGGTAATCAAAAGCAGTCGGCGGTTGGTTTGCGGAGAGGTGCGTCCTTTTGTAACAAAATAGAGTCCAGGAAGCACGACCAATAGACCAATGGCTCGGCCCCATAGCCGATGAGCCCATTCCATGTAATAGATAAACTTGTACTCTTCCAAAGTGATATGAGCATTCAGCTGCTTAAACTCGGGACTGGATTGGTACTTCTCGAATTCCGCCAGCCAGTCAGCCTCGGAGATTGGAGGAATAGAGCCAGTCAAAGGTTTCCATTCTGTGATAGACAGGCCACTTTCAGTTAGTCTCGTCAGACCACCAAGAATAACAATTCCGAAAACAGCAGCAGCAGAGAAAAGAAGCCAGTATCCAATAATTTTGGTCGACAAAATGCGGGGCTTGGGCACTTTAGGGGCACCTGGAATTTTCTGGATGCCAGGTGATGTGGCGGCTGATCTTGGGCCAGCTGGGTAAGCTTTGACCGAGCGGACTAACGAACTGATGTGAAATGCTCGATTTAATTGAGTCTGATGACTGAATATGCTTGTCAAGCTCGGATTGCACTTGGAAAGTGCCACCGGGCTTTTCGAGCGGATCAGGAAAGCCATTGTCCGGCTTTGACCAGTGATCGACTGTCGAACAAGTGGCGCGAATCCGGATGCCAGAGGCATTCCTGCTCTAAAACCTAGAAATGCCGGCCTGAACATTCAAAATGAACTCAATACTACCTTTGAAACTCTTGAAACTTCGAGCGCTCAGGTGATATAATTACAAATCGGTGGGCGGGATTAGGCTCATACGTCTCTTACGTGAGCGAGGCATCGGGACCCGTGGGTTATATACGACGAGGTCCAGAGCATCACTTCTTCTTAAACTAGTTCGACTCAAGCAACGATGCTGCTGTTTTCGTTCCTCAAAACCCTGGTTGGCCAGCAAATTACTGTAGAGCTGAAGAACGATATCAAGATCAACGGCACTTTGAAATCAGTCGATCAGTTCTTTAACTTAAACTTGGAGAACATCGAGCCTGAAGATGCGGCCGCCTACCCGGAGCTTGCAACCCTAAAGACGTTGTTTATTCGTGGCTCAATTGTCAGATACGTGCACATGCCCAGCGATGCTGTGGACACTGCCTTGTTGGAGGATGCCAGCCGTCTTGAGGCTAAGAACCAGGCTCTTGCCATTGCTCAATAATTTATTGTGCTGTAAAGGAAGCACACTCTGCGCTATCAAGCCACATTATCCCATATATTGAAATTTCTGAAATTTCTCCGACTTTTGATCAACTAGAATCAACGGGCCTGGTATATGCGTATGTTCTTGGCTGCTAGCTAGAAACCTTCACTCAGATCACTCCTTGAATCTGACTCTAATCTTGCAGTTGCGAAGCACTAGAAAAAACTTCCAATTTTAAATTAGAGGCACAAGCTTGGGCGTTTCCGGGCAATTCAACAGTTGCTGCTTGCGAAACGAGCCGCATGATTTGCCGATACCAATTAGGAAGGAAATATGAAGTCAGAGAAATTGACTACCCCGCACGCATGATCTTTAGAATTTCATAAGGGAAGAGTAAGTTCGATTAGCAGGGTCAGACTACCCTGTGCACATGAGTTACTGATTTCAAACAGGAGTTAATAAATGAGAGGGACCACGTTTACCCACACACAATAGGCTGGGACTAGTTGTGAAACCCCAGTTCTTATGAGAAAAATCATAACTGTGCACAGCGTATAATCATCGTCAGTATATATACAAATTTTCAGCTTTAGCTCATTAGAATTTAGCGACTAGCCTCCAGCAGCCAGCCTCTTTCTCGCTCGTTCAGCTGGCCATACCAATTCATGGCATCAGGGCCCATGGCCTTAAACCAATCCATAATCAAGCCATAAATGCGCCGATCGCTCAATGTCTCACCATGATTGTCCACAACTACCTCATCTGCCCAGTCGTCTTCATCTTCGAAAACATTGTGGCCCGATGCTTCTTGGACAACTCGCGCTATTCCCTGCTCGTGATCAGGCGGCGGAGCCTGACTCAATTCTTTCACGAGCAGCTTGATAATTTTGAGAGGCAGCGATACCTGAGTGTATTTCATGTTCTTAGTTTTGGAGCGGGTGAGGATCGCGTTGCGCGGCGCGATGGCCTCGTCATCAACCTGAATTGCCTCAACTCGCGGGTCATGAAGATCAAATAACGTCTGCAAGCCTCGAATATTTTCATAAATTTCATCTGCTCCTCTAACCACCTCGAATGTTGCCATCCACTTGACTAGTACTGCCCGCAGCTCGCCACTCTTATCGAGAATATCTACAACCGCACGCGCGTTTTGCAGCATCAGTTTACAGAATACCATGGTCAAGCTCTCCAGTAGCAAAGCATTCTCGGCATTTGCCAAACGGCGCGCAGTGGCCACCAGAATATCCTGGAGCATATCCTGACTGCCACCGTCCACAATCTCGATAATTTTTTGGACCAGCCGGCCCGAGGACAAAGCAGCTGAGTCCTCGAGTCCGGGTCCCAGAAGCTTCGCTGCAACTTTCAGTACATTTTCTAGAGTTGCCTGGCTCAAAGCCTTCGTATCACAATGCTCCAGCAAAGCAGCATAAGCCATGGACCCGGCCTGCAGGATCTGCGTATCAGAAGCCGATGAAATCAGGTCGTAAAATGCGTGCAACATCTCGTCTTTTTGTGGCAAATTATCGCCAAACTCGAAGCACTGGCCAGCCAGATCAAGGGCAAATTGCAGATCGCTAGAGTATTCGTAATTGCCGGCCTTGGACCTCCCGAGAATATCTATGACAGGCTGCAGAAACTTTGACTGAACAGCAAGAGCCGCCTCAGCATTGTCGCTGGTGCCATCTAGCATGTTCTCTACCATAGCAAGCAACTCCACGTTCAGCTCGATGTGGGTCGTATCTCTTACTAGGTCAAAGAACATTTTGTAGACATTTTCATTGTAGACAGCAGCCACAAAGTCGACAGCTAAAATTGACTCGAATTTGTCGGCAAGAAACGTAGCTGTGTCTTCTTTGGCCACCGATGCGAGGGAGGCAAGGATCTCAAGGCAATGTGCCTGGTGCGGCTTCATGTAATGTTTATCGAGTTGACAGCCCGCTTTGATGACCTGCAAGCACGCCGCTTTAGCTACCAAAGAGGGAGAATGGGAAGCATTCAGGGCGTACTCGACAATTTCGAGTTTCTTCTCTCTGGCAAACTGCATATACTTCACCAGAGCACCCGAAAGGATGATGGCTCGCGCAGTTAGAAGATCGTGTTTGCCGACTGAGTTGGGGATGAGTGCCAGCAGCTGATCTTTGTCCTCAGCTGTGAGTTTTTGGGATTCGACAGCCAACTGCTGCATGCCACACTGTAGCAGCCACAGCACAGCCTCCAACTGCTGCCATGACTCGGTTTGGGTTGACATTTGGATCAGCACCTTCAAAACATGCAGAGACTTGACGTCTCCTAAAACAGTGCCAACCATTGCCCGTGGATAGTAGTCCATGTCCATCTCCTCTTCAGCCGAGACGAAAACATTCACATCTTCCTTCCAGTCGTCTTCATACTCCGAAGGGATTAAGGATAAGTGAGCGAGCAGCCGGATGAATCTTGACAGATGCTCGGGATCTTTAAGATGGGCATGAATTGGCTTCGAGCCTCTGTTTTCTAGACACACTCCCATTACTGTGAGTTGCTCGTGAGCCAAAGAAGGGTTATGTTCCTCGACATCGAACTTCTCCAGTCTCTCGAAAAGACGTTGAAACAGCATTGGTAGATGCGGAGCCAGTAGTTCCGGGAACGCGGACTCTATGTCTCGTAAAGTTTGCAAAATCTCGGTCTGCAGTTCGGCTCCTTCATCATCTGTTTCGAATCCAGATTGAATCAGCTGGCAGAAGAGTTCGACCCATTGACCCAATTGCTCGCCTGCAACCTCTTCCAAAACAGGCAATTGATCATCATCACCCATCAAGAAGAAATTTATGCATTCGTGGTAACATTCTATTGCCAGCAGGCAAATGTCCTCGTTATGGGCGGCCAGAAGCAACCGCTCGAGAACCTGTCGGCCGCAGATAAAGAAGTCCTCTTCTCGCAAAGTTTCGTAAAGCAACTCTTTGAACAATTTCAAGCCTGCATATAGCGTCGAATCCTCTGAAATTAGACTAAGAGTATTGCTGAGAAGATCTGGCCACTGGTCTGGATACTCAACTGATGCCACCTTGGCCACGAGCATAGCTGCGCCGTTAATCACAGCAGGGTCGCTTACTTTGAGTAGACCAAAAAGTTCTTTTTCCAAGTGAGCTTTAGTTTCTAGAGACAACATCGTGCCTTTATACTGCTCGAAAGCAGGGCTCCAGTGGGAGACAATTAGATTTCGAACAACCATGACAGCCATCTGGGTGTCAGCCTTCGAAGTTTCAGCGCTCAAAATCACAGCTTTCAGGGCATCAAACAACTCTATAGGATTCTCTGAGGCCAAATTTTCGAGTTGCGCCTGTGCATTAGTTCGAATTGTGGCATCGGCACTGCCTACGGCCCGTAAAGTCTCGAGCACGCTCATCTTTGACGCGTCTTAGTAGTGCTAGCGAGGTAAATTAATTTAAGCTGCAAGACGCGATCAATAAGTTAATAAGTTAATAAGTGTATTGTATTATTATAAGTTATATCATACTTAACACTTCGGTGTCAAAAGTATTATTCAATACCGATCTTATAGATTTATTTGCTGAAAAAATTTGAGTTTATATGTCAAAGTATGGCCATTTAATTAGCTTAGGACTTGAAACCCATTTGTCGTTTCGACCGAGCCTTGCGTCTCTACTTCAGCGGCATTTAAGTACAGAAGTCATCCAATCAATCAGGCAAGTGAACATATATATTCAAATCCAGCGGATTATAGCAGTTTGAACGTTGAAAGTTGGTTAAAGAAGCATGGCACCAGCAACAGCGAGAGCAGCAAGCTTCAGATCGATAGAGACCGCCAAAGCAGCGTTTTTAGGCAGAGGAGCAGGGGTTGTCTTCACTGAACATCCAGTAGTACAGCTGGTGATAGTACTTGTTGAAGTGAAAGTTGTAATGTGAGTAGACTTGACTGTAGCAGAAGTTGAAGGAGAAGCAATAGTGCTAGAGGCAACGGTTTCGGACTCGTTTGTGCATTCACAGTTTTCAATGCTGGAGGTGGTGGTGCTGGTAACAGTCAAAGTTTTGTGGGATGAGTTAGGATCTGCGATAATCTGAGAGGTCGAATTTACAGTGAAAGTGGAAGAAAAAACTGCAGAAGTAGTGGAATTGGAGGAAGTAGAGCAGGCGTGAGTTGCAAGCGTTTTGCAAGCAGAAGTGGTATGGGCACACGGCTTTTCGCAGCATCCACCAATGATCTTGAAGGGACACAGCAGCAAGTTCTGCTGATCTGCAGTAAAGTTTTCAATGGCCTGGTTTTCAACAGTATCGTTGACCTGGGTCTCCGTAGCCAAAGCAAAAGCAGCGAGCGACAGAACGGAAGAGAAATGCATTGATTCTGAGAGACAATGCAAAACTAGCCTTTATATTTGAGCAGCCAAAGAATACCGCATATTATGGCGTCTATTTCGAAGCTTGACTTGCCTGTTGCGGAGCCTTACACAAGAATTGCATATCTAACTTCTTGAAATTGCTAAAGCTGAGATAGAAGTTGTCCAATGCTCTATCTGAACAATGGTATGCTACATTGTGAAGTTAATCACCTTGAAAAAAGATTCAGACCTGCCAACTGTTAGGCATTTCTTCCTACCCGACTGCGGTCTCAACTCGGGTGACTTTTGCCGCATGCGGTAAGGCGTAGAGTAATCAAGCCAATACCCGGAAATAGATAGATACTGCCCGGAATAGGAAGAAGAAAAAAAGTCAAGGATGCATACGCTAAAAATCTTTATGAGGGGTATAGGATAATTTTAGCCACATAGCGGTTATATGGAAGCATTGTCCTGGGAATCATCGGAATCAGCCAGCAGGTGGTGGACCTCGAGAACTCTGATATCCGTGCCATAATTTTCGCCAACCAGTTCTTTAATCAGAATAGTAAAGGCATCGACGCGTTCATATAATTGGCTCGCAATAATGACGGTAGCCAGCTGCAGGCGACTATCACGGCTATTGAACGTTTCGGCGCCGCCGTTTAGCAAAAGCAGCATTGTAGTTCGAATTTCCTGCAAATATCGTTCACTCATGCGACTCGGAGTCAGGGCTGGTAAGGAGTATTTGTTAGACAATGCCAGAGAGCCCATATGTAGGACGGAGTAGAAACTAGAGAGCTGATCAACAATAGTAACACCAAACATCGTGATGACATCGGCCAGCCCCTGGTCAGCCACATCAATGACCGAATACATTGTTCTCATAATTAAAGTGATATCACGCATCACTTTAAGGAGCAAAATGTACTTTTTTCGAGGCCAAACACCCCCAAGCGGGGGCTCGTACTTGATAAGAGCGAGCAAGCGCTCGCCTCCCCTTAGTTGCTCAGCGTGGGTATGGAATCTTTCAAGCACTGGATCACTACGAGGGCGAATATGTACCTCTGGATCATCGAGCCTCTGCATTCCAAAATTCACAATCAAAGACATGAGCTCGTTTATCGTGCTGCAGCCTGTACCAAGCACTTTTCGGAACGCCTTTTTGCCCGTGACTGGAGTGGGTAGGACACTACTTGCAAATGCAAAAACCACGCCAACCACTACCGAGACAAATCTGATCCATGCAATCTGAAACCCTGAGGTCACCTCTATGACCGGAAGTTTCAAGTGTTCATTGATGTAACTGTTGCCACTGACCAGGATCATGGTTACTGTGAGAACAATCGAGCCCATAGGGACTTTATGAGAAGAAAAATGCCGGTGCATCACGCCAAAGATGTAGAATACACCACTAGCTGCCATATAGCCGTAGGGATTACCCTGGCCGTTACCCGCAGAGATGTAGAAAATAAGCAAACCGAACACACATCCCAGGAATGAGAAGTACACACGTGAGCCCAGACCATAAATGCCATCAACAACTTGTGGAGACATGGTCATTCCGTGCATAATAGGGACCCAAATAATACGATGGCCGTAGGCCCATTTCGCCGTGGGACGGCAGACGAGAATTAGCATCGTCACCGGAACCAAGCATGCGCGTTTGGCACTGAAGGCTATCTTGGGCTGCTTGGCAAAGTGGTATATCCTCAGAATAAACAAACCAAGTAGATGGAATACAGTGCGGGGCGGCGATGCATCGGGATTACGCTGGCCAACACTGTCCTCGAAATGAAATGGAGTAACTTCGGACTTGCGCTCGGTGTCCATCAAGTTAGAAAGCGAAATGCTGATAGCTTTGTGGCGGCTTTTTTTGGATGGATATACGAAGTGAGGCTTGGGCTGGTATTCGTCGAGTTTTGAGCAGTAGCGCGCCAACCGGTGAACACGACTGCAGAACTCTTCACACGTGAAGGAGAAAACTGCATCCATCGATAACGCGTATGTGCAATGAACTTTTCCTTTGGCCGTCATCTTCTGAAACCTATCCTGATTGGAACTTGAGCGCAGGTACGTCGCATAAGATTGTTCGAGCGCCTTAATTTTCTCGACCAGCGAGGCGGCACGTATTCTTTGTTCCTCGTCATACTTTTTGCGATAGGGCGGCAATAACGCATACGTTCTGTAGCCATTTGCCGCAGTAATCCACATCGCAACCTCATCAAGTAGGTCGCCAGCGGCATCTAAGACGTTGGTGTAATGAGAAATGATGTTCGCGTAGATGTAGTCTAGATCCTCAACTGAGATATCATGTGCCGGATCGAAGGCGTCGTATTCTTCATGACTTTTTTCGAGAGGCACGCGCTCGAAAGCTCCAGCTTGTTTGTAAGAAGAAGAGTACCTTTGACGCAATAGCTTTGGAATTGAGCCCTTGTAGCGCTTCGAATAGAAGCTTGAGGTGCGACGACGTTTTGAGATTGGTGTATGGTCATGGGTCAAAGAAAGCCGTTTCTCTTGCAGCTCAGAGACGAAAACCTTGAAGGCAGAAAGACGCGCAATGCATACTCGTAGGCGAGCCCGCAACTCTCCCAGATCACCTTTATCGAAGCGACCGTAAGAAACCTCATATTTTGCCATTAACGCGTTGAGTCCTAGTCGGGCAAAGGATGTCTGAAGGCGCGAACATTCATCGTTACGCTCAATGAAAACATTGCCAAACTCTTCTGAGCTAGGGGTAATTGTCTTAAATTCCTCGATCATTGCTCTGCAGGTTTTTGAGACACCTTTCATGATGCCATTGACACCTCCCACGAACAAAAAGTTCGAAGTGCGGGGATATATCAATATACTCAGCACAACTTTGAGTGCCAGATTGATGCCAAACACCTTGATGAGCGAACCCGCGTAATCCCAGAACACGAAATAGGGAGTACCGTTGAAGAGAGGGCAGAGGGCAACCTTCACAATTAAACTGAAAACGAACGAAGTTTTGAAAAGAATTGGGTATCTTTGTTCAAACAAGCCGACGATGAAGAAGTCTGCTACGCAAGACATCAAATAAATAACTGTAGTTTTGAATTCAATATAGCGGCCCTCAAGAATCTGTGTGAGCACACAAAAATTGTCGCCAATTTCGCAAACTCCTTGCATTGCCAATTCCATTACAACACTTTCTGCCGACGGCGAACCCCGCACCTTCCACGAAATATAGTGAGAAACATAGGAGGTGAGGAGAGCAACCCAAATGAACCCAAAAATGAAAAGGGCAGCCACCAACGAGTGGAAGATACTGACACCACCAGGCGCGTCAATGACGCCAATCATAGGGACGAGGTATGCGAGCTGGCCGACATAGTTACGTAGAGGAGCTGCAGTAATGAAAAAAGTTGGAAGCCACCAATGAAGCCAGCTGCGGGACCAGGTCTTGAATGAGTTGTAGTCGTACTTGATGAAATCTGGCTTGACCAATTGCCAAACAGCCATTGCAAACCGGGTAATAAGATTGCCCTCTTGGTCTTCTTCCTGCGCAGACTTTAATTCTTTGTCCATGGATGGTGAGCTTTTGCCCAAAGTTGCCTCGCCCAGACATCTCAACGCTTCGTCTTCCTCATGTTCATAGGCCTCCGTAGTTACTCTGCCTGAGTCTGCTCCTGAATTAGAACGCAAATTCCAGGAATCATTGGTATTCGAAGATTCGTTTTGGTGACCTGAAGTTCTATTTATGGACATTCTGTGTTTGTTCGCGTTGTGATTCCCATGATCGTCTAGATATGCATCCGGCTGGTACATTTGGGGTTCCTCAGTAGTCTGTCTGCTGAGAGAAGGACGTTGTTCGTAATTGGGTTCTTGAGCCTTTTCCCTCAAACTCGAGGCTCGCGAGATACCATCATTGGGCTCGGGAGGCCCCAGCATTGATGTGTAAAAAGGGATCGATACCTGATCTGCTCGATGTAGACCAACGAAGTGTTATTGATTACGTCTAGCTCAGAGCTCGAGGTTCGAGGTTGCCCCACTGGGTTGCGTAGGGTAAGGTCGCGTTACCATCGGCGTGCATATTAACGCTGGAAAGGGTTGTATTTAGGGTGTTGAGACTTGTAAATAAAAAATAGTTGAACCGCACTGCTCAAAGCCGAAGTTGACACTGAGAGCGTCGCCATGTTTTTGGAGGGTCAAAGCGCGTGCAGAAAAGCTGCATGTTCCCCCACGTCTTGGGGTTCGGGCTGCACAAGGCTCTTAAATACAATAATAATTAGGCACAGGAGTGGCTCAAGTAGAATACTTTGAGGTAGTTGCCAAGCCCCACGCAGATAAATCGACCCGCGACACAGCCGATCGTGCTAATTTCGTCTGCTAGAAGCGGGGCGTTTGCGCCGCACGGGCCAGTTTCGCAATTATCGTAGTCGCGACGAAGCACTGCCACCTGGGATGTTTCTGAGAAATCCATTAACGTCACGATTCCAGACGCGGACATCGCGAAGCATTCCCAATGGCCGGCGCCTTCGGTGGCAAGATCATCCGAGTTTTGATCCTCAGCCCGCGACATTTGACCGAGACTTTTACGTTTGAACAGGTTGCGAAGCTGAAAGCCTTCGGGCTTTACTCTGGAATCGTTTGAGCTGCCAAAAGTAGAGTCTTGTGGGCGGGCATCGCGATTTCCAAGGAAGCCAGCTTCGTGTGCGGATGAGTGGTGAACCCGTCGCACGCCCATCAGTGAGTTAAGATCCGTGGTTTCCCATACAGAAACATCCTCCATCCAATGCAGCTGCTCGAACGCGGATTCCAAGCCCAAGCAACGTGTCTCACGGGGATCGCGCTCCACACGCAAGCAAATGTCGCTTCGATGGCGGGCCTCGAGTTTGTAGGTGTGCAAAACCAGAGTTTGCGGGTAGAATTTGTCGAAATATGCTATCGAAAGGCTTGCCACGGAGGAACAGCCGCAAAAGGCACAGTGGCGTACCTGAGAGTGGAACGCTTTGATTGAGTCCGGATGGAACGCGCCGAGCTGTACAAATTTGACAAAGACACCTGTGTTCGGACAAAAAAAGCCAGCTCTTTTGTCTGTAACCACTAAGGCCAATTCTAGTCTTTGCAGTGGCACAATCACCTGAATCTCGTCCTCATCAGGCAGCCTTTGAGTCCATGGAAATGGCCGACTGGGATCCAAAGCTTCAGCCGCCTGCGGCTGCTTTTCCACTAAACGGTTACCGGCCGCTGCCAGAGTTGATTGGTAAAATTCAACTCGCGAGACCTGCCACTCACCCATAGGCAGCCGCTTAGCATTAAAAATTCTGTTTTTACGATCACAGAGCACCACTAGCAGGTGTTTAGCTGCAAGGGATGAAACACGGACCGCGAACTTGATGTCGTGAAGTTCGAAGTGCGACCCTTCCTCTGATTGCCCTTCGAGTTTTCGAGGACCGCTCGGCGCCAGCTGAATAACGTCTGCCTCTCCGTTTTCGCGAAGCTCCACTACCCGGCCCGATTCGGTCACCAAAACAAATATTGCGCCATGAAACATCATCGCCAGCGGCTTTTTCTGCAGCGAGGGCTCGTGCGTGAAGGTGTAAACACGCCGCCTGAAGCACAGATTCCACATCTCAATGCTGTTGTGATGGTAAACTGCAGCACGACAATTTTCATCGCTTAAAACTACCTGGCGAAGCGGCCAAGCTTCGGAATCCAATGGCAAAACGATTTGCGGCACGCCTTCAGTTAGGGTGGGCGGAGCATCGCTGTTAAAGTTTCGGGCTGTTGAGACGGTCAAAGTTCTGTCCAGCGAGATCGTAGCAACAAGATAATAGTCAGTGACTATATTCACGATATCGAGCGATTGAGAGGTGTTCAAATCACCCATGTAAAACTGTTCAGTCGGTGGCATCATGCCATCTAAACTGAAGTATTCCTGTAGAACGAAGAGCTTGAAGATAAAGAGCGCGGCAAAATAAACAAATATAGCCAGTGCTATAATCTCCAGAACAATTTGCATTGTGTTTCCGTAACGCAAGGTGCTGAAGGTAAAGCGGCTGTGCACGGAGACCTGGCCATTCCGGTCAATCTTCATGACAACGGGGTTGAATATCCGCACAACATCATGATCCTGGAGTTCTCCGGCAGAGAAAGATGCAAACAGGTCGAAGTACTCAGGATTAGCGGTGATAATCTGCAACGCCGGGTGGAAGTCCTTGAGAATATTTTCAGGGCGAAAGTAGAGCAGCAGGATGAACAAAAGGTGCATAAAGATCGAAACCAGAGGAATATTGATTTTGGTACGAAGCCATAATGACCAGAGACCGAAAGAGTGCGTGAGTGTGCGAGAAAAACTAATGTTTGTACACGCCAATCGCTTCGGCAGCAGTGTAGAGGGCAGTAGAGTCGCATCGTTGGGCTCGCTCATCCAATCGCTGATATGCTCGGCATGGGTCACATCAATGTAAATGATACCAACCAGATAAGTACAGTGGAGGAGGAGATCCAGGGTCAAAGACGCGGCTACGAAGAAAACCAAGGGTCGGAAGCTAGGGTTGTAGAGTGGCGTGAAAGACAGCAAGAAGTATACATTTGGCACAATCAAACGCGAGTAGATTGAAATACGTGGAACATTGCGGAATGCCGTGGCAAGCCGGGCTGCTAAAGGCTCATTCGCCAGCAGTGGGCTGGTAACTACTTCGATAAGTTTGAGGCCATGTGACCAGCCGCTGAAAATAATACACGCTGGCAAAATAGCAAACCTTCGGAACAAACCCAGGTTAAACTCGGTGAACAACATTGAAGTAATGGCCAGGCCTCCAACGACTGCCATTACTGCGCGCAAGATCAACCAGATAAGCAGCAGAATGTGTGAGCACAGCGGGGCTCTACGAAAACGCCGGTAGAAATCGCAGGCAATTGCAGTGAATAACACAAAGAAAAACAGCGTTTTAGTGCTTTCCAGCCCTGGCCAGAACTTGAACGACACCAAATTCCAAGCCGGCAGCTGCGCCTTAATGAGGTTCTCGGATTCGAGCACATGTTCAACGCTTTCTGGTACTTCTGTGTGTGCTAATCTCCGGAGGAGGTCAAACCATTGTTGCGAGTCGCTCTCGTTGTAGTAAATGTAGGAAACAAGCATGCATTGTGCGCCTCGTCGCGGCACGGATCCGTCAATCTGGTTCTCGATAGCGACTCGTGCTGGGCTTTCGAGGTGCGGCGAATTTGAATTGGCCGCCAAAACCATATTTGCAGCTTCTGTGTCTATTTTTTGCTTGAATTCAAATATAGGGTCGAAAAACTGGGCCACTTTTGAGTTGTGCGTCGAGAAAACAGATGGCACGATCGCGGCCTGCCGGACAAAAACGGGACTGGTTCCGCTGAAGTTGGCCGGAGAATCGATGCCTAGAATACGCGCTGGTGTGTCTGCCCATAAAGACTGAACAAATGGATAAGAAACGACAAGAACCGCCAAGACTGGCGTTATAATGACGAGATGGAGGTATTCCGGCAGCCGCCGTAGATAGTAATCGATAAAGGAGGGCGCGAGCATTGCCGGAAAAAAAGTAAACGGAACCGAGTCTTTCTTTTGCGCCACAGACCCTAGAACCGGATCTAGTTCATCCAAGCGACGACTTAACTATTTTCCTGAGAAAGAAAACACGTTAAGTCGAGAGCTGGGAAAAGTGTAAGCAGAGCGGCCACCGTTTATGCGAAGATCTGTAGCAGATCCCCTGGGCCGTTGCTGATATGCACTCACTTTGACTACAGCAGCAGTCGGGACAGTCGCACGGACTGCGAAAATACAAAGCAGAGGTTTCTGTGCCACAAACGACTCGTTATTATTTCCAAGTCCGCTATAGGCCTTTGCGGTGAGAGTTTTCAATTATGATACGCACGAGGCGGCGTCCAAGTGTCTGAGCGTACTACCTCACCCTGAATTAAACCCTGCAATCGAGGCCTGTAGGACTAACATTTTTTTCGCTGCCCTGCACTTTACTGCAGGCTAGGCAGCCATGGAGGTGTCATGCCTTAGCAGAACCGTGTCTCTTGGAGAAAAACTGTACTCGTATACAGTTCAAGTCTATATAGGGGTTCAGAACTGAAAACACGCTCTTATTTTGCTGTAGGGCCTCATATGCGAGTGTTCCAGTGCGTAACCGTTCGAGGAACGAATAACAAGAGATACGCATCTGCATGCACGGGGCTGCCTGGGGGACCGGACAGGCTTGGAGACACGAATTCAATGCCAATGTCGGACAGGTGGGCAAGGCCAGGGTCCTAGGCATAGTAGACATGTAAAACAATTGTTCTATTAGCTAGCATCAATTTCTCCAACGCTTGGGCCCGAAGAGGTCTTATCCTGGGAATGCACGCAGTCTGCTCATGCCAAGAAGCTGCATCGTGCTGTCTCCGACCGGGTTCGGGCAGGCCCAACTGGCTTCGGAAGCAGCAGCGTCCGGGCGGGCCACATGTCAGCTGGGTCGCGGTAGGGGGAAACCAATCACTAAGCGGACAAACAACGTTAACGTTTTTTGCAATATTGGGACCGCGGCGCCTGCTTAGTTCAGAGAGGTCAAAAGAGGTATTGCGTTGGGAGCGCCGGCACAGCGTTGGGATATATGTGTCTTAATCTGTGGCGCCGAAGTTATGTGAAACCAACGCGGCCGCCGCACGGTGAAAAATTACTCCCAAACCGTGGCTCTTGCCCCTATCTCTAGAATTTTCTCATTAGTCAGGTATTGCCTTCGGCAGAGGAGTGATAAATTAGACCCACATCTTCGGACCACCTTTCACATATTCTGTCACAGTTTCGGTCAGCCTTAGAGTCCGCGTTTTCCAGAACTACTTTCCACTAATATCACATTTTAAACGGACCAAAATGGTGAAAGATTCCAAGCTCTACGATATTCTCGGCGTCTCGCCGACGGCCAACGAGAACGAAATCAAAAAGGCCTACAGAAAAATGGCTTTGAAGTACCATCCCGACAAAAACCCCAGCGAGGAGGCGGCCGAGAAATTTAAGGAGGCCACCGGTGCCTACGAGATTCTGAGCGACGAGGAGAAACGCAATGTTTACGACGACTACGGCATGGAGGGTCTATCTGGCCAGGGCGGCATGGGCGGTGCCGAGGACCTGTTCTCGCAGTTTTTCGGTGGCGGCATGGGCGGAATGTTCGGCGGCATGGGCGGCGGACGTCCTCGTGGCCCGCGCCGTTCCAAGGATATTGCTCACCAGGTGAAGGTTACGCTTGAAGATCTTTACAAGGGCAAGACGTTGAAGATGGCTCTTAAACGCAAGACCAAGTGTTCCGGCTGCAAGGGAGTTGGCGCTAGCTCTAAAGACAAAGTTTCGACCTGTTCCGGCTGCCACGGCCAGGGCGTTAAGATCATGGCCCGCCAGATGGGTCCCATGATCCAGCAGTACCAGACTGTGTGTCCCGACTGTGAGGGTGTCGGCGAGTCCATTCCCTCTGCCTTCCGCTGCAAGCAGTGCAGTGGTAAGAAAATTGTCCAGGAGCAAAAAGTGTTGGAGGTGCACATTGACCGCGGTATGAAGGATGGCCAGCGGATTGTGTTCGAGGGCATGGGCGACGAGGGTCCTGATATTCTGCCCGGAGACGTTATTTTCGTGCTTAAAGAGGTCAACCACAGCCGGTTCGAGCGTCGCGGCGACGATCTTGTTATCACACAGAAGATTGATCTGTTGACTGCTCTGGTGGGCGGCGAGTTCCTCATCGAGCAGCTCAACGGCGAGCATTACCACGTCATTGTGGCCGAGGGTGAGGTGATTGCACCGGGCACCTACAAGGTGTTGCCCGAGAAGGGCATGCCTGTGCAGCGTCATCACAATTTCGGTAACATGATCATCCAGTTCGATGTCCAGTTCCCCGACCCGAGCTTCTACTCTGCCGAGGCTGCCGAGCAGCTCAAGAAGGCTCTGCCCAAACCGGCAGCTATCAAGGTGCCTGCTGATGCCGAGGAGGTTGTGATGGTTGAGGCTGATCTGAGCCGGATCCCGCGGGTGGATGCCGATATGGAAGACGACGAAGAGCAGGGTCGTGAGGGTGTTCAGTGTGCCAGTCAGTAGTTTGAGTTGATGCTGAAGCTTGCAAGGCGCAGGATTTGTATAGATTGGTAATTTATTGCTTAGATTGTATGAATAATATTGCAGCGCGTAGACTGTGCTCACACTGAAGTATGTGCACCGGATGATTGGATACCAAGCTACGTCCCGTAGATTCAAGTGTGCTGGGTGATTTCCTTTAATGAATTCGAGAACATCTGTTGTTAAAACGGCTTTTTGATTCAAACACGCTCCATTCTCGTCAGAACACATCAGGGGTCAGTCAGCCCATATGCTGGCCGAATAGTGACGTCTACAGGCTATACACTCCCAAACGAGCATATTGAACCTCACATGCATCCAAATTCGGCAACCAGACCAGGCCTTCTTCCAATATCCGCTAGAATGTTCTTGCGCTTTTGAGAAAAACGACTGAAAATCAGTCCCTCATTTACTTTCTAGACTTACCTTCCCGCCCCAAGTTTTGGAGCGCCGCCCGAAGCCACCGAAGAATTTCAGTTATGGGCTCCCTCCTACTCCCACAGTCCCATTCTACTTAGTTTAAGAGATGCGAATTATCTGCTAACTTGATCTTGTTTGTAGCTCCGATGCCGCTGGAAATCCCTCAAAACTTGTTGTCCTCCCACCCCAAGCTCTCCCTTTCTCTGATAGTGCTGGTCAGGTGAAATCATTCCTGCTTCGCATGAATTTTGCGCTCAAAGCTGGCGGAGAATTTACGGTCCAGAAGTGTCACACTCCAGAGTTTGTTAAGTTTCTGCGACTGATGGCATTGCTGAGCTCCTCCAGGCCGCCTCAATGAATTCAGAGTCCGTACTAATCGATGTTCTTTTCGAGTCAAAGCCCGTCAGCTTCTTGCACCTGTCCAATTCTGGGTGCAGAATCAAAACTTGTTAAGCTCACTCAATACTTGAATGTGACACAGAAGGTAAATAGTCACTACACTCTGAGTGTTCCCCTGCTGCGTGTCTGTGGTCTGTCCTTTTCTTCTGCAGGCGAATAATTCTACTGCCACCGCTGGATGAATCACCTTCGCACCTTTCAACTTTTAAATTTTTGATAGAGAATTACTATAAGTTCGTGCGATTTTTTCTCGTATGTCTAAATAAATTGTGAGCCGCTCAACGGTAGTTCGAATCAGCATCCAAACAGTACTGAATCTCTTGTTCCCACTTGTCGCCATTCGCGAGCAGCTTTTCTTTGTTGTAAAGGAGTTCCTCATGGGACTCGGTCGAATACTCAACGTTGGGGGTCTCGACAATAGCATCCACGGGACACGACTCTTGGCAGAAACCACAGTAAATGCACTTGGTCATATCGATGTCGTACTTCGTGGTACGGCGCGAGCCATCAACACGCTCCTCGGCCTCAATAGTAATCGCCTGAGCAGGGCAGACAGCCTCACAAAGTTTGCATGCAATGCAGCGCTCCTCTCCGGTAGGGTAGCGTCTCAACGCGTGTTCTCCGCGGAATCTAGGCGAAACTGGCCCCTTTTCGTAAGGATAGTAGATGGTGTACGGGGCACGGAAGTACTGCTCCAGAACAACGTACATTCCACGGAACATTTCAGCGAGCAAGAACCATTTTGTGGCTTTGCTGAGTGCGGACTCAGAACCGTCTTCCCAGGATTTCGGGGGTGGGATACGGAATCCCTGTGGTGGAACAGCCGTGGACTGACCCACGGCATATGTGCTAGCTAGTCTGAGACCGATATTCGCGGGAGCCAAGCGCGGAAGGGCCGCCAGCCGCCGGACAGATGCCATTATTTCAAATAGGAGTTAGGGAGAGAGAGGGTTTGTCACTGCTTTGAGTAAAGTGTGATTGGTTGTCAGCAGTCCGTGTGGGAGGAGTTGTAAGATGATACACTGAATCATCAGGGCTAGGGCTCGCAGCCCGGTGATCGAGCCTAGCCGCCGTATGGCCACTAGGAATACATTCCTACAGCTCACATTTATTCGGTTCGGCATAGTTAATTATACAAACACTGAGTTACACATCTTCCGGGATACTCTAAGACAAACCTTGGGCTTTCCTTACAGCCTTATCTTTTCGTAGTAACACCTTCAGAAAGTCCTTCACAGTCATCGACCCTTTTATAGATTTAATTGATTGCAGTCCTTCTGAAGCTTGCAGTGGTGTGAGCTCGTAAGTTTCGCACAACCGCTCAATCTCTATCGCGATAGGCATTCTCCGATGTCGAAAAGCTTTTGCTGAGGCGCCGTTGGCTTTCCATTCAGGGTATTTTGCAAATAGCCACTCTACTGATGGCTGTTTCTCGGAGCCTATCTTCCAGACACAGTAGATTTCGTAAATATGATCGAAGCTTGCGAAATTGAAAGCCACGGGCTCGAATTTTGGCCAGCTAGATCGATTTGGCGCTTGACGTGGTTGCACTTTGATGTCACGAACAGACCGGCCTCTCCTCTCAACTTCAAAATCCCAGAATTCTGCAAGTTCTTCGTCTGACCAAGAAGATGTGGTCCTAGCTTGCAACGCGCTCGAAGGCCTTTTCTTACAATTAGGGTGAGTCAAACGACTTTCCAGGCGATGGATCTGCATCTGTGGACTCGGCTCCGACGGCTGGAGTTGGCCTTGTAATAGAGACGGAGCTATAAAATTTGCTCCAGAACTAACAGGCAGTTCAGTTAGCATCTTGGAATTCGAACTCTTCAAAGTGGCACTCAATGTTCTGTTGGCCGGCACTGGCCTGGTGTCCAGCTGAAGTGTTGTATCAACAACAGCTGCTGATAGGCTTCTCGCAGGTGAAACAGTAATTTGAGGCTCAGGGAGATTATCGGTCGACTTCTTGGAGCGAGCCGGAATAGCAACAATTGGTTTAATGTTCTCTATTCTTGTCGCAGTCATTGACAATTTTTCTTTCGGCAGAGCTTCAAGTGGAGCCACTCCAGCAGCTTGTAACGCAACAGTAGCAGCTGGATCAGGTGGTTGTGCTGTATTTGAAAACTGATTCCCCAAGCGTTTAGCATCCCCAGTTGATCCAAGAGACTTAGGAACGGTGCTGTCCGTTTTCAAGAACACAGTCAGGGCTTGAGACGTGACAGTTACAGTTGGTTCAGGCGGCTGCGCTGGTTGGAACATATTTTTCTGGAAGCAGTTCGCATCACTAGGTATCTCAAGACCCTTGAACTTTATATTGCCGGTTCCAATCCAGCGACCTGCGTCGACATTTCTTGCTGTAGCTGCTTCCGAAACCCACAAACTGTCAAACGCGCTGGCTTGTTCTCCAGCGCTCGATTTTGAATTGGAATGTGAAATTTCATCTTGATTTGTCTTCTGATGTGTCCCCTCACAAATACCATTTCTTGTTGCGCCTTCGTCGCGTCTTCTGATGACTCCACTCCCCTCGCTACTAGTGTCAGAGCTGCTGCCACTCATGTCGCTTGAATCGATAGGTCTCGTTTGATTATGATTTTGCTCATGATTATTCTGACAGTGGATCTCCGCGGCGGAAATACTCCACTTGCTGGGTTCATCCGGATCATTGAGCGTATCATTACTGGCAGAGCTAGTGGGCTCTACGGCACGCTTAACGACCCGAATAACATCTACACTCTCTGAGTCCAGGAACAACGGTATATTTTGAGCTTCCTCGGCTTCAAAATTAAAAATCTCAGCATCGTCTTGTGGTAACACTGGCTGGGATTTTGAACAATCTTTTAAAGACGAGAGGGGAGGCTTTTGACTGATCTTTTCGCCCTGTTGATGCGATGAAAGATTAGGCGACTCCTTTGCATCCATTTTATCAGGAATACAAGACGACAAATAATTGGCGGCCGGGCAAAGCTTCTTTCTCAAAGTTCCATCAAATAAATTTAACGGTGTTGGCGCTCCTGCGAGCGTGAAGGGCCTTTTCTTGTTGGTTTGAGGAGTAGAAAACACAGGTTGATCGTTGATTTCTTGGCGGTCCCCTAGCTGAGGTTCATCTGAGGTAAAAACCTCATGGGTTTTAGTAGGATTTCTCAATTTATTTTCGGTCTGGCGATTTGAGATGAGCAGAAGGTAGTCTTCTAAGTTGATAATCTCTGTCTCAATAGATTGCATTTGAGCAGACACCGTTTTGAGAAACCCGAGAGCTTCTCGTATTTTCTTGCATGAATTCAGCGCTATGTTTGGACAAGAAACACCAGCGCTATTTTCAAATCTGCCAGAAGGCTCGAGATCATTCATTGAAGTAGAGCTGAAATCAGAAAGTCGAAATGTAGATCATTGAGTTGAGGATATGCATTGTGTAGAACAAGGACGGCACCAGTTTGTGACAGATCAGTTTACAGTCAGTAACATCTACGCAGTTAGCGTTCATTATTCTTTTGAGTATGTTTAATAGACAGATGCCTAACAGAACTGATGAAATATGTTAGTTTCTAACCTTGCAAATACGAATTGAGCTATGACACTACCCTATGCCGCATCAGGCCTCACGCCAACAAAGACTTGTTTCGCTGATGCTTTCAGTAGAAACTAGATTCTGAAACACATGTCGTGAAAAACTAGAGCCGAAAAATAAGCGAAATTAAATAGATGTTTCGAAGTTTAGCAGAGAGACGTCTAAGCGACGTCAGATGCTTGAAAGCAAATTGAATACTTCGAAACCAAGGCATTTTAGCTATGGCGATCGGCCTTCGCATTAACTAAATTCACTACTTGTTTCCACCCCACGTCGATTTTTCAGGTTCCTTCGCATAGAGGTTCTTCGACTTGCCGGGGCAGATATGACTAAGAGACTCGTCAGCACAACCTTGAAAAATCACCCCCATCAGCGGGTACCAATCTACTTACACTGTGACTCGGTTTATTCGCTTTGCAAGTACTCTCCGCAAAATGTCTGCCCGTCCCGCTACCCAGGCTTTCAGCCGCGAGCAGTTTGACGGCATGCTGCGCCAGCGATTCTTTTACGCCCCCTCGTTCGAGATCTACGGCGGTGTTTCCGGTCTCTATGACTACGGTCCCGCCGGCTGTGCCCTGATGGCCAATATTGTCGATACTTGGAAGAAACACTTTATTCTCGAGGAGGATATGCTCGAGGTCGATTGTACTGCTCTCACCCCTCACGAGGTGCTCAAGACGTCGGGCCACGTGGACAAATTTGCCGATTGGATGTGCCGTGATCTCAAAACCGGTGAGATCTTCAGAGCTGATCATCTTGTCGAGGAGGTCTTGGAAGCCCGTCTCAAGGGAGATAAAGAGGCCCGTGGCGAGGCTGTCTCGACTGAGGAGTCTGACGACAAGAAGAAACGTAAGAAGAAGGTCAAAGAGATCAAGGTTGTCAAGCTCGAGGACTCTGTCCGTGATGAGTACGAGATGATCCTTGCCAAGATTGACGGTTACTCGGGCCCTGAGTTGGGAGAGATCATCAAGAAATATGAGATTAACAACCCTGCCACCAATGGCCCGCTTGAGCCTCCGGTGGAGTTCAACCTGATGTTTGAGACACAGATCGGTCCTTCTGGCCAGCTCAAGGGTTACCTGCGTCCTGAAACTGCCCAGGGCCAGTTCCTTAATTTCGGCAAGCTTCTTGACTGCAACAATGGTAAGATGCCCTTTGCTTCTGCCTCGGTGGGCAAGTCGTTCAGAAACGAGATCTCGCCCCGCGCTGGTCTGCTGCGTGTGCGTGAGTTTTTGATGGCTGAGATCGAGCACTTTGTTGATCCCACCAAGAAAGAGCACGCTCGTTTTGATGAGGTTAAGGACATTAAGATTCGCGCGCTGCCCAAGGACGTTCAGACCGCCGGCAGCACTGAAGTTGTTGAGATCACTTTGGGTGAGGCTGTGGCCACCAAGATGATCGATAACGAGACCCTTGGCTACTTTATTGGTCGCATCTACAAGTTCATGCAGAAGATCGGTATCGACGAGTCTCGCATGCGCTTCAGACAGCACATGGACAACGAGATGGCGCACTATGCTTCGGACTGCTGGGATTGCGAGCTGCAGAGCTCCTACGGCTGGATCGAGTGTGTTGGCTGTGCTGACCGTTCTGCGTACGATCTGTCGGTTCACGCTGCTCGCACCAATGAGAAGTTGGTTGTTCGTGAGGCTTTGGACGAGCCAGTGACTGTAGAGGAGTTCGAGGTCGAGATCAACAAGAAACAGTTCGGCCCTCGCTTCCGCAAAGACGCCGGCAAGATCGAGCAGTATCTGCTTCAGCGCACGCAATGTGAGCGTGAAGACCTTGCTGCTGAGCTCTCTAAGGATGGCAAGGTCGTTCTCGAGGTCCCTGGTGTCGAAGGCAAGGTGGAGGTCGAGGCCTCTCTCCTCACGATCGAAAAACGCAAGCGCACCGAGCACGTGCGTGAATTCACGCCTAATGTCATCGAGCCCTCGTTTGGAATCGGCCGTATTCTTTACTCATTACTCGAGCACTCTTTCTGGACTCGTCCCGAAGACGCTGAGCGCTCGGTGCTCTCGTTCAAGCCTCAGGTCGCGCCCACCAAGGTCACGGTGTTGCCGCTCAGTAACAACCCGCAGTTCTCGCCTTTCATCAAGGAACTTACTCGTGAGCTGCGCAAGAGCGGTGTTTCCTGCAAAGTCGACGATTCTTCTGCGTCTGTCGGCAAGCGTTATTCCCGTAATGACGAGATGGGCACTCCCCTTGGCATCACGATCGATTTCCAGACCGTTTCTGACAAGACCGTGACTCTGCGTGAGCGTGATTCCACTGAGCAGAGGCGCGGTGCTATTGCGGAAGTTGTTTCTGCCATCAAGGCTATTGTGTTCGATGGCCAGTCGTGGTCCGAGGGTACCTCTTCCTTGGAGACCTTCACTGGCCAGCAGGTTGAGTAAATAGCGATGTATGAATGATTTTTTTTTGTAGTAACTCACCTCCTAGTTCCTTGATGAGGGCGATTTGATTCTATAAGAAAGGTTTGATTCTCAATAAAAATTCGTCGGTGTGTACGGTCACAACTTTTCCCAGCAAGCATAGCCTACATGCAATTTCTGGCCCAACTGGCTGTCGGGCTTTAGGACTACACATCGTCCCCTACCTCAATGCCGCTTTTATGCCGAGACTTTAAGCTCAGCAGATACAGTAGAATCGCTTTGAATAAATTTATCATCGCTGCAGGCAGTCGCTAGGTAAATCCAGCGCCACAAACTCCACATACATTTATGTTCAGGTTCGGATCAAACTCAATCCAGAATACAAACTTTACGAATATATATCTATTCCTGGCCGCTCCAGCCCAAGGCCTCGAGCTTTTTGCGGATCTCGTCCTCGGTACTGATCTTCTGGACCTGTGTGGCTTCGAGTTTGTCACCAGCAGCCTGGCGCTGCTTGAGCTCTGAGATTGCGCGCAGCTTCTTGAGGTGAGACCTGATCTGCTTTTCCTCCGGGGTCGCAGAACTGGTGGTCGAGACTACGCCGGGAACATCGGCCTGAGGAATACTTGCCGTCGTGGCAGGCGCGTCCTTCTTAGCGTCGCGTTTCTTTCGGTTTTTGGCTGCAGCCTTCGACAGTTCAGGAACCGGTGCAGTGCTGCTCTTCAAAGCAAGCGATTGCTGATACAGAGACATTCTCGGGGCAGGCGCCACGTTACCGTTGCCACGAGCCGATGGAGGCACATACGCTCCAACAGGTTTGGCTGCGGCTGTAGGGACAACCACACCTTCAACAGACGCGTGCGGCTCAGGAACAGGCTCAGCCAGGTTCAGAGCCACTTCCTGCGGGCGCCAGCCCACGCCGAGAAGCTCCTGCTCGTCCTTCTTGTACAAGAACTTGCCCGTGTAGTGCCAGAGTCTGACGCCGTTGTCGACACGTAGTCTGGGCGACGTTGTAGCGGTCAGGACGTATCTGCCGCACGGTGACCAGTCGTAAACCGACGTGTTAGGCGCCGAGATACTTGCGACCTTCGAGTACTTGTTGTTCACGTCGTAGATGTCCATGGTGCCCTGGAGATTGCCGAAGCCAGCAACAATAACGAACCGGCCATGGGGCGAGAATTTGACGGCGTTGCGTGGTGCCAGCGGCAAAGAGTGCGTTTCCTGGCCACGGACATCGAAAAAGGACGTCTTGGCCGGCATGTAGCCGTAAGCAACGCCAAACTTGTCGCCGAGCGGAGACCAGGCCACGTCGTAGACGGGACCCTCTTTATCGAGCATCAACCGCTGGTCGGCGCCGTTGTTCACATTAAGCAGATACAGTGTCTGTTCTCCATAGTAAGATTTGCCGGACGCGTCATTCTCGCTTATGGCAATGACAATAAGAGCCGTGCCAAGCTTGTTCCAGATAAGCTGGCAGGTCTCGGCCTTAAAAAACGTACGCTGGCAAACGGGGTGGCTCATAGAAGGCACCTTATAGATGCGAACAGACGCAGGCTTGCCCTTGACACCGGGGACAAATACGGCGACCGAGGGATTGCGGCCAGAAGACACCTTGAAGTCACGGATCCCGTCATCGATCTCAAGCTTCGAGTGTTGGGTCTTGAACTCGGAATCAAACACATAGAGCGTCGAACTCGAGTGCTGGCGAAGGCCATATGTCTCGTCGGCTGTCCACTCGATCGACCAGCCTCCTTTGTCGGTGCCTTGGCCTTTTTGCAAAAACGACTTGACCTTGGCAGCCTGCTCCACAGACCACACAAGCAGGTTGTCCACCCAGTTACCATTCTCTTCGCGTTTCGGACGAGTCCACGTCACCAAAAATGTTCCCTGCGGACTGAAATACATGTCATTTGCAGCAACTGGCAGCCGGCACAGCTCCTCGGTGCTCACGGCATCAATAACAACAGTTTCTGACACCGTCGAGTAGGCGAAGCGGGAGCCGTTCCGAGCGTAACAAGCAACACGGGCAGGTTCAGCCGGTGCCACAAATTGAGCATTTGCCTCGTACTGTGGCGGTCCGTTGATCAGAGCCAACGACTTCGGGCCACGAGAAAAGTACTGTGTCATTGGTAAGCGTGTCGAAGGAGGCAGACGAGGTAAATAGAGGGATGAAGAAACAGATTGGGGGCAGAAAAATGATTATGTTTTAGTCCTGTCAAACGAATTAGTGTTAGGGATTTTGAATCTCCGTGTCTCAAAGGTTCATCCAAGTTTGTTTGTCTAGTTGCCTACGAATCAGGAAATGGCTCGTTCTAGCTCTTAGATGTGCTGAGATGCTGTGCAACAGGAAAGATCACTCGAAAAAAGGATATGGTTCCGAAAAAAAACTGTCTCTCAAGTTTCGAGCCTATGCCCTTGAACTGCTCACACTCTTCATTTAGTTACTGCGCATCCAGGGCTTAGAAAAAAGCCATGACGTCATAGGAGAGAACCACTTCGCCCACGGACAATGTGAATTAGGACATCTTACCGACTATTCGTGTGCCACTCCACTGCCGCTGTGATAGAACGTTTTTGTCTGCTTCGAATTTTAAAATTACTCTCAACGAAAATTAATCAATCCCGCAGGTCCTTCGAAACATCCCGCATTGGGCGGACTTGCATGACCTCTACGACCTGGACATTCATACAATTCATGCGCGTTTAGAACACACGTATCGACACCCATCCCCGTAAGTACTCTCTTCATGTTTTCGTATTCCAATTAGGCTAATTTCCTAGATACTCTTGCCCGTTCTGCTCGGAAACGCCCTGAACGACCGATAAGGTGTGAGCTAAACGAGTCTCAGCGCTGTCTAAAGCTTAAGCTTTTCGTCGGTGATAATCCAACTAAATGATGCTTTGTTCACTCTCTAATTGAAAAATTCGTCACAGCTAGGCGCTTGAACTGTAGCGCGCAGCGCATAGTCCTAGGACGGGCTCTTATCAGCAGATAATCACCAGATTTACAGACGTCCAGGCGCTCTTGCCTTACTGCTACTGCCAATTTAACACGGAAATTCAAATAATGCTGTATTTCGCAAAACAATCTGATCTTATTTACATTCAGACAGGCCACTTTGTGCAATAAAACAGTAAGTACGCATTGGACTCAAGCACAGTCTGTGTTTTGATTGAGGTGGCTACCTCGTCATTGAAGTGGAACCACTGGCCTGAGGCGTTTTTCATCATGCAGGTATAGTGGCCAGTGTCTAGAGAGCCCTGGTGACAGATTACACCGAATAAGTCGTATGCAAACGGCCTCGATTCTGTAGACGTCGTATACGGCGACATATCAAGTTCTGCTGGGAAATTGACATGCGACGTGACCTTTTGGCTGTTTCCGGCTACTGTGTGTTTGAAACGTTTGAGCTGAATCTGCAAAACGGGCGGAAGCCGTTTCACAAGCATACGCTTGGTCACCCCACCCGCTTCTTGGCAGTAGGAACAACGATAGTTGCCCAGTTTTTCGGCCGATGTGAATCGCTCCAGGCATTTTTTGAGAGATGCATCATTGATTTCCAAGGAAATATCCATTAAAGACTCGCAGGTAGTGAGCTTTCCCTTGCAACGGTCACAAGTCAAGGTACTTTGCATCTCTCCCGTGAAGGATCTGTGAGCAACGCAATTGCAATCAACGCTTTTCACATCGAGATCGCGCACACTTTTATTGAGTGCATTAGACTCAAAATGGCTGGAATGGAATTCGTCCAGCAGAAATTGCAAAAACTCATGGGCATCCTGCTGGGTAGCTCCGGACATGGCGGTGTTGTTTGTTTTGGAAGACGCGAAGAGCAGATCAGATATACCGTAACCCTGCACGCTTTTTGAAGAGTAGAATTCACAGAAAATACGGTCGATACAGCATGCCACACATGCATCTAGCTTGCAGACAGAGCTGTCGTGGCCTCCCTGCAGGTAAAAGCCTCGAACCAAAGGGTTATGTACCAAAGCCTGTAGAACAACTGCCATGTAGCACGTTGCGCCCAAGTTGTAGAACCCTCTTAGGCCAGCCGAGGCGCCAACAATTGCTGTTTGGGCCGGTTTACTGCTCTTATCAAGAGTGCTACCAGCATGAATGGTTCCGAGCATCTGCTGTAATACGGTGAATCTTTTGTTGTTGAACGAGTCATCGAACACAAAATCAGTGCATTGGGAACACCACAAAAAGCCTTCGCTTTCTTTCCAAAAGCAAACTCCGACTGCGTGCGAGTGCTTGAAGTGATCGACACATGCCACCTTCGAGCACTCCAAACAGCAAATCGCTTGAGAGGACTTGCACTTCTCGCACTTGGCCGAAAACCCTATTTCTTCAAGGGCCACAGCCAGACAAAGCTTGACTGCTTTGCCATATGGCTCGAGCAGCCCACTGTTAAGGTGGGCACATCCCATAAGAGCAGAGGCAGAGAGAGACAGAGGTGCAGAGACAGGTGGGTCTGGTCCGGGGTCTCGGTAAGCGGGTTGTGGGCTGTGGGATAAGCTTCTTTGGAGAAGTGAAGAAAGTGCTGCATATTATGGTTTTTCAATTGTCAAAAGATCATTCTAAGTAAAGCGATTGAAGATTTAGAACGTGGATTTAGGGCTCAGTTGTGGTGCTTCGCGGTGAAGATTCCGGCTTATCGAACATTCTTCAGACTGGCTAGATTGTTTCAGAATAAAGAAAACTTCTCCAAGGATTGCGTCCAGGCTCAAAAGTGGAGCATTGTAATGAAAATGGGTGAAATATTCACAGCTTTATCGCTAGTGCTTGTACATGCTGGTTTCATTCTAGTTTTGCAGTCTGACGCAGTGCATGAACCCGAGCCGGCCATTTCATGCAGTGCAACAAATTAGCGTTCGCACAATTGAGGTTGCCCAGGGTCGAAGCCATTGAAAATTATCATCATTCACCCTAACAGACATATTATATTAGCTACCAATTAGGGCGAGCGATCTATGATTGACAACCCAACCCAAGTAAGGTGACAGCTCACCGGACATATCCAGCCGCAAAACTTTAGACTTATGGTTCGATAAAGATACTCAAAGCCTTGCCTCAGTCAAAACAGTGCGCATCTATCACCAGGTCAAAAAGGCTCCTAAATCGCCGGAGAATTGAAAGTACGGAGTTCTGCCTCAAAACACAAACATCAGAAACGCGATGAGTTTGACAGTGATATACAGTGTCAATTCTCCTGGTCCTACTTCGAACTGTACTTCCATTGGTTCTATCGCTAGAACACCGGCTCCCCAACCTAATTTGTCTGAAAACTTAGGAGATGTACTCCAGCCAGCTAGATATCGCGATTACTTGTCCCCAAGGCCGTTGCCAATAAAACCTGAGGACTGGAAACCTGTCACTCTCGCAGAAAGCCCGCGAAAGTTCAAGAAAAAAAAGAAGATTGAGACAGTTCAGGAAGTTTTCGATCAATGGATAGCTGGCAGCCCAAATACACCTTCAGTGGCATGGATGTTTGAGCATCATCACCAATGGGCTGAGAGCCGAGCTGCCCGTTACCTTCAGAAAAGGCGCGCTCCGATCGTCCAAGCCGTTTTTCTGAAGGCTGCTCATACAAAATGTGGGATTGAAGCGGCTATTGAGAGCCTAGAAAATATGAGGAAGAAGCTGAATGACCGACGCCTTTTCATTCGGACTTGCCGCAAGTTCAACAAGCTGTTCAAACCAGTGCCTGTCCCTCATTAAATAGAATATTAGAAGGTCATAGTGGGGACCTGGGGGAGTCGAGTACATTTGCTTTGACCATGCAAGTGGCCATGCTGAAGGTTCTGAAACTCGGAGCCGAAAAAGCCCCTTAGCATGTTACATCCAGCGAGGATGTACTCCAGGACTTATTGGCGGACGATATGCGGGTTGAAACGTGGCTTGGCTGCTATAGATCGGGTCAAGGGCGGCCAAATCCAGGCAGCTAAGAAGATCTTAGCCACAACTTACCGGGCTAAATACTCAATGAGCCGGTACATGAGCACGACGGAATATCATGGTCCGCACTATCGACAGATGGAAAATGCCTGAGACTTCGGAACCTAATGTATCAAGGACACATACCACAGGTCTCTTCATAAAATAAGGATTACTAACTAATAAATCGAATGCTACTATGCGATGGTCGACATGTTCGACGCCGTCGCAGTGGTTGGGAACGAGGACGTGGCCGAGTCGCCCGTGTCGTTGTTCTTGAGGCCGGTCGGCTGGACCAGGCCCTTAGTGATGCTGGCAACGTTGTTAAGCTTAGAGCCAATGTTCATGCGCTTGCCGGCGATGGCAGGCGCGGCCAGTAGAATGACGTACAGCAGCAGGATCAGGAAGTACAGAGTTGCGTACTTCTTGACCATGCGCTTGCGCAGCTTGTTCTGCTTAATGCTGAAGATCGGCGGACGGATCTGCTGCGACGGGCGCAGCCAGAACAGCAGCATCGAGTGCCACTTGTCGATCTTAGGAATAATAAGCAGCGGCAGCTGCAGGAACAGAAGCAGGTGGCCGAGCAAGAAATCGCCGCCGAACATCTCGGCCTCGACCAGCTTGCACACAAACTCACGGAGCGGCTGCGTCCAGGCCATCCAGCCCAGACCATTGCCGTACCACTTGCCGGACCACCACGCACGGTTAGCCGAGTCGGCACGGAACTCGCGCGTGAGGCAAGTGACGATGAGAATCTTACAGATCCAGCGCTGCAGCAGCAGACAGGTGATGGATCCGAGCAGCGCGCGGCGGAACACCCAGCCCTCGAAGAACCACATGACCTCGAAGAAAACGATCTGCAGAATAACAGCAATGCCGTGCGAAATGCCAGCAGTCACGGCACCAGTGCGCTTGCAGCAGACACCGAGCAGCGGGCCGGCACAACAGGCAATGCCTCCGAGAATGGCAGCAGCACCAGCGTTGATAACAAGGGGACCAAGAGTGCAGATGACCACACGCAGCACAGAGTTGACCTCGGAGATCGTGACGTCGGGGTTGTTCTTGGCAATGACACCGGTCTGGGCGTTCACGAAAGTGTAAGGCACAAACGCACAGCCGGCAACAATCAGAGGCACGAGGATCTCGGTGAAAAACAGGTTGAAGAAACCAGGACGGTTCGAATCGCCAGCAGTCTTCTCGGACACATCGCCCATGACCTTGCGCTTGAAACCAACCATACGAGTGCGCGACATACGCACATAGCCGATCCACGAATTACGGTGCCATTTGGTGTTGCCGCGAGACAGCCAGCGGATGAAGTCACGGTAATCGATGAAGAAGTCGGTCCAGGCAAACTGGTGCGGGTTGTAGATGAACGGCGAGATCATCATGGCGATCATAGTGAGCCAGAACCACAGCAAAGATGCGCGCCACATGGCAATAGTGCCGAATAGAAGCATCAAGAGCGAGCGTGATCCCAGGTAGATCGAGTCGCTAGCGAATCGCGAGAACAAAACGCTGAACGGAATGCGCGCCGTCGCAACACCACGACCAGTCGCGATGTATCGGGCACCGCCCATGGCCAAGTTAGTGACGAGCGAGGAAGCGTAGACCTGACAGACGAACACCTCGAAAAGAGGCGACAACGAGGCGAAATGTTTCGCGAAACGCGTGCACGCACGCCAGAGACCCTTTTCGCACAGCTCCTGGACCACCAGGGGCACGAAGGCGATGAAAAACACAATGAAAATCGACAACACACAGTGATCGATCCAGTTGCGGGTCGGCACCAGCATGTAGCAGCCGCCGGGGATGTGGGGGTCGGTCTGGGGCTTGTCCTTGTTGTACCAACACATGATAGATTCGGAGGTGAGCGCGCCGATGTTCATCAGACAGAGCATGAACATCTGCACAGAGATGACGATGAACATGTTGTTGATGTGGAAACCAGGGTGCGCGTAGAAGAACGACAGGAATCGGTCCAGAGGCAACTGGGTGCCCAGGTAGTAGTATTCACGCGAGAGCATCTGCTCGCCCATTCCGGAGCCGATCTTCGTGGTGAAGTTCAGAATAGAAGAGAAACCCAAGTCACGGCCCTTACCGCACTGAAAGTACTCGCAGTGCTTGATACGGCCACCGCGCATCAGCGCAGTCATACCGGCGTAGATATCCTCGTTCAGATGCAGACCCTTCTGGGCCTTAGACACACCACCACGGGTCGTCATGAAAACAGCGTTGAGGAAATCCGGGTGTCCGTAATGCAGCTTGGCACCGACCTGGGCCAGTGTGCGCGCAAACAGCGTGCCGAACGTCTGCTCCTTACCGGCAGCGACGTCACCCAGCACACCGACATTCTCGGAGAAAATGTACTCACGGGCACCAACAATGGCCACGGGGTTCGACGGGGTGTCAGACTTGATGCCAGGCGTGTAAGGATTGGTGAAGTCGACGTTGAACTCCTCAAACTCGGCCAACACCGAACGCACCTTGAGACACTCCTCAAGGTAGTTGTCCTGGTTGGCATCGATCAGCTGCAGGTACTCACCACGGTAGAAAATCAGCGCGTGGTTCTGGTTATCGGACTTACCATCACCAAGAATCGGGTTACCCGAGATCTGGACACGGTACTTGGGGCGGCGGCGGCCGTTCTCCATGATTTCACAGTGGCCGTCGATCAAAGACGAATAGATCCGCGGCTCGTCGCCCTCCACCAAAGGAGGCTCCTCGTCGAGGTAGGCAACTTGCAGATCGGGGTAGGCACGGAGCAGGAACTCTGCGTTCTCCATCTCATCGGCTCTGAACTTGGTGAGACGCTGCATCGACACAAGGAACTTGAACTTGCGGCGCGCCATGCGCTCGAGCTCGAGCTCCAGGGCCTCGGTGTTGCCACCAAACGCCTGCACGACCTCGGGGTTCTCGACACGGTAAAGCAGCTTGATTGCGCGCGAGTAGTTCATGAAACCAGAAACGGTGCGGTAAAGCGTCTGCGAACGCAGCGACGCCCAGATACGGGTGCGCAGAGTGTACTCGGGCGCGGCGGACTTGAAACCGATGCAGTAGAACGGCAGGTCGTCGATCTTGTTCTTGACAGCCTCGGTGACCTCGTCCTTGTTTGCGCCGTCTTCGACAAAGCCGGCCGACTCTTCGGCAAGAATTTTCGTGTCCTTCACAAAGCACTCCCACTCAACGGGGTGCAGCTGCTTCAGGTACTCCAACAACGTGACGCGGGTGTACTGGTCCTCTTCGCGAATAATTTCGCGCAAGGAGAGCAGAATCTTCTCGGAGTAGTGAGGCACCATGACCGTGAAAGTGGGCATGTTGTCGACGGGCAGCGGCTCGGGCATCGGCGTGGAAAGCGACTGGGCAAAGAACGAGATACGGCGCTCAGCCTCGGAGTTGGGCGGGAAGAACTCGGAGGTGATCTGGTTGTCGTCCTGGGCCACGAAAAAGGTAGGCGCGCGCAGAGTGCGTTTGCCCTCGATTTCGGACGGGACCTGGTGGTACAGAAGCATCTGGACGTGGTCGATGGCAAGCAAATGCTCACGGTACATCGAGATGACAATGGCGTTCCAGATCTGCGAGATGAGCACCTTGGGCTTGTACTTGATTTCCATGTCGTTTGTGGCCAGCACCTTCGAGTAGATACGCTTGGGCAGACGCGAGAAAATGTTACGCCACGGCGTCCAGATGGAGATACCGAGGTAGAACGAGCGGCCGACGGAGAAGATGGTGTTACAGATAATGTACCACAAGTAAGTATCGAGGAAGAACAGCACCAAGTCGGTCACGTACATGACACCGAGGGTGAATTTCGGCTGGTGGCGACAGAGCGCGTCACCGAACCAGACCTCGCCGGTGCATCGCGACGTCATCGTAGCCAGATCGTGGATAGGATCACGCAGCGACAGCGTCAGGAAGAAGTAGGACTCGGTGAGCTTGGCGCCGAAGACGACGACCCAGACGATGTACGAAAGCCACATGTCGACGCCGCGCAGCTTGTGGAAGGAGGCGGTGAACGTTTGCGAAGCTACGTAGCGACGGGTGCGTTTGTTGAGGTAGGAGCCGAACAGGCCACCCAGCGGCATGATCGAGAAGAAGAGGAACGTGATAAGCGCGATCAGGAAACCGACAATGCCGACAGCGAGGGCGGATTTCGAGTGGCGGTAGCCGACGTAGCCGAGCACGTAGACCGGGGCAACCAAGTTGAGAACGAAAATAAGCAGCAGGAACATGAGTCGGCGGGTGAGATGCTGCGCGCCGGCCCACTGGCGCGGCACGAACGACCACTCGGCGAGAGTCGCAAGGATCTGGATGAACGTGGCGATGACACCTCCGATGGAGACGACGGCCCAGGACATCTGGCCCAGCGGCTTCTGGTTCAGCAGGTAGGTGTAGTCGTAGGTGTAGATAGAAGACGAGTTGTACGAGGTGTAGAACCAGTACGCGGTGATGTGGATGACCCAGATACGGTTGAAGTTCGTGGCCATGTGGAACCACGAACGCGACTCCTTGTATGTCTTGAAGAAAACATTTTTCCACACAACCTCGCCCAGCTTGAAGTAGCGCTCGGCCGGCGGCACATCGACCATGCGCGTGCCGTCCTCGAACACAATGCGCTCCATACCCTCGGGGTACCAGAACAGCTGGTTGACGTCGTCGTAGCCGATGACTTTGTTGTGATCGCGGTCGCGCTTGACGTAGCGGCCGTCGACGATTTCGTAGACCTGCGAGCGGATGAAGCGGTACAGCGGGGTGATGACGCGGGTCAGGAAGTCGCCCTCGGGCACGGGCTCGACGCGGTTCTGGCACTCGGGCGACAGGAAGTACGAGTCTGCGCACTTGAAGATGAAGCACAGCAGCTCTGGCGTGAAGCGCACCTGGTTGGCCTCGCCCCAGCACAGCAGGTAGAGGGCGAGCTGGCGCACGCGCTCCTGCGGGCTGAGCTGGTTCATGCGCGACTTCCAGCGGTACTCGCCGGCCTCGAGCGAGTAGTCGCCCTCGAGCTCCTCGAGCGTGCGCTGCTCGTCGTTGCCGTTGCCGTCCGACGTGCGCAGCTTCTTGCTCTTCTTGCGCGCCTTGCGCACGGACCGCGACGTCTTGCCGAGCTTCATGTTGCGGAAACCGATCTCGTCGTCCAGATCGATCTGCGCAGCAAAGTACCACTTGCGGTAGTTCGCGTTCTCGCCGCCAATGTAGTCGGCGTGCAGCGAAAGCAGCGCCTGCGCCGGCGTCATACGGGACGCCCGCGAGTCGAGCATCACCATCAAATGGTCAAACATGTTACGCATACTGTCGCGCTGGAAACCGAACTTGTTCGTCAGATCAATGAAAATATCCTCGATCTGCTCCTTGGTGATCGGCACCTCGTTGTCCTGCGACCACGCTGGGTACAGCTCCCGCGAGCGGGCCGCCTGCATGGGCATCTCGCCATAAAACGGCGTCGACGAACCGCTTTGCCGCTGCGGCTGGAACGAGCCGTCGTAGCCGTCCCCGCCGTACGCAGAGTTGTCGTAGTAGTCGCCGCCCATGCCGCCAGTGAAGTCGGAAAAGTTATCGCTCGCTTCGTCGTGCAGCCGGCGGGGCATCGCCTGGCCTCCAGCCACGTCGGGCGATTGGCCGCCCTGGTACGGGTCTGCCGCAGTGTAGCCCTGCTCGTACGTGTAGCCCTGGTCCTCGGGCGCGTAGTAGGGCTGCTGAGCTCCGGAGTAGTAGTACTGGTCCTGGCTCTGGTCGTAGTCGTAGTCGTAGCCCTCGGCCGTGTTCATCTGGCCGGGATGCTGGTTCATCTGGTTCGGATGTTGGTTCATCTGATTAGGATGGTGGTTCATCGGGGGTTGGCCCTGATACTCGCCCTGGTACCCGTAGTAGGCGTTCTCGCCCTCGTAGGGGACGCGGTCGGCCATTTCGGTTGTTTCGGTTAGCGAGTTCGAGTTTCGGTCTGCTCAGAGGCTGTGGAATGCACTATTCAACAATCACGAGATGCAGAAACGGGAACAACAAAAGGTCGGAACAATGAGTGGGCGTCAGGAGGTGAAGAGGAAAGGAGGGCTCTGCGAACGCGTAGGGTTAGTGGCCTGTGTGGGCTTGGGAGTTTCTTTCCCTTCTTTCACATACATAAGAATTGCATACATAAGAAAAAAAAAAGATCCGACCCTGGGTCAGGGTCAGGGCGCGATGCCACGTTTCGGTTTCTCGTGGTTCTGGGTAGCTATAACCCGTAATACAGATCAACATAAATTTTTGGGGGGGACCATAGTAAATCGCATACCGGCAGATTAGTGCACTCTATACTACGTTCTATTTTTGACATTGTCCTGCCGCTGAACCTCTCTACATAGACCCTACCCCCCATCCCCTTCCCAAATCTATTCATATCTATCCGCCTAACAATTCACCAGCAAACCTTAATCACACATAGTCCTCGATCGCCGAAGCCATCACCAGAGACCTGCCACTTGCGTATCGTGCATTTCATATCTCACGGTTCATGTCCCTCGTCAAGCTGGCAATTTCGCTTAATCGACTGACTTGCATTGGCCAGCACAGCTTTAGGGCGCGTGAGCCGCTGCTCCCATCAATTGTCTGGGTAATTAGAGTGCAGCGACATGCCGGCGGCTCGCGTCGTGCATAATCGAGCCGAGCCCATGACAGGTGACGTACCTAAAATTCGAGACTAGATGCGTCTGGTTTTTGTGAGAGGACAGCACACGTATGTAAACAATTCTTACTAGTCATTTCGTCTTTGAATCTGCTTCGAAACGCACTGTTAGATCCACCAGGGGCTCACCTAGCCTCCCAGCGGTGAGATCTGTCGATGAGCCATGCACTAGCCCACTTCACCCTAGCCCTTTCTGGGTCTCCTGGTACAGTCGTGTCGCGCGTTGCTCACATAACCGCTGCGCCTCGGGCCGCCAAGAGCAGGACCGAGGCGTTAGCAGGAGCTGCTAAAAGGCCCCAAAGACTAAGATGTCGCGCTTTCGCAGATTAGGTGACATCGGTCTAGACCGCCCATGCGACATCCTTCCCAAGCGCTGCATCGTGGAATCTGAAGATATTTATAGACACGTACTTTAAAACTAAATTGAAATTCAAGAGTCTAAGAGACCAATTCAGATCCAGCAACAACCCGCGACAGACCGAACCAGCCGTCTCAAATGCGTGGTGTCATCTTATTCACCTCACCTCAGAAGCAGGCTCCATGCAAGGTTTCGTGCAAGAATCCAGGCTGGTCCTATCCGTACAACGATCGGTTGGGGATGTTGGCAAAATTGACTAGATGCAATTGCTCACTGGAATTTGTTGTGGATGTTTATCTATCTTCTCTAAAATTGAACGCTCTGCTTTAACAAGGGCTCGGGACCCACCGGATTATTGTACCGTGCTGGGCTGTATGCGCATTTTAACGAGCTTGCAGCATGGATCGGACGCACCTGTGCACTTGACGTGTAGAACCCGATGCGATTCTGTTGCTGTGTCGGAATCATTAAATTTTTCGGGTTGGTGGAATTGTCCAGTCCATGAGCAAATTTTAATGAGATTTCAGAACTGTTGCTATTTTTGGTCTTAGCTATAAAATTTACCTTCTATGATTCTCGACTGTGTATCGGCCTGGCGTGGCCTGGGTCGTTTACGAATGATCTCCATGGGAAAGGTCCAAGTCCTGTCGCGACTCAGTCAGGTGGTGCCAGAAATAGATTAGTTGTGTCGGAGTCATCTTGGCATAAATTTGGAATCATAAGATAAAGCTCAGTTCGAGATTGCACGGAACTTTGGATTAAGATCAATTAGAAGGTTGCGTTGCTTGCCTAGGGCCGATAAAAATAGCTAGAAACGAGTGACTGCTAGCATTTACAGTACGAACATGTAGATACGAAGACGATATGTCGACGCCAGCGCTAAGTTCTGCTGAGACTACGGTTTACGGGACAAATAACGAAAGACACAAAGGCTAATGAAGTCTCATGTCATTGTCGGCGCTTCGAAAAACGTATACGACTTTAAGTTCACGGCATGGATCGAAACATTGAATATGTAAAGGCTCTGCCTAGACAACATTGCAGAAATTATCAATGCTTCGAAACGAGTGGTCTCTGCCCTGGAACATCGAACTCAGCATCGAAGCGTACGTGAATGCATGCGCTCAACCGCTACAGAAACAGCAATAAAAAGTGATTAATTTGTCTAATCTACATACTTGCAATACTGCAGATTGCAATAAGGGGGTCCTTAGAAAGCACCGGCGAAAACAGCGGCACCAACAGCCATAGCGGCAGCAGCGACACCCATGTGGCCCTGAGTGGGCGCAGCCACGTTCGAGGACGACGACGACGACGAGCCAGAAGAGGACGACTTCGAGGTCGAGCCCGTGGCCGAGGCAGTGGCGGTGGCGGCGGCCTGCGCGGAGGTGGCAAGCACGACAGTCGCGTCCTTGGAAACCGACGAGCTGATGCTCGAGCAGTACGAGCCGAGCGAGGTGGACTGGGTCGAGGCCTTGCCCGAGAAGTCGCAAGCAGAAGAAGCCGAGGACTGGTCAGCGTAGTACACGGACAGAACGTAGTTGAGCTGCTGCTTGGAGTCGCACATCACAAAGGCGCCGTACTCGCCGGTGGTCGAGTTGCCGGTGATGGCAGCGCAGTCGATCTCGCCGCAGACGTACGAGAAAATATCGGCGTAGTCGTCCGAGTCAGTATCGTCGGAAACCACGCAAGGCGACCAGTTATCGATACAGGCACAGGCCGAGGCGTCGGGCGAAGGAGGCAGCTGCGAGGCGGCAGCCCAGGCAGAGTTGGTGGCCGGGCACGACACAGAAGAAGACGTGGAGGCAGCAGACTCGGCGGTGGTCGAGGGCGAGATGGTGGCCATCTGCTTGGACAGGTAGCTAAAGTCGGTCAAGGTCGTGACCGAACTGTCGGAAATGGTGACCAGGCCGTAGTTGTTCTCCTCCTCGAAGTACATGTAGACAATACCACCAGACCACACAGAGGTCATGTTGTCGCCGTACAGGGCCGCGACCTCGGTGAAAGTGCGGGGCGTGACCTCGTTACAACCGTACTCGGAGAAAAACACAGGAATAGTCAAGTTGGAGAACTCCTGGGTGCGCGCAGAGTAGCCGGACTCGGTGTAGGTCGAGTCACCGCACCACTCGTAGTTGTTCAGGCCGAGGAAATCGGCAGTCGCATCCTCGTCGTCGCCGCAAACAAGGTAGCGGGCCTCGTTCATGCGGGTTCCAGAAACATCGGTCATGGCGTAACCGACCGGAATCGAGCGGTAGCCCTGCGCAGAAATGTATGCCTTGGTGTCACGGATCGCAGCCTTGACGTAGGCGTCCGCATCGGTGTTGTTGGCCTGGTTAACGACCTCGTTACCGGCGAAAAAGCCCAGAGTATTCGTGTAGTTGGCCAGAGCATCAACAGCCTCGGTGTAGCGGGTGTAGAGCTCGACGTTCCAGGCAGGATCGTCACGGTTAATCGACAGACCGGGCTCGGACAGGTCAGCAATGACGTAGATTCCGGCGTCGGCGAAGGCGTTCATGCACGCGTCGTGGCTCAGCGAGGTGTTAATGGCATAGACACGAATAACGTTGGTGTTCAGCTCCTGCAAGTAGGGAATATCGCGCTTGCACGTAGTCTCGTCCGCCAGCGGATCGGTGAAGCTGCTCGAGTCGGTCTCGTTAGCAACGCTGTTCGACTGGTAGGCAACACCCTTGATGAAGAACTGTGTGCCGTTATTTTTGTAGTAGAAGTGCTTGCCCACTGCCTCGATGTACTCGTCGTCTGAGATGGCGAGCGCGGAAGCGGCAGCGGCAAAGAAGCCGGCAACGCTGGAGAACTTCATTTTTTCTTCTGCTTTAGTTTTGTTGTGTCAGAAAATTGAGTCCGCTTTCACAACAAGATTTCGTCAGGAGACTTGAAAAGGTGGCTTATGCCGTTCAGACAGATTTATAAACAATGCGCGTCAGGGCTAGGGCCCACGCGCCCCGAGGGAGGAGGAGTCCCAAACATCCTCCAGGGTGGGCCCCTGCGGACCTTGCCGGACCCTGCCTGAACAGGCAGGGGAGAGAACGCACTGAGGCGTAGTAAGGCGGGGTTCCCAAAGCGGCAATTGCGGCGAAATGCTGTGGAAACTAGCAAAAAAAATCCTTGTAAACAAAATTTTATTTTAGGGGCGCAGCTCTTGTCTGCACTTGCCAGTGTTTGCACAGTGCCTGTCACTCTTCACTTAGATTCCCCGTCCCTCGAAATGCAGCCTTTCCAACCTCCATTGCAATTTTTCATGCCGGCACGAAACACGCTCGCGTCAGATCGACGTGCCTCAGCAGGGACCTCCAGAAATTATCACCGACGTGATTGAGTTCAACTAGTATACATAAAAGAAATTCCAACTTGAGTAAAAACGTCGCAATTGTCTATAGATCTAAAACTCAAACTCAAAATTGAAGCCTATATATTCCCCCTCCACTGATACTTCCCAGCTACTTGCTTACCTGCCCCACCGCTAAAAAAGCGCATTCAAAAGGTGCCTTACATGAGTCCCGCTGAGCCACTGGGCACGGACTTCGAAATTGTTCGTAAAATTCCACTCGATTTGGGATCCTGATAAAGGAATATTTACCGCTAGATGTTCCAAGTATGCGCAACTCGTGCAGCTGGCCAGACATTACTTTCCTGATCCGTCGAGAAGCCTGCAATACACGAGAGTTTTGTCGCGCGGCTGCATGAGACCGTCTTAATAAGGGCGGTTGCTGCAGGCTAATCTACGAATTAATTCGGAGTTGAGGATAGTTCGAGGGGCTGAGCGTGTGCTTCAGGTCTTTGAATGTGTTCTTCAGACAATTCCTGCCACAAATTCAGCATTATTTTCAGCATTCATAATGCGAATCTATGGTCGTGGTCGGCTAGCTATTTTTAGAATAAATTTCAGCATTCATTGGCTTGATCAGCTCAATTTACGCGTGCATGATTGTAAGTCGAAGTCAGAATTTGGCGCTGGTGATTTTTTGGTGTTATTTGGTGAACAAAAGAATAAGGTCGTTAGATTCTATAATTCGTTTAGCTGAGAGACTTTATGGTGGAGTGCATTTAGTCGCATGACATTTAGTGCCTAAAGGGGGAAGATGCATATCGCACAAACTAACCACAGCTCAGTTTTGACGCTTTGAACAATGCCTCTAGTTATTTTCTTCGAACAACATGGATTAATTTGCGTCATACTTCAGTGACCGGGCGAAGTCATGGAGGACTCACACCGCCTAACGGACTCATTGACCGTATATAAATAAATTACTTCAAACTTGATCAGAACTGCATGAGAATTTCCTTCAAGCTTTGCTCGTCCAATGTAGCTTGACGTTTCATGGCAATGAATTTACTCCGAGTAGCTCTGATCCCAGTTGGAGCAGGACTTGGCTCCTTCGAACTGGGCTTCGAACTCGATTTCGTTGTCGTCTTCGATTCTGATTTCGATTTCGATTTCGACTTAGACTTCGACTGTGACTTAGACTTAGACTTAGACTTGGAATCAGTACTGCCGTCTGTTTCAACTTTTTTCTCCTTCCCATCTTTAGACTTCTTTCCCTTCTTCTCCTTAACGTCTCTGGACTTCTTCTTCTCTTTCATATCGGTCTTTAACTTCTTCTCACTCTTGAGTTTCTTTTCGCTCTTGACCTTCTTGACCTTCTTAGTCTTCTCTTCAAGCACGTCTAAGCTGTATCGTCTCTTCTTTCTAGATTTCGTGCTCGAATTGTCCCCTTCAGACTCGAGCTCTTCAGGATCAGCCATGACGGGTTTAGGGAGCTTCAATTTATCCAAAGTGCCTTCCAAGAGACCGCCGCTGACAAAATTCAGATATACTCCTTCTTGGCGGCGTTTTTCAGCCATTTGGCGGTTAACTTTGTCCTCGGTTCCGTTCAATTTGCCCAGAATACGCTGGAATACGTCCAGGCCATGCGGCTGCTCGTCCTGGGCGATAGCTTTGCCTAATCCGTGGTTGTCAGACTTAACTTTCACGGAAATATGTGATGTTCCACCTCTCATTGATTTTCCCAGACCTTGGCCCGGTTTCCAGCCCATTTGGAGCATTTGTTGATGGCCAAAACGTGAGAGGTCGTTGGACCAGGCTGTGTTCCGCGGGTCGCGGCTGACTTTGGTCTTCTTAGACGATCCAGCGAGACTCAATCCCATTTTTTCTGATTGATTTCAAAGTTGCGGGGAGCTTGTTCAGGGGATGGTATCTGTAGCCAGGTAGCCGAACCTTCAATCCTTCGGAGTCAGACAAAAAAATTTTGGGCATATGCTATCAGGGTTAGGACCACACCTTGAACACTTAACATGGTATGTTAAACTTTGAAATTCAGCTTCTGCCGCCGTGACCCGTAAAGATAGAAAGGGGTGTACTACTTGCCGAAAAAACTCGTGAACCTCTGTCCAAGCAATTGTAGTTGTGTAATGTATATTGGAGATGTGCACGGCCAGAAAAGACTAAAAAACAACACTAAACTTATCGTCGCATTAAAGTAAAATACTATATACACCGAAGCAAGCTACATTACTATTGGAAGTACTTCTGCACCATCTGCTGGTCCTCAGCACTAAGCGAGTTGAACATTTCCAGTGCCTGGTTATTGGGCAGCGACGCCAAAAACGCTTTCGTGGCACTCACAACGCGTTCCGCGCGCTTACCAGCGATGGACCCGGCACAAACACCCTGCACCACTGCGTAAAACGTCTTTTGAGGGTCTGCCGAGACGGCCGGTGACTTGCGTTCCATCAGATCGGCTAGGAAGCGGTACGAAAACAGAGCAGACTCCTGGTCGTCGAGTACAGGCAGTGTTTTGATCCACTCGCTCAGAGCCATCTCTAGTTTGTCGCCGAGATGCGAGCCGTAGCTCTTCAAGATTTTTGCGATAGCAGCCACGGCGTTCTCTGCCGCTTCAATGTTCGAGTCGGAGCGAGAGTCGGAGGCGTTGGCGATGGCAAACAGCGGCTCGAGCGACTCAACACAGAACTGAGTGTAGCTGGGGCCGCCGTGCTGGGCACAGAGACCGACCGTGTAGGCGCCGATTTGGCGGATTCTGGGGCTCTGATCGCTCAGCGTGCCGCGAATGACGGGCAAAAACTGCTGAACCAGCTGGAACGAGGCCGGGCTGGCGCTCTCGACAAAGTCTTTGAGCACATACATTGCCCATTCGCGGAGATCGATCGACTGGTTCTGGATAGATTTCTGGATGTGCGGCACGAGCGGGTCCATGAACTGGAGCCCTTCGGCCTTGAACGTGCGCATAATCGAGTAGATAGCCTTGTTGGTGGCCTCTATCAAAGCCTCGTCGTATTCCTCGGCCTCCTCTGATTCGAGCTCCTCGACAAACTCGTCGTTCTCGTCGGCAGCCCGCACCGCCAGGCGGTCCTCGACGTCTCTGAGCGATTGGTCCATCACGGCAATGAGACCGGCGATGCTCTGCGGCGGCAGCGCGGCGGGACCGATCAGCTGGGTTGCTTGATAAATAGTATTGTACACCTCGGACAGCATGCCGGGCGCCTCGTCCTGGCCGATGAACTCGAGCATGCACTGCAAACAGGGCAGCCAGACGTCCATCACCTCCTGCGCTTTGCGGGCAGCGACTGTGTCCAGGCCGTTGCGTTCGGCAATTTGTTGGGCCGAAACGATGACGTGCGGGATGAGCTGGCACGCGACGTAGCGCACAGACTCGGAGTAGTAGAACTTGAGCGACGGGATGATCACCGACGTCAGCACATCCGGCACAAACGAGTAGAAATCCGCGCCCAGCTCCGAGGCGTACACGGTGATCAGCTCCATGGCCGACTGCTTGTCGTCGAACAGGGCCGTGTTCATGCCGATAAACCGGCCGCCGGTCTGCATGACCTCCCAGCCCTCCTGGCCCTCCATCTGCTTGGCCTGCTCCTCGTCCAGAAACAGGCAGTCGAGCTGCGCCGAGGCGGTCTGCATCAGCGGCGGCATCACGCCCTTGAGCAGGGGCACGAACTCGACGCCCATGATCCGACACAGCCGGCCCCACGCCTGCACCAGGTAGCTCTGGCAGGGGTCGTCGGGCTCTGCGGTTTCCTGGATCTGCGCAAACGTCTGCACGGTGTCGTTGTAGAGCGGCCGGAACGTCTCTTTGCCCACGGCAAGAGCCACGAGCGTGAGGCACTCGATGGCCTTGGCCCGCAGCAGCCGGAGCTCGGGCGTCGTTGCCGAGTTGATGACGCGGAACATGATCGGCATCAGCACGTCGTAGTACTTCGCAAACGAGTGGCGCGCAGCATCGGCCACCATCGCGATAGTGGTGAAGATCTGCTCCTGCATGTACCGCTTGGGGCCCTCGAGAAGGGTGACGAGGCGCGACAGCATGTCGTCGAGGTAGGGCTCCAGCACCTCCTTGGTCGCGTGCTCGCAAAAGTTGACGATGGCTGCGGCAGCATGCGACTGCACCCTAAAAACAGACTCGTTGCTGAGTTTGCCGATAAGGGTGGGCAAAATGCGCTCGCCGAAGTTCTCCTGAGCCTCGCAGGCAAAGTCGGTCGACATCTGGCCGATCGCGTTGCAAGCCGCCCACTGCACGCGCGGATGCGGGTCGTTCACAAGCGGCAACACCATGTCCAGAATGCGGCCGAACTCAGGCACCATCAGGTCGTGGCAGCCCTCGGCGATGTTCGACAGCGCCATCAGCGCGCCGTGCCGCTCGCGCCACTCCTGGGACGAGATTAAGGCGGGCAAGTACTCGAACATTGGCGGCAGAATGTACTCGCCCTCGAGAGCCAGCGCCAGGCGGTCGAGCGCAGCCTTGGACGCGAGGTGCACCTCTTCCTCCTCGTACGTGGCATCGTCCTCGTCGTTCCATTCCGCGGCGTCGTCGTCGTCCAGACCGACCTCCATCAGCATCTGCAGGCACTGGAGCACAAGCTTGGGCGAGTACCAGTTGTTGGCCTTGCACATGTTGGGCGCGTCCTCGACAAACGTGACGGCGAACTCGAGCGCAGATAGGCGCGTGTTCTCGTCCATTTCCTTGTCGGCCGCGACCTGCAGCGCAAACTCAACCACCTCGCGAAACACAGGCTTGAACATTTTCGGCGCGAGGTTGACCAGCTCAATCAAGGACTCCAGAACGGCCGTGAGCTGCTCGTCCTTGTGCTGTTCTCTAAGCGGCGTCATCACGTTGAGCAGATCGGGCAGCAGCGGCTTGAGCAGCTGCCACGAGTCGCGGTCAAGGCTCTGGAAAAACGCAGTAAATGCGTTCACTGCCGCCACCCTGACCGACTCAATGGGGTCGGCAAAGTTGTGCTGCAGCATCTGCACGGCCGCCGAGATGAGCTCGCTGCTGTCGCGCACAATTTCAGGCGTTGTGGAAAAAATACGGCATGCACATTCGCGCAGCTCCGAGTTGTCGCTCTTAGATACCTCGAACAAAGCCTGCAGCAGCTCGGGCCACGGCTTGTGTAGCATCATCGCGATCTCGGCAATCGTGTCGGCAATCATTCGACGCGCTTCAAGCGTGGCCTCGGGCGCCGCGAGTCCCTGCAACAGTCGTTGCCGCAGTTCGATAATAACCGGCTCGGGCAAAAGATCCACCACGCGCTGGAAATGCTGGTTCGACTCGTCGGCCGGAATCGTGACAAGGCACCGGCGAAGAATTAGCGCGGCAAATGGCCGCTCGGCGGGGTCGGCTTCGGTCGCCAGGCTGCACAAAGTCAGCAGAAAATGTGTACGCTGTTCACCTTGCATCCAGTCTGTTTTCATGGCCGCCTCGGCCTGTTTACGGGTGGCATTTGCCGGGGATTTGAGAGCTTTCAGGAGCTCGCTGATAGCCGCGGACATTTGATGTGTAGAAGGCGTTTGAAAAATTGCTGCGATCTTCTTTGAATTTTTTTCTCTTTGTGTGTGTGACTAGGTGTTCGGCCACCTGTCCTTCGTATGTAGCTTTTTTCTTTGAATTCTAGGAGCGTTTCGGCTGTTGGTCAATTCCCTCGAGTTCGTCTCAACGGCCTCAACTGATAGAAAGACTCGAGTCGCGGAAAGAACAAGACACTAGCGCTTTGACTGACTTCGCAAACTTCGAAGATCCACGAAAAACTAGTCCCAGACTGAACAGAATGAACAAGCGAACTTCTCGGCTCCTCTTGGTCCAAGGTAAGAAGATGAATTTCACTCACAAACGTTTCAGGGTCAAGGGGACGTTATTTCTTTTTACCAACCCTGGCTGACTAACTTTTCCGCGCGCTGCAGTGGATCTTAGGAAGGTCCTGTGTATGGAGCGAGGGAACATGCCGATGGTACAATCCGGCAATTAATCGGCAAAATTGGCAAAATTGGCACTGCATGCAACACACGGATCTTTGGTTGTCTTTTAGCTGGTATATTGGAACCTTGCGTAACACTACTATTTCCTGTGTATAAAAGCGTGAGCCGACTGGGATCATGCACTCGGATATAGTTTGAAGCCTCCTATGTAAATACCTCAAAGTTCGTATTCCAATATCTCTATTTTGAACGTAATTCACAATATTGATGCCGAATTCTGGTTGATTTTGTCTCCTTGCCACGCTTCACAGACTACCGAATACTATTCATTCCACGAGTTGAGCAGGCCATTTGGATTACAAGCAGCACATGTTATGTTCTAACTACGGCTAGCAATTACCACTCACACATGAGGTTCGGCCAGTAGGTATACAGCAGCTCAGAATGTCGCCAAAAAAACAGGAATTGTAGAAAGTGAAGCGGGCAAATGAAACACTCTCGTGTTATTGTAGCGCCGCTATTTGGATTTCCAAGCATTCTGCAGCTCAAACCTGGACAGAGAACTAACTAGACTCTTGACTGAAGGACTGGTGCCCGAATGGTCTTCGCAATACATCGATTATGGAGACGGCAAGAAGCTGATCAAAAAGCTCAATAAAGACCAAGTAAAATCGACCCAATTGAACTCGGCAACTAGTCCCACAGCGGGCTCTTCTTTTGTTTTACCGTCGCCAGCTCTTCCAGCAGAAACAGCAAGGACGAGTCCTAAACAGAACATCGTGCCCCGAGTGCAACAATTGATCAACGACAGGTCGCCTCTGCTGAATGCTTCCTCACAAGCAGCAAAAAAGTACAATTCAGGCCACGCCAAACATTCAAATAACAACTACGTCTCGCCCCAGGCTACGCCGTTATCTGAAGGCGGGGCCATTCCACTAGATGATCTGAGCCGCGACAATGCCGATAAATTTTTCAATTGGCTGAATGAAGAGCTCTCGAAGGCAGAAGCCTTCTATTCGGAACGAGTTGCTGAGGCTGAACGGAGACTGCATCTGTTGGAGCATCAGTTTGAGTATTTCAGGGAACACAAAAAGTCGCACAAACATTCCAAGGGAGCACTGAACAATGCCAAAACAATTGTTGAGCGTTTTAAAATGCCTTCCTTACCAGCAAGTCTCAGATCTAGGGCTGAGGCTCCCTTCAACAGCACCAACAGCCGGTCTAAATCGCAAGCGAATGATGGCCGGCCTACACTGCGGAAACGGGTCCAGCAAGCACAGGCTCGCAAAGAGTTTCAAGCCCGCGCAAACGTGAGTTATTACCAGGCGAAGCACGTGCTTTTAGTAGCCACCTCCGAGTTCTATCGCTCCTTGCAGCATCTCAAAGGATATCAGGCTTTGAACCACACGGCCTGTCGCAAGATCATCAAGAAATTTGACAAAACGTTTAAAACAAAGTTCATGAATGACTATATGCAAATGCTTGGTCGTATGAGATTGAGCTCAAGTGCTGAGGTGGACAAACTTATGGACAAAACCGAGCAGTTGTATGCCGTTACGTTCGAAAACGGCAACCACAAAGCGGCAGTGGCACGACTACAGGCGTCTCAGGAACAGAAGCCTCACACGTCAGAGATTTTGACGATTGGGTTCTTTCTGGGCGCAGGCTTACCGCTCTTTATCAAGGCGATTTTCGCAGGGCTGGCCCGCCTTGGAGATCCTGATAAACTCGAAATTCGTTATCTGTTGCAGATATGGGCCGGAATCTTATTTATTACACTCATTCTGCTACTTTTCAGCCTGAACATTTTTGTGTGGACGTGTTATAGAGTCAACTACAAGTTCATTTTCGAGCTGGATCGAACCAACTCGCTGGACTCCAGACAATATGCAGTCATGCCTTCGATTTTATTCTTTGGCATGAGTCTTTTTGCTTGGTTGACATTTGATGTGGTTACAAAATTCAAAGGCAGGTACTACCCGTGCATATTTCTTGGGCTCTTCACCGTTTTCATGGTTGTCCCGTGGCCGTACTTCTACTGGCCTGCGAGAAAATGGCTGCTTGTAGCACTTTGGCGACTGCTGCTCTCCGGATTGTACCCCGTCGAGTTTCAAGATTTTTTCCTAGGTGATATTTTTTGCAGTCTCAACTACAGCCTATCGAACATCTCACTGTTTTTCTGTCTATATAGCCATCAGGAATGGTGGCAGCGACCCGAAGTAGCGGTGGGGTGTTCCAGCCAACGGAGTCGCGTGCTTGGCTTCTTGAACTGCTTGCCTGCAATTTGGCGGTTTTTGCAATGTTGGAGGCGATATGCTGATACTTATGACTGGTTCCCGCACCTGATCAACAGCGCAAAATACGCGAACACGATTTTGTACAACATGTTCCTGAGTCTCGCGCGTATCGACACAAGCAACATCAGGTGGCGTGCACTGTTTATAGTGTTTGCGTCCACAAACTCATTCTTTAGCAGTTTTTGGGACATTTTCATGGACTTCTCTCTTACGCTTCATCTCCGTGAATTACTGACATATCCTCGCTGGACTTACTATGTTATCATGGTCGTGGACCCGGTTTTGCGCCTCAATTGGCTATTGTATGTTTTAAACTGGCGGCAAATTGGCCAGAGCGCTAAGTACTCGTTCTTTGTGGCTCTCATCGAAGTGATCCGACGTTTCTTGTGGGTGTTTTTCCGTGTCGAGAATGAACACGCTTCAAATGTCCTCCGCTTCAGAGCCTTCAAAGATTTGGATCTGCCCTACGAACATGACGAATCCACAGCCGAGCACGAGGCCCTGCCCTCACCGGCCTTACAGCTGCCGACAGAAGCTTCCACTCCTGGTACACCCAGCCTAGCTAAGATTCGCGCCATCTCTACGATGATGAAGGTTGCGCACTCGCGCGATTTCCAGAGGAAACAGCCGCAGGAGGTTGACTCCGAAGACGAAACAGATCAAGAGTCTGATACGGCATGATAAGACTGCATAATTAAATAGACTTCATAAAAACATTGACATATGGGAATCTTAGCAACATCTGATGGCCCGTGGCTCTATGTGGAAATGTCTAGCAGAGACCAGTGGACTTAGACGCCGGGTAACCTCAGGTTTCGGGAGGTTCTCGAAGGTATCCGAGTAATCGATAATACCAAGTTAGCAGCGGTGCCTTGAATCCTGAAAAAGTAGAAGAGTTAGACTGTGGGAGGAAGGAGGAGGGAGGGGGAGTCAGGTACTGCAATTTTTCGGTGGCTGCGGACGGTGCTCAAGAACTTGGGACAGGAAAATAAGATAAAGAAAGATTCGTGAAAATCGTCATTCACATATATTTTCTAAAAGCGCATGAATAGTTTGACGGACTCGAGATCGTATTGGTTATACTTGCCCGACTGGGAGTGTATGGTCCGTATGCGCCCCAATTCGGTTAGTTCGACTCTTTCCAGCGGCCGACCGAGCGCCAGGCGCCGACTGTATTCGCAGTATTCTAACTTTCAATCTAGTCTGGATTGTACAACTTTGCGCGCCGAGGCCTGTTTGAGCTAGACTTTTGGTCGAGACATGATGCCATAGTGCAAGTGTAAACCACCAATAGGCGCTACCATTCTTAGTCTTGAGCGCAGCCGTGCGATATGATCAGTAATGTCAAAATAAGTTACGTAGCTAGATGCATAGAACTAAAGTCACGCTTCATACCTGCTGTTGCACTTTAGCATAGGAGGGAGGCTTCAAGCGACGGTTCAAAAACTTGGCTACCCACGTGGGAACAATACTGGCAGCCATCACCAGCAAAGCTAAGCCGTAGAACTTCGGGCTCCACAAGTAATCTAGATCAAAGTAGTCGCCCAAGAATGGGATCGAGATCATATACGCAGCGAGAGTAACTACTTCGCAGATGACCATAGTTCTGTTCCAGGTAACGATCTCGATGGCGACCATGGCCAACTCGTTCCAGATCAGCGAGGTAAATGAGTACATCACCAACAACTTGAAATTTTCGGAGTCAAGTCCAACGATGAGCTGGCTCAGGCCCTGAATGATAAGGCCCTGGTATGTGGAGAGCAACACCCACACAAAATACGACCTGTAAGACAGCGCCCGGCCATCTTTCAGTTCTTTATAGAGCTCCGGATACATGCGCGCAAGGTGCTCGTTGACATCTCTATCAGTGACCAGCGAAAAAACAGGCATCATCGTGTAGCACGTGGCGTAACCGACCATGAGCCAACCTTGGTAGAGCGCCAAAGGTTCGAAATGTGACGAGACTGAGTACAAAGCCTGGCACACTGAGATAATAAGACCACGGTGAATGACAAATTGCGCAAGTTTCGCAGAGCGTTTGTACGAGTTACGGCCATGCCACAATAGCAAACGTGTGAGGTGGCAGAACTGCGTGACGCTAAAATCAGCCGCCAGCGATGCCTGCTTGCCTTCTTTGCCGACAATTCCGACACCGACATCGGCAGCCTGAATCATAGACACGTCGTTGCCACCATCGCCAATTGCACATGTGCGCTTACCAGTCAACCGCTTCACCATTTCTGTGAGGTCTGCCTTCTGCTGGGGCGTGCAACGGCAGGCTACGACCACGGGTAGGTGGAGCACCTGCTGGCCGAAGTCAGGCACATGCTGCTGGAAAAACTGGAGCGATTGACCGTCCATCAAAAGACAGGCCTCGGGTACTTGTGCAAGATAGTTGAGGTGCTGGTGGGCTGTGTTCAAAGAGTCCAGCTTGACGACAGTATGGATGGGCTGGCCTCTTGAAACAAGTTTGGAGGACACAGCCACACACTTTGCTGTTTCGACTTTGTCACCCGTAAGCATCCAGATTTTGACGCCAGCATTGCGCAACAGTTCCAATGACGGTTTGATATCCTCCTGAAGCTTGTCCTCCACACCGGTAATTCCTAGGAGCTCCAGGCCGCTTTCGAGTCTTTTGGCTACAACATTTGCCATTTCTTGGTCGCGATCGCGCATGAGCAGCGAAGCATGGTCCCACTCTTTGCTAAATGTGTTGTAGTCAGTGGCAGATAGCTTGCGGCGACCAATCACCAGCGTGCGCAGGCCCTCGCGCGCCATGTTTCCCACTTCTTCGTCGAGCCAGTCCGACTTTTCGACAATGGAGGTCATAACAACATCGGCCCCTTTTGCAAAAAACCATAGCTCTTGTGTGCTCTGGTTTCTAAGAACGATTCCCATGCGCTTCGAGTCGGAGTTGAATGGAAACAGGTGTAGGATCTCGTACACAGTCTCACCGCCGTTGTGCCGGATTGTCATGGATTTGCGGTCTCTTTTCACCAGTTCCATGCCCATGTCAGCCGTCCACTTGACTATAGCAATCTCGTCCGGCGAGACCGCTTGGAAATTGCCCTCTTCCGTGGGGGTCACCGAGTGGCATACCGCCAGACAGGTGACCATATCGACGACTTTCGCCGCCAACTCGCGCTGCGACTTTGACTGCGATTTTGTGTGGGACGCACTGATGAACCGCTGCACATCTTCCATCGATTCGCCGTAGAACGACATCGGACCGATGTGGATTTTTCGGAGGTCCATATCGTTCTGGGTGATGGTGCCGGTCTTGTCGGTCAATAAATAGTCTATGCGGCCCAGATCCTCGGGAATTGTCGAGGTTCGCACGATTGTCTCTGGGATATGCGGGTCGTGCTCGATCTGGTACGCATATACGGTTTTAGCCATATCCAAGTTTACGCGCAGCGAGACTGGAATGATTGTCGAGAACAAAATGAGGTACTTGAACACATCGACGTACCAAGTTTTTGAGAACCCGTGCAGCGCCACAAGCACAAAACTCAGCACAAACACACACAAACACAAAATTTTGGAGATGTTGTTGACCTCGATCTCAAGCAGGCCCGTTTTGTTGCGGCTTTTCAAAGTGTTCATCGCCATCCGGGTGTCTTTGCCTGTGTACACCACTAGTCCCTCGATGTTTCCGGCAGCAACCACTGTGTTGGCCCACATGGTGTTCTCTACCGTCAGGGGCTGGCTTTGGCCGCTGCCTGCAACGTCCAGAGTACCCATAAAAACGTGAATTGACTTCTCCGGCGGCGAGACCTCGAGTTCCAGGTCGTGCGAGGTCGGGATTGGCATTGCCTGCGTGAGCGGACACGCCTGCCGCAATTTCCAATCGGTCTCACCATCAAGCTGGTCGGTCCGGATAAATGTTTCACCGTTCGGTTCGCTAGATTTCAGAATGACGACATCGGCAGGGACTCGCTGGTTCTGGCTCAGGGACAGCACGTGCCCCACTCGAAGGTCCTGGGATCGGATCATTGAGCCATCGCTCAATTGGTATACCTCGGAGTTCGCCTCGCCGTCTCTCCTGCGTCGTTGCAAATCGTCCCACGCCTCTTTGCCCATGGTCACAGCAAGCACAAACGCCAGCGGCACAATGTACGAGCTCAGATAACCAATCCGCAAGGCCGGCCATGCCTGGGACAATGCAACGAGCAGAAAGTACAGGTTAAAAAAAAATTTGAATTGTTCGTAGAGTATCACAGGCACAAACGTCACGGGGTTGTACTTGGCATTCGAGACGGTGTTGGAGGGGTACGGGTAGGTGCGTGCGCGCGGCGTCTCAAGGGACACGCGGCGCGCCTTTTCGCTGTGTTTTGGGGACTCCTCCGAGGTCCCACTCCCGGATCCGCTCATCAGCGGCCGTTCTGACTCGCTGCGCAGATTCATTAGAGGAATATCCGCTGGCATGAGCCTCCTGGGGGGTCTTTGTCAGGGATGGCCTTCAAAGCTGCCTTTAGCTAAAGTCCCAGCGGTGAGACTTGACACCAAGAGGTCTAATTCGAAGTTGAACTGAGGACTGAGGTAGCCTGGCGAGCTACTTGCTAGTGTGAAATAAAAAAACTTCTTCATCACAGAACATTTGTTCTTGTTGAACTACTGGTTTGTGTTGGATTGCGGAGAGCTGATTGTGACTGCCCCAACTTGGAACTCTCATTGACCCCACGCCAATTTACGCTGTATCTGATTTTCTGCGCTTGAGGAACTGAACTGAATATGAACACATTGCTCGACAAACTAGACACAGAGATCAACACTCTGGTTGACAAAATCCAGCACTACAAGCCCATCGAGGAACAGGCTGCTGTTCTGACTGCCCTGGATGCTCAAATGGCAGCTGCCGTGGCCGAGCTACGCGAGCACTACGATGCATGCAAACGCCTGGAGCAACTCAGAATTGAGTCCAGTACGCTAGATAACGAAATCAATCGAACGTTAATAGGCCTTGCCGAATGCCGGAAAGATCTCGAAGCTGCTGCTCTTGAAGAGGACCGCGGTGTCGACAGTATCAATGCCGACGAGCTACTGGCTTACGCCTCGAAAATTACAAAATTTACGCATCAAACAAGTGTGTCATCTCAGATTCTGCCGTGGCCCACCGAGGATCATATCCGTAAAGGCATGCTTGCAACCCTGGCTATCCAGAGACAGGGCTCGCAGGAGGCTCCGCAAGCCATGGAAGTTGATCAAAGCGAGACTCAGAGCTCCGGTGCAGTAACACAATCCTCAAAACCTGCCGAATCTTCTGCTGGTCAGGAGCCACAGCCTGTTCAGCGTCCCAAAGAGGAGAGAAAGCCGCAGGCGAAGATCAATCTGGATTTCTCCGATTCTGACGACGATTAGAGTTCTCGACACGCGAGGTCAGGGGTGTATTGTATATTTAATTATTGTATTAGCAGGTACTACCAGCAGAGGGTGAGTAACCGCTCACATTTGCAAGTGATAAACGGCCCGCACTAGCAGCATTCTTCTTGTCTGGAAGCACGTCGTTAATATTCATGGATCATTACTAAATTATGTTGCGTGGCTATGTGCATCTATCATTCATCATCACTTGTTTACATTCGTTCATTTCATGGCAGCAATAACTGTCGCATAGGCTGCCGGTTGGGCTACAATATCCGCACTGAAACAGTCAACAAGACGCTGAGCTGCATCAAATTCGCCCAAACGCTTCAAATTCGCCATGGCTATGCCCTGAGGCGAGGCCTCGTCACCGTCAAAGCCGCTCTTGGGTCTGAAAGGTAGATTTTCAGCAGTACTCGTGAAATATCCACCCCGGGGGTCAGCCAAGGCCTTTTCTTGAGCGTTGTGAATCTGGCGCGCCCAATGAGAGTATTCAGACTTACCAGTAACCTCAGAGAGGTTGAGAAGGCCACGGACAAGGTGGACATAGTCCTCAAGCACGGCTGCTGATTCGCGACTGGTTGTGCGGAAAAGCTCGCCATTTTTGAAAGAGTTTGAAAACACATAGATGGCAGCAGATTCCGCCGCATCAATGGTCTCAGTGCATCGCTCAACAGAAGAAGTCAGAGCAGAAACAGCCAGGCCATTCCAGCCAGTAACTACCGATTTGTCAATCTCAGGACGCTCTTCGCTGGCTTTTTGCTGTGAAAGAAGCGCCAGAGCCTTTTCAGCTACTTCCAGAACTTTCTCAGGCGATTTACCGAAGGCAGCAGCCACGTTCTCGGGCTTTTCGTGAACACTAAGAACGTTGCGGCCTTCAAAAACTCCCAAGGCGTCTAGCTCACTGTTGATATTGCCTTGATCTGTAATACCGTAGTACATGGCAGCGATATCTCTGTCAAACAACTTCAGCGTGTCAAGAGCCCGGGCAAATTCAGCTGATGACCAGGTATAGTAGCGTGGATCAGCCTTGATCGAAGCAAAGAAAGCATCACCTCGCAATGGGCCGTTGACTAAAAATTCGGTTAGATTTTGAGCCAGATATTGGGCCGATGGGCCGTCGATCTTGGAAGCCACGTCCAGCAGTGCGGCCTGATCGAACAGGGTCTTGTCGAGCTGCGGCAGGAACCAGTCGTTAGAGACAGAATAGCGATGTATGCCGCCACTAACACGATCAATCATACCACCGGTAGCAATTTTGGCAAGAGTCAAGTCGACAGCGGCATCGAGTTCGGTACTGAGGCCGCGATTGGCTGCGGCGAACCCGAGCGCCGACGACATTACGAACTTGGCGCCATCAGAACCATTGAAGCCTCCATTTATTTTATCATGGCGCTGTAGCAGGTGGTCAGTAGCTTGAGTCAAAATATCGCGAGGCAATTGGACCGCAGCGCCGCTTTTCGTGTCCACCGCATTTTGCAGCGAGTTGGCCATCTTGTCGGCGGCTTGTTGGACTCCTGCTCTGTTCTCAACCCATTCGGCATGAACTGCCGTCAAAGTGCGAACAAAATGGTTAGCCCACTGCGAGGTATCTGCTCCGCGAAAATAATTAAGCCCATAAAACGGCTTCAAATCGGGAGTTAGCACGACACTTAGCGGCCACCCGGCTGACCCCCGGCTGAATTGCATGTACATTGCGTATACAGCATCGACAGCAGGATGATCAACTTTATCGACTTTTACCGGCACATATTTTTCGTTGATACCGGCTAAGGCTTCGCTCTCTAGCTGTGAGTCCATGGTCTGACAGAGGTTGCAGGCTCTCGAGCCACTAACAAGTAGTAGTGGTTTGTTTTCCTTAGCAGCTTTCGCAAAAGCCTGCGGGCCCCACTTTTGCCATGCCACTTTCATTTTTTATTTTTCTTGCGAAATTAACACAGACTAGCTGTGAACAAACTAAATATCACCAAGTGGTGTTACTGAATTGGGAGAATCATTGTGTTCGGGAGCTGAACGAATGCTTACGACGTACCCGCCCGTATGCCCGAGTTTCTCAGGTCCAGTAGCACAGGGCCGCCTGATTCGGATAACGAAACCACAGACGAGCGTCTGACTGCGTTCGAAAGCAAGTTCTATCAGGGCGAAACGGCTCAGGAGTTGAAAGCGGCATTGAGTGAGCTAACGGCCGACTTTGATGCTCTTATTGCCAAAATCAACGAGCAGGCCAAAATGCATTCTAAAGCGGCGGAAGACGACTGTGCGGCGCAATTGACCTCAGCCGTGAGTGAATTTGGGATTTTGAGTCGAACAGACGCAGAAATAGCCGCGCTCACGCTAGAGCTGTCCCGTTTTGATGAATACGAGCGATGCGTAGCCCAGCTCGAGGGTTTGGAGGCATTGACAAAGGACGTCAAGCGGGCCTTGGCGGATTTAGGGAAGAAATTCTAGCTGACGATAATGTGTAGACTTATTTATTAATACTGTATTGTTGTGTGAGCTGCGGCTCTGGGGAGTAGTTTCTGTGATTGAACTGGCGACACAGGAACTGGAGACACAGGAACTGGAGACACTGCAACATCAACAAGTGATCACAAATTTTAGGTTGCTTGAAGTTCGTGGGAAAACAAAATGACTTCATCCATACAAAAAATAAAGAAGAAAGTATGTCTAGCGACTTCAACTCAAACGAGAGACCGCGTCCAAACCGTACATGATCAAAGCCACCCATGTAGCCAGGTTCAAAAGAACACTGGGGCCATGCAGCCGGCCGAATTGTTTGTTCAAAGCCTTCATCTCATCACTGGCAGTTGGGTCACGCCACAGCTTGCCCTCAAGCTTGCATTGAGCGTCCCGCTTGGCCTTAACCCGATCGGTTGCCGGCAAAAGCACCAACAAATTGAGCAGCGAGGTAATCTGGGTCACCGAAAGATAGGCCAGCGTCCAGCCTGAAAGTTTCCATGGAGCAGTCAGCAACAAAACTGCCGATAGAAGGCTCTGTCCACCGAAAAACCCTGGGAAAACCTTGTGCTGGAGATTCGAGAAGTGTTCGATAGGAAGCGCCTTGTAGGCTACTATACCGTTGAAGAATGTTTGGTAGGTTGTTGCACCAAAGAAAGTTGAGTACGCAAACAAATGCGCAGCAGCAGCGACCTGAGATACCATTTGAAGACTGGGCTATTCAGAAAGTACTAACGTGCTAGTGGCCGCTACCATTTCTGGGGGATGATCCCATTGGGGGTTAGGACGTCGGGCCTGACACCTTCTCGGTCCCCTAAAAGATCGAGCTTATTCGGAAGTTGCAAGGCCCCTACAGAGTCTGGGCTTTGAGTCGAGTTCGCAACAAAGACAAAGACAAAAAAAATAAAAGTCTGATATTGGTTTTCGAATTTGAGCTTCAACTCTATCTGTGATGTTAAAAGTTCAGGCTATCTACACGCGTCTGACGCGCAACACGAAACTCTACGCGCTGGCCCTCGTTCTCTTCGACGTCGCGCTATCAACATTAATTGTTTCGAAAATTCGTTACACAGAAATTGACTGGCAGGCATACATGCAGCAAATTGCTCAAATAGAGGCTGGCGAGCGCAACTATGCTCGTATTTACGGCGGGACCGGCCCTCTGGTCTACCCTGGCGGCCATGTCTTCATCTATAAGTGGTTGTATTCGATCACAGATTCAGGCAAGGACATCAAGCTAGCGCAACACTGTTTCACTGCTCTCTATTTGCTAACAGTGTTTTTTGTTTTGAGAGTTTTCAGAGCGGCCTCGGTGGCAAAATGGGTCTGGCCATTCCTCGTGCTGTCAAAGCGTCTCCACAGCATTTACCTGCTCCGGTGCTTCAACGATTGTTTTGCCACAGGTTTTATTGTTCTGGCTGTGCATGCGCTGTTCCGCAAAAAAGCAGTTGCTTCGACGGTCCTCCTTTCGCTTGCTGTCAGTGTGAAAATGAGCGCGCTGCTCTTTGTGCCAGGCTTCGGCATTGTTCTGCTCAATAGGTACCGATACCGTGCAGTTTTGCTCGGTTTCCCATTCGCCCTCGTTCAGCTCGCTGCTTTTTGGCCGTTCAAAGAATATTGGCTGCAGTACTTCTTGGGCGCATTCGATGTTGCCAGACAGTTCCAGTATAAGTGGACAGTGAACTGGCGCTTTGTTCCTCGCCATATTTTTGACAACCCTCAATTTGGACTAATTTTGCTCGGCTTACATGCCGTTCTGGTTGGCTTGCTGCTCAGTTTCGCGCTGGAAAAGCCCCTGACGAAGAAACAAGAGCTCAAGGTGATCGCTCTGGGTAACTTGGCAGGCATCCTTGTTGCTCGCTCACTCCACTACCAATTTTATGCGTGGTTCTACTGGACAATTCCCGTGTTTATGGCGGACTTCTACCCTCCCGTGGCTGCCTTTATGTGGTATTTACTAGAGAGCGCCTGGAATGTGTATCCTTCCACTGAGACGAGTTCTCTCACCTCGTTGGTAGTTATAGGCACCTTTGTGGGTCGGGGCCTTCTGGAAATGAGCTCTTGGCCAGGCGCACAGGTGGAGCAAGCTGTGAGTGAAGGAAGGGTTAAGTCCGAGAAAGTTGGCACAGCGCAGGACGCTCATGCCGTAAATCGAAAGGACGGTATGATAGCCAGCTAATTCGCGTGTGACAAACTGTAAGCTATCTATTGACACGCCGTTTTCTAGTCACTTAATTCGAACAAAGTACAGTACAGACATACATCGCGCCTTACAGTATATTGGCAAGCTCCGTCCACTGGCGAAAGCCTTGAGCTACCCAGGTCGTAAGACCTATTTTCTAACACACACAATATAAATTATTAGACTGAAAAGCTACTTGATTGTTCTTTGTCTATGGATTCTCGCTTAGCACAACTATGTGCAAACGCAGGCGAACGCAGTGAAATCAGAGTAACGCAAGAGATGCACACTATTGCGGGGTGTGCTCCGCATCTCGCATGCTCGGCATAGTAACGGCGGTATTGGTGGCTGCAGACTGAGTGGCAGAGCTATCGGCGAAACCAGAACTAATCGGCTCTGGAGAGATGACGGCGCCCTTGGTGCTCAGAGCAGACGGACCCAGGGCCAAGTTACGCAGCTGGTTGACACTGTACACACACTTGTTGATGGTTTGCAGCAGAAGCGCCGGTTTGAGCGGTTTGCTCAGGTACTCGTCCATCTGGGCCTGCATGCAGCGCTCGCGATCGCCCAGCATAGCGTGAGCGGTGAGCGCGACGATCGGGGTACGCGTGCGGATGCCGATATTTTTCTTTTCCCAGTCGCGAATGCACGCTGTGGCCTCAAAGCCGCCCATCTCGGGCATCTGGACATCCATCAGGACGACGTCGTAGCGCTTGCGTTTCACGGCATCGACGGCCTCGCGGCCATTCTCCACGACCTCGACCTTGTGCTTGAAGTTTTCGAGAATGCGCACGGCCAGCTGCTGGTTGACCACGTTGTCTTCGGCCAGCAAGATGTTATACTTCTGACAGCCGTCTTGGTTGGGCGGGGCCGCGCGAGATTCAAGCGCCGAGCGCACGGTGGTGGCCAGGTCGAAGACCGAGCACGGCGTGTTGCCGTAGCTGGAAATACCAAGATCGAGACACAGCTTGAGGTTCACGCGCGGAATGTGCGGGCTCATCAACACCAACGGGATGTACTTGAGATAATTGAGGTTGCGCAGCTCCTCGGCCACAGCCATCGAGTCGACAATGATTGTATCGAACTTAGGCGACGACTTCTCGTCGGACAAAATGCTCTGGTCGACCTTGTTTGCCACGACGCAGATGAGGTGCAGCTTGCCCAGATCGCCAACAATCTTTTGCTCGTCCTCGGGCGAGTGGACGGTGTTGATCAACAAAACGTGATGGTTTGAGAACGACGACAGCGACTCGAGCAGAGGACTCCACGCCGGAACGGTGGGTTTAAGGGCCAGCGTGAAAAAGAACTGCGAGCCTTTGCCGTACGACGAGGTCACCCAGATGTCGCCGCCCATCAGGTTGATGAGTCGCTTGGAAATACTGAGCCCCAGGCCGGTGCCGCCGAACTTGCGCGTGGTCGAACCGTCGGCCTGGCAGAACGTGTCGAAGATGACGTCGAGCTTGTCGGACTTGATGCCGATTCCCGTGTCGGACACGCAGAACTCGATCATCATCTCGCCGTGGGCGTTCACGGGCGGGGTTGCCTTCTTGACGCTGAGGGCCACCTCGCCCTGTTCGGTGAACTTGATGGCATTGCCGACAAGGTTCAGAATGACCTGGCGCAGACGGAACGAGTCGCCGATCAGGCTGTCGGGGAACGTGTTGTCGACGTTGTACAGCAGCACCAGCGGCTTCTCGTTCGCCTTGACTGCAAGCGTCTTGAGCGCACCGAACACCGTGCCGCGCAGCGAGAACGCGATTTTCTCGATCGTCATGCGGTTCGCCTCGATCTTCGAGATATCCAGAATGTCGTCGATGATCGTCAGCAGCGAGTTCGCCAGGTTGTGGACAATCGACAGCATCTCGCGCTGGTACTGCGTCAGCTCGGTGTCCAGCGTGAGCTGCGTCATGCCGATGATTCCGTTCATGGGCGTCCGGATTTCGTGCGACATGTTCGCCAAGAACTCGGACTTCGTGCGATTGGCCAGCTCGGCGGCCTCACGCGCCGCAGTGTTGCGCTGAATCGACTCGCGCAAATTTAGCACCATCTGGTTGATCTTCGTCTTGAGAGCATCCATCTCACCGGAGGCTTCAACGGTGATGAACCGCGTGAAGTCGCCGTCGGTCGCCGCAGCGGTGATTTGGGCAAACGCACGCACCTGGGTTGTCAAATTCGCGGCCATCGTGTTGACATTGGTCGTAATTTCTTTCCACAAGCCGTCGACATCCGACACCTGCGCCTGCACGCCAAGCTTGCCGTCGATACCGACATCTTTGGCGACTCGCGTGACCTCGGAGGCAAACAGGTGCAGTCGGTCCACCATTTTGTTGATAGTCGACTTCAACGTGAGCATCTCGCCCTGCGCATGCACGTCAATTTTCTGCGACAGGTCGCCGTTGGCTACCGCCGTGGTGACGTGGGCAATGGCACGCACCTGTGTGGTCAAATTCGAGGCCATGACGTTGACGTTCTCAGTGATTTCTTTCCACGTGCCCTCGACATCCTGCACCTTGGCCTGGCCGCCGAGACGGCCCTCAGTGCCCACGCTGCGCGCGAGCGTAGTCACCTCCGTAGCGAAGTTCTGCAGGCGGTCCACCATCTGATTAATTGTAGATTTCAGCGACAGAAGCTCCCCCTTACAGTCGGCCGAGACCTTTTGCGACAGGTCGCCCTGCGCGACAGCCGTGGTCACCTTGGCGATGTTCCGCACCTGGTCGGTCAAGTTCGAGGCCATGGCATTGACGTTGTCCGTGAGTTCTTTCCAAATACCCTCTACGCCCGAAATACGTGCCTGGCCACCGAGTCGACCCTCGACACCGGTCTCGCGGGCTACCCGTGTGACTTCAAACGCAAACGTGCGCAGTTGGTCCACCATTGAGTTGATGGTTTTTTGCAGCTCTAAGATTTCGCCCTGCGCATGAACGTTGATTTTCCGCGACAGATCGCCCTGGGCCACTGCGCGCGTCACATCTGCAATCTCGCGCACCTGGTTGGTCAGATTCGAGGCCATCACGTTCACGTTGTCTGTGAGCTCGCGCCAAACGCCAACAGTGCCGTCGCCCTCGGCCTGGCCTCCGAGCGTGCCACCTGCGACCTCTGTGGCCACTCGCGTAACCTCCGACGAGAAACGCTGCAGCTGGTTCATCATTGTGTTGATTGTGTTTTTGAATTTAACAATGTCCGGATCAAGCTCCTGCGAGTGCACAGTCACTTTCTTCGACAGATCGCCCTGGGCTACGGCGATGACGACCTCGCCGATCTCCTGCAGGGCCCGCTGGAAGGCGCGGTTCGCAGCCCGGGATTTGGCCAGCTCGCGCCGCAGCATCTCCATATCCATGGGCTCCATGCCATCGGTGCCAATTGATGAGCTGAGGAGCGTGACGACTCCCTGTGCATCGCTGAGCTTGAGCTCGAGATCGTTGGCTGTTTTGCGCTGGCTCTCGATCTCTCCCTGCTGGCGCTCGAGTTTTGAGCAGAGCTCTTCCCACTTTTGTTTTTTCGAAATTTCTTGGCAGATTTTTGCCTGCAAACGGGCCAGAGCCGCTGCCAGCTTGGGGTCCGAACAGGCTGCCGTCAGATCGCCAGACTCGAAGCCGCCATCAACATACGCGTCGATCGCGCGTGCCAGCTCAGCCATTTAGGGGTTGAACTTTGGGGGGTCGATGCTGATTCGGCCTTACAAGTGGCCAAATATTTGTTTGAAAGCGTTGGGTTACGTGGGGGGACAGAACCTGAGTCCTAGTTGTGCAGAACGGAACTGGGACCCGCTGTGGGGGCTAGGTCCTTCGGTAACATACGCCCATTAGTAACCGCCGAGGCGTACAGCCAGAAAATGTGAAACAGCTTCGCATGTTGAGATTGACAGTGCTTCATTAAATTTCGTATTCTATGAGAATTTAGTTCACTCAGTATATAAAAATAAATCGCGGCCTTAGCAGCAGAAGGCTTCATTTTCTGCTCGAGAGGCCGCTGCATCGCGCGGATGATTAGATCTGCGTCCGCGTGAGTACCCGGGTAAGTTTAAAGCACGGTAAATGTCCGCTACGTAGGTCTGTAGAAACGGATTTGAGGACCCGGCAGGCCTAAAAAGTGTATTTCAAACTGTTGTTGTATGAACTCTTTCAAAAACATCACTTCTTGTAAACCAAGTGCATTTCACCATGGGGAGCCGCAGCATTTACCCGTATGCATAACGCCATGCTTATCTGAGGAGGTTCCGGTCCCAAGGCATAAGTTTCAGATGTGTTTGAGGAAAACGGAAACAGAGCCCCACTTAGTCACTACCTTCTATAATCAATGTAACACGTAACATTATTGTCAGTTGTGATGCATCGCTATGACGTAACTCCTATTTATCTTAGTGGAACACGCATCCGGAGCCTTGCCAAATATAGACAACCCCCCCCCCCCCATTCATATGACGTCGCTTCGTGAATCTTTTGAGGCTGCCGGCCAGGGCCACGTCTTCGAGTTTTATGACTCGCTTAATGACTCGCAACGCGAGGCTTTTGACGCCCAGCTTACCGAAATTGACCCGAACATTACTGAAACAGTCGAGAAGGCCCTCAACTATACCGAGCCTGAGTCGGCCATTGATGCTCTTCCCGAGTCTGCCACAGCCTCGACCTTGAACGCTTCTCATCATGATCTTCACAAATGGCGTAACGATGGCTTGCAGCTTATTTCCGAAGGAAAAGTTGCTGTCTTGCTGCTGGCAGGCGGTCAGGGCACTCGTCTGGGCTCCTCTGCACCCAAAGGCTGCTACGATATTGGGCTTCCTTCGGGTAAATCCCTGTTTCAGCTTCAGGCTGAGCGAATTATGAAGCTGATTCGACTGGCAGCAGCCCACAAAAATGATGGAGGGCTGAGCGTGCCCCATCTGCCGTGGTACATTATGACGTCCGGTCCGACTCGCCAGGCTACCGAGGAGTTTTTCGAGAAACATTCGTTCTTCGGGTTGCCTCGCTCGAGTATAACATTCTTCGAACAAGGCGTGTTGCCCTGTGTCACAAAAGAAGGGAAAATTATTTTGGAGAGCGCCGAGAAGGTCGCCGTGGCCCCCGATGGAAACGGCGGTGTGTACAAGGCGCTGGCCAAGAGTGGCGTTCTCAAGAACATGAAAGAGCGGGGCATTGAGCATATTCACATGTACTGCGTCGATAATTCACTGGTCAAAGTTGCGGACCCCGTGTTTTTGGGCTTTGCTGCTTCAAGAAAGGTCGATGTGGCCACAAAAGTGGTCCGCAAACGCAATGCTGCTGAGAGCGTGGGCCTCATTGTTTCGAAAAACGGGGCTCCTGGTGTCATCGAATACTCAGAAATCTCAGAAGAGCTGTCGGCAGCCACAGATCCCAAGCACCCGGACTTGCTGAAGCTACGGGCGGCCAATATCGTCAATCATTACTACTCCGCCGAATTTTTGTACAAATCTCTCGAGCTTGCCGAGCAGCTTCCATTCCACGTGGCTCACAAAAAGATTCCTCATGCGGGCCCGGATGGCAAGACCGTCAAACCAGAGACACCTAACGGGATCAAGCTCGAACAGTTTGTGTTCGATGTATTTCCGCAGGTTCCGCTGCAAAAATTTGCGTGCCTCGAGGTTGCTCGCAAGTCAGAATTTTCTCCGGTGAAAAATGCCCCAGGCTCTAAGGAGGATAGTCCCGACACGGCTCGCGACGACCTGATGCTCGAGGGACACAGTTGGCTGGAAAAGATCGGTGTGGCGTCTGGTCCCGTGGAAATCAGTCCTCTGGTTTCCTACGATGGCGAAGGACTCGAAACCCACGAGGTTCCTGCTGGCTGTGTATACCTTGACTAAATTCGCTGTTTGTAATTGATGATTTGTTGAGCGGCTGCAAAAAACCGCAGAAACAGGACACATCGCCAGAACCAGACACATTGCCAGGAACAGACGTATTCACAGAGCCATAATAATTTTAGAAACATGACTTTCTGTATTGCGAGTTTAGCTTTGCAGAGCGAGGCGTCTCTGCGCCCTGAACTTTGGTCGCTTTAGTTCCCTGTATGTCGACTCCGATCGTTCAAATTAAATCGTTAGTTTAATGAATGCTTATGCTAATTATACATCTGTTGTCAAAGCCGGCTGGATGCATTTGGTTCTCTCTCGTTTACCCTTCGTTGCAGTTGTTCCGTTTTTGATCAGTGGCATCTGTGTTGTTGATCAATCGGAATCTCTCGGAATCTCCACTATCGAGCCGACACGGGTTAATAAATAAAATCACTTCTGGTTCTGACTCATAAGAGAGGCAATGTACTCCTGTGTTGTCCTGTTTTCAGTTTGAAGTCGCGTACAGTTTGATTTTACTTCTTCAATGAGATCGAGGATACCCGAGAGCTGCTGTTGCATGGCCAAAGCACTTGTTTCAACGCCTAACCGGCTCGGGACATCGCTCAATTGGCCTGGCGTATCGGATCGTGAGTCACTAGGACTTCCCGTAGTAGAAACAGCGGCCGAAGCGGGGGTAGAGCTAGTCTGGACTACCGACATTAGAAATGTTTGATGACGTGACAGTTCAAAAATGTGGTGGATGGGGAAAAGCTGGGCTTAGAGATAGTTCGAATTTCTTTTATACTGGTTCTTACAGGTACCTCAATCCAAGCTCCAGTTCAGGCGCCTTCTGGAGACAACTTCTTGACGCGAGTTGATAATAACTAGACCCAGTGGAGAGGAGATTGTGTGTATGGCGCGACACTTATATAACTTAGCCTCTTGGGCGAATGTTCTTAGTCGGGTCACGTGAGCTGTACACGACGTCATATCCACAGCAGTCTGGGGAGCACTGATTTCGGTAGTTTTGGGGCTGTGCCCCTGAGGAAATTAGGTTTTAGATTGGAAAACGTTTCCAAAAGCTATAAGGTGACGTATGTAAGATATTCCACATCATTTAGTGCCTTCCCTAACGGGAAACAACGAGCGAGTAATTCGCCCCTTATGCAAATGACATCATACCTCGATGTTGTACCTGCCATAACCAAGCCTATTTTTGTGGTTGCTGCGAGTGGGCCACGGGTTTCTGGGCGCAACTGAACAGCTTGGAAGTCTGTTTTGCATCTGTTTGCATTGCCGGGATATCACCAGTCGCCTGGCCGATGTATATTATCCGAGGCGCTAGGCAATGAGCACAGTTCTCTTCTTGTAGACCGGCTCAGTCGCCACCAAAACACTCCAAAGCTCCTCCCCAATTTACTAGAGGATTACAGCCGGACCCCTGTTGTATTTTATCTCAGATTAAGAGCAATTTGCCTCTTCAAATTGGTCTCGGCAATGGTGCAGCATCATGCTGTTCACGAACTTTCGATGCAACTCTCTGCATGACGCTGCGAGAAGCTAGCACGTTAGGTGGGAACCGGTGCGGCCTTTCGCGTGGTGTTTGGAGGTGTGGGTATCCCAAGAATAAAATCATTGAGTTGCAGACCAAATATCCTGCTTTAAAGGGCAGCCGAAAATTATCCCAATTGTCGTTTTCAGCGATATCAGCGTGGGTGCATGAGCTATACTTAGCCCAGCAACCTTTGCTATCTAGCATTTCCTCCCACTTTTTGCCTGTTTCGAAGCGAGGCCAAAGTGGCTAGCCCAACCCTTGGATACCCACAATGCTGAAGCGAGTATTCACAGATGAGTTTGCTGCGCTCAAATCGTCTTATCGGCCTACCAAAAACCCGATCGTGCTCTGCCATGGGCTTCTAGGCTACGACAAATTGAAATTGCCGGGGGCACCTCGACGGCTATACCTTGACTATTGGAATGGAGTACGCGAGGATCTCGAGGCCCATGGCGCCACTGTCGTCAGTTCATCGGTTCCCCCGGCCGCCAGCATCAAAACTCGTGCCCAGCACCTCTATGAGATGATTGTTGATGCTCAAAAGTTTCAGAAAGTCAACCTCATAGCTCACTCGATGGGTGGTCTCGATGCCCGTTATCTAATCTCCCAGCTGGACCCGGCTCCGCTGGACGTATTATCGCTCACAACTATTTCTACCCCACACCATGGCACGGTCGTGGCGGACTATTTCTTCAATATGACCTCTCTGTTGCCCGATAGTCTCGGTGCTTTTGCCCAACTCACCACGTCGTACATGAAAGACTTCAATGAGCAAGTCAAAGATAAAGAAGGCGTCCAGTACTTCAGCTATGGCGCCAAAGCCAACCCTAACTGGCTCAGTTTGCTGAAAGCCACAAACATGTTGGTTCAAAAATATGAGGGAGACAATGACGGTCTTGTCAGTGTCGAGTCGTCAAAATGGGGTGAATACCAGGGCACGCTCAAGAATGTGGATCATTGGGATTTGATCAATTTGACCAGTCTCAAACTGCCCTCGATCAGAAACAGACAGTACTCGGCGTCGGCAATGTATCTCTATGTTATGGATCAACTTGCCGAAAAAGGATTTTAATTTTGATGGAAGTTTATTAGCATTTTTTATGTTTGATCTCCGTTTTAAGAAGCAATTCGTCGAGGAATAAAAAACGAGCGAGAACCTGAGTTTTGCATTACCTTGAACAACCAATTGGCGAGTGCATGGGCTTAACATTGATCGAAAAGGTGTTCCACAACTGTTGATGCCACTGGAATAATCCAACTATTTATTGTTTGTAGAGATCAGCATGGAAATGGAGTTAGGCGGGTAGCCGCCGCTAGATAACCGCATCATTGAGGATCTGGGGTCCAGACGGCCATCATACCACACTTCTTGCAGGCTATTTGTCGACAGTTTTGGAGCATTTTATCGGCCAAGTCTGACCACTCGAAGATCAAGTCCAGTTCTGATGATTTGATTCTCCAGACATTACGCGCTTAACGAGTCATATCAACTATTGACATGGGCCAATGACGATCAATGCCACGTCCATCAAGAGCTTAGAGTACTGAATTCCACCGCTAGCTGCTCAAGCTAGCCCATCTTGAGTTGTTCTTCGACTCTAGCCTTTCAAATGCTTGGCTAGTTGCCTAAATTGAGGTCTTGGCCCCCAAACCCCATACTGCTGCGGGCCCTAGCCCTCAGAAAAAGATTTCACTAATCTTAGCGCGGATCGCGTGATAACCCACGAGGGCGTGCCGACGTATATATTGGATTTCTGACGCCAAGCATTTCAAGACTGCTTTGAATTTTTTGCAAACGCGGGGCTGATGTCATTTTGCTGCCAGATCAAAAGCGATGTCAATAAAATTTTTACGACTGGCGACTCAGTTACTGGCCAAGCCATACTAGAACTGGAGAAAGATACGCACATTGTACGCGTTGAGGTGATTGTAGGCGGTATCTCAGCGTCTTCGCTTTCTCAGGTGGTTGATCAAGGTCAGAAGTTCCTGGAACAAGAGGAAGAAGCCGTGGATGTGCTAAGAGAGCAGACGGTACTGTTTCCAAGCGCCGAACTAGGCGGATCAGAGTCAACTCATGGCTACACAATGACTCAGGGACGACACGCATTCGATTTCGATGTGAGTTTGCCGGTGTATTCTACTCCACAAGGCGATATCGGCGCTCGTAGTCGGCAAGCAATGATTCTGCCGCCTTCAGTGAGCGATCTGAGCAGCACGGGTATAGTGCTTTACTACATCAAGCTCATAGTTCGCAAGGAAAACGGCAACTGTGTGCATGATCGCAAGTTCTTTGTATTTCTGCCGGCAGATCCGGATATTTCGGGCCTGAAAGTCAATGAGATACGCCACTCCAAAGGCTCCAAAGTACAGCCTCCGTTCTCCGTCAAGGGGCTTTGGACCCGCCTCAATCGCCGCGAAAAGATTTGCGATACTGTTATCTACACGCTCGATGCACCCTCAGCTGTAACCCCAACTGTGCCGTTCAAGCTAAGTCTGCAACTCAAGTTTTCTGTGCCAGACGCCGCCATTATTATCGAGGCCGTGTCTATCAGCCTGCTCCAACGAACCCAGGTGAAGGCCCGCAATCTCAAAAAAACAGTCGACTCGCTGGTTCCATTGTACAAAGAGAAATTGAAACTACGAGTAAAGGCAGCCGCGGGTCTGCAGCAGGCGCTTGACGAGCTTCTGGGATTAAAAGAGCTCACGATCCCCGCCAGCGTGGGGCCCAATTTTATCGCGCCCAATCTCCAGCGATCGTATTATGTGGTTACCAAGATTAAGTACATCCACAAGCCTGGCTCTCTAGCCATTCACAAGGCGGAGGTGCAGGTTCCTGTCCTGGTGAAGTCAGGAATGGGTCTGCCCGACTGGGAAACCGGCACCGTAACTCAGATCGACCGAACTTTTCCGCAACAGGATTTCTATTTCAAGCACGGCTTGGTCTGGAACCTGGTTTGAGATAGGCAGGCATCCGCCTTATTTTTATTTATATATAAGCACAGGATTTGTGCGCAGAGACTACTCTTTATACTTTCAACTGATGCATGGCTGATGTTTGCAATGGTTGCAATGTTCGTAAAATTTCAAAGGTTTAGAGTCAAGCTTCCGGCTGCTGTTGGTCCTCCCGGTCTTTTTGTAGACGTGAAGCAGGACCTCCCAGTAACGATTCGTACCATTTCGGCTCGATGACCAGGAGATCGGCACGCATGGTCGGGCTTAATGTCGACAAATCCGTCTCTTCTCCCTCCAAAACATACGTCTCCCCCGTAACAAACGCCTTGCGACCCTCCAGCTTGGTGGTCCAAGACTTGACAAGCAGCCAATTGTCGGCTTTAGTGGGCTGCAAATATTGAATATTCAAGCTGGCCGTGACCCCCACATGGTGTGGCAAAAGCGCAAAGCCGCAGCGACAGAGCGATTCGTCCAGCAAAGTGGCGAGTAATCCGCCGTGAACTATCCCTTTGTGGCCAGTCAATTGCTGGCCGAGGTAGAACAGACCGTAGAGCTCGGCCTGGCCCGTAGACTCGACTCCAGCCTCTTTTGTGATGAGAACAGTTGGGTTGGGACGAATTCCATTTTCTGCGCCCATAAACAGTCCCGCTGTGAGTGCTGGTCCTTGTTCACGGTCCTCATACGGGTGGTGAACTGTATAGTTACCGGTAGCGATGAGTTTCTCCAGAATAGGGTGGTCTCCGAGCATGTGACAAGAGCTTGGGGTTGGGAGTGTCAGACTTGGGAGGTCTTAAACTTGGGAGGTTCGGGCTTGGTTTGAAACCAGTGGGAGTATTGTATCAGTAGGATTATGTTAATACGACGATGAAAGGGGGTTCAGGCTTAAGCGCAGAACTAGGGTTATTCGTCATTTGGGTGCTTAATTTGGAATTAAAACAAAGCCGGATGTGGGTCGAGGTGGGATCAAAGATTGGGTGATGCAGGAGATCAAGTTGAAGTGTGGAAAGGTGGGAGGCTCAACAACAGTATCGACTCCGCTCCGAGCCTCCTTCAAAGTTCTCGAATCGAAAGAAGTTTTGCCAGCATATGACTTCGCCAGCCGCCTGATTCGAGTATCAGCTCCAAGATTCAGTTATCACTATCGCTTGGCATGCAGGTTGAGAATCCGGCCACCGTTCCCCGAACCCTGCATTTTCCATCAGATAATCGTTACGCAGACTGGCCAGCAAGAAGAATTACAGTTTCAAGGTATGAAACATGCCTGGACTAAACGTCGAGCTTCGAAACCCCCTTATTTTTTCAAAATTTGGGAGACTCGAACAAGTACAAAAATACACAACCCGCACTGCACGGCGCCTGATGCCAAGCAGGTCCACGCCTGCAAATGCCAAGGAGCGGTAAGCTCTAATGGCAGGGCTGGCAGGTAGGAGACGCGTCGCACCCTAGCCCTATATCGAGAGCAGCGACGGGCGCCTTACTTTTTCTGGCGGTCGTTGACAGACTACGTTTGCTTCAGCATTGGGCAGTTCAGTGCCCCAACTAAAACGCATCCACATTTGGCCTCTCTACCCGCACGTGCCTGCAGGACTATAATTCTGGCAACCTTTGTTCGAATTAGTTGGTACGAAAACAGGATTAATTGCTCAATTGCATTCCGTGACGCGCCTGAGACTACCCCAGTCTGATCCAAAGGAAGACGAGTCCGAATACAAGCTAAACTCAAGCGAAAGACCAGTGTGAGAAAGCGACCCTACCAAAGGCACACATACACACACACATTTCTTAGAAAAAAAGATCGACCTTTCCTAAATGGCCTGGTCAAATCGTGCGTTTCTTCTAGGCGCTGTGCTCTTCGTAGCCTTCGCTCTGCAGGTGCCCGGATGCGTATCCATGCCAGTGACCAAAGCAATCACTCTCTGTTCGCACAATGGCTACAAATACGGCGTCTGGGGCTATTGCGACTCGGACAACACAAATTGCACGTCCATCCGCGTGGGCTACGAAACCATGCCTGATTCAAACAGCTTCTCCTTGCCCTCCAAAACACGCAAGACGCTCAGCCAGATCCTGATTGTGCATGTTGTCGCGTGTGGGTGCTCGCTGATTGTCTTTCTTCTCAGTTGTTTTTCGCACTTCGACAATCCGCAGTTCTTGCTGGCCATTCTCGTGATGCTGCCGGTCGTTTTTGTGCTGTCGCTGCTCGCATTTTTGGTCGAGGTCCTCATGTTTACAAGCCTGCTATCGTGGGCTGGCTGGCTAATGCTCGGCTCCGTGGTTCTTGAAGCATTCGCAATTGTATGGCTTTGTTTGATGCGGCGCAAGTCTGCCTCGAAGCGCGCCATGGACAAGCAGACGCAGCCCGATTTCGATGCCGCGGAAACCTCTAATATCGCGCTTTTGAAAAATGATCCGCTAAACAACGGCTTCCAACTCAATAAAGTCAACTCCAACTCAACTCTGGGCTCCATGGACAACAGTCGCACCAACCTGAACCAAGGTTTCTCGGGCGGATACGGCCACATTCAAACCCAACCCCGGACCCAAAATGTGAACCAAACCCCCAGCTTCCAGCAGCGCAACTTTGTCCAGCCTCAACGCGACAAGGTTTCCACTAATCATGCTCTGCCGCCGGTGCCCGGAGACCGAACCGGAACACCGAACAGCGCCATCTCAAGTCACAATCAGGGACAGCACGAGTATAACAAACAAGGCCAGCAAGCCTACAACATGCAAGCTCGCCAGGGCCAGGAGCCTTCCAGCATCAGCTACAATCAGTACGGTGCCACACAGAATTATGCTGCTTCCGGCAATGGCCCAGCCAACCCCTCAGCCACGCTTCCGGCCGGCACTTACGTGGCCGGAATGGAAAGAGACGACAGTTTCAGCCCGTCAGTAGCCACCGTGCCCCAGATGCGCAACGGCCCCGCCCGTAGTGCGACCGCTCAGGCCCAGGAACGCCCTGCGCAGCCTGTCCGCGCCGCCAGTCAGAAAGCAATTGTCGATTTGTGGAACGGCGAGGAGCAGGCCCACCCGGAGACTCCGACGGAGGCCAAACCTAGCTCTCCTGTGCCCAACTACAGCCGTATGACGATGTCTGGTGCACGTGGCCAGGCCCCGCCTGCGCTAGTGATCAAACGCCACGACTCTTTTGATCCTGCGTCGAAGTACCGCGAGGGCCTGCCGGCTATCGAGTCTGAGCCAAACTCCCCGATGCCCGACCAGCAATTCTTTGCCGGCTCTGCTTCGCCTAGACATCCCCAGCAATCTCAGCAGCAATCTCAGCAGGCACAGCACCGTCAACAAGGCCAGCAGGCACAGCAAGGACAATATCAATATCAGCCTCAGCATCAGCATCAGCATCAGAATAACAACACCCAACAGCAGCAATATGCTCCGCAGCAACAGCAGCAATATCAGCAGCCCCAGTACTCTGGATCCCAGCCCCAGGTCCAGCATCAATACTCTGGACCACAATCTTTGCAGCAGCAGTATTCAGGACAGCAGTACTCAGGACAGTATTCAGGACAATATTCAGGACAGCAGTACGTTAATCAGTATGCTGGCTCATCTAGCTCCAGCGGCCTGCAATCTGCTGGAGCCGCAGGAAACGACCAGAGCTACCAGCACGCGCCGCCGATTCACCATTACTCGCCGCAGAGACAGCAGCCGCCTCCGGTCAGGCAAAAAATGCGCTCTGAGTTTGCGTTGGAAAATAACCCTGACTTCTCTGTTGGTGTGAGCCGCAAGGGCAATCGACGCCGATGATGTATTTATTCGTATATTAGATTGTTTTGTTGGCTTGTGGCTGCTCTTGTAATTTTTAATGTTCATAGGACACGATGTGCAGAATGAACGCTTTGATGTTAAGACTAAGATGGCCGTATTCTACGAAACTGTATAACTTATCAAGAGCCATTACTTCAGTCTTCTGTTGAGACGAAGGTTTCCAGGAACCGAGGCATTGTACAGATTCCTGTTTCGGACACAAAGTTCATGCTGGTTTACGTGTGCTACGCGGCCGAATTCTCGCTCATGTTAAATTCGCTATATTACCGTGATTTCACAAAGTAACGCGAAGAATTGTGAGTTGGTTAATGTGCCTGAAAACGAACGATGCGCCATCTGTGTTATAAACCTATGAACACGCAGACCAGCGGGCACTTTGAGCTTGCCAAAAATCGAGGCAATCACTTCAAGCTGAAGATTAAATAGTATTGGCGTCAAACTTGAAATCCGCGTTTCTGATATTTATCCCTATTGCTCACTTCCAAATTTCGATACTCTTATTTACAATGTTTCGAATTAATGTTACTCCCAACAACCTACCACACCAAACCAAACCAAAACTTATTCATCGTCTTCGGCCGCTGACCAACCAGAACTATCCGATAGCCATGCTTTCAGTCGTGCGAAGAGCCCCTGTTTCCCGCGGCCAGTGGCAGAAGACTGCGTTGCGATTCAAGTCTTCGAGCACCTCGCATGATGAGGAAGACCGCATGATCGGGCCCTACCCGCACGTGAAGTTTGAGTACTACAACCACCGGCCTCAAGACGTGAAATACGATGACCAGCAGGGCCGCCGTAACCTCAACGAGCCTCTGCACTACAAATTCGACCACATCGATGTCTGGTCGCCAGACCACTTTGACTCGCGCCCCAACAGTACTGCTGCTCGCTGGAATCTTTACTTTATTGGCGCGATTGCCGCGTTCTCGGGCTGGTGCTATTATATATGGGAGGAGCCTGAGTTCGAGCGTCGCCAGTACCCGTTTGATGGTCTCAAAAAGGCTTTGGGCAACGACGACGAGATCAAGGCTCGTTCTGACAAGACTTATTAAGGTTTCTGAGAAGAAAAACTTTTTTTAACTATCGACCGGCTCTTGTGGTCCTGAACTCTGATGGGCGTACCCCCCTCGGTGGTGAATTATCATCCTGCGAACATAACATAACTCCCAACAGCAAAGCAACCATCTTCGAATCTCCTTCCTCCGCATTGAACTGGATCAAGTCAACGCAAGGTGGTGCAAATAGAAGTGGTTTCCCTGCGACTTTTTATTTTTTGTGTTTCTTGAACTTACTCCATTTTTTTGGTTACTTAAAACTTTACTAAAAATGTCGTTCATCGTCAGCGCCCTTGTCACAAAAGCGATCAATCTTACGGTTGCTCCAGCAGTGTCCAAATCCCTCGAGTTTCTAGAACAATGGTACGAAAAAGTCCCTGACTCTACAAAACGACGCTGGACGCAATTGCTGGGCTACGCATTCGTCCCATTCGCTCTTTTGCTGGACGAATTGCGGGGACTGCTGGTCTGGGCCTATGCCGGTCGGCCCTTTGCCAACCAGTTGCGAGTCCAAACCGCGCTTCTACAGCGCTTGGTTCGGTCTACAGCCAGTGATAGCACGAGTAGCAGCGCTCCCGACAGCTCGGAGCTCAAAAAACACGCCAGCAAGGCCTCTAAACTAGACGTCGGCACCGTCGCAGTTGTTCCCCTGATTATTCTAGCGCCGTTGTTCTTTTTGAACGACTCAGTGCGGCTGGCAGTTGTACGTCATATCAACCCTCAAGCTAAAGAGAAGGCCGAGGATACTGTCACCGCGATCTGGCAATTGAGTTTCGGATCTCCATTGAACATCGAGCCTCCGAGAGCTCCTTAGTTTAAAATTTGAGTAAGTTCAGTTCGAGTTAGCTTAGTTCGACATTTTTATTCAAGTCACTAGTGGCATTGTAATTCTGGTGTTTTAGCGCAAAGAATCTTGTATTTAATCAAGTATAAGTCGGTCTTGCTCTGAAAGCAAAAAAAGACTTGGCCTGCACTGGCTTTCTCCTCTGATCTCCCATCTTACACTTCACAATGCCTATCAATCAACCAGGCTCGTCAATCAAATTGACCAACGTTAGCCAGGTCCGAATGAGGAAAGGCAAAAAGCGTTATGACATTGTTTGCTACAGAAACAAGGTTCAGGACTGGCGGCGGGGCGTCGAAAAAGATCTTGACGAAGTGCTTCAAGTCAGGCAGGTCTTTACCAATGTGGTCAAGGGCGAGGCTGCTGCAGCCAGTGAGCTGAAAGAGGCCTTTGGCACCGGTGATTTGGACAAAATTATTTTGGAAATCCTAAATAAGGGTGAGCTGCAGGTTGGCAACAAAGAAAGAGAGCAGTCGCAGCACCAGCTGCGAGCCATGACTCTGCAGCACGTGGCGTCTCGCTGCAAAAACCCAAGAACAAACAAGCCCTATCCGCCCTCGATGATTGAGAAAATGCTGGCTTTGCTTGAGTTCAAGTACACAACAAAACCGGCCAAGGGACAGGCTCTGGAGGCGATAAAGCTGCTAGTGGACTCGCAAATCTGCCCGATCGAGCGAATTCAAATGCGAATTAGAGTCAGCGACGATGAGCAGCGTGCCCAGAACTACTTAGATGCTCTCAAAGAATACTTTGCTGAGATTGAGAGCGAGTCGCACGAGTCTAACTTTGAGATAGTGGGCCGGGTTGATCCTGGCGATTTCCGCACCATCGATGAGCTTGTTGCTTTGGAGAGCAACGGCGCTGGAATTGTTGATGTCATGGCTTAACTTATTTATTAATTTGCACGTACGAATGCAGTGAAACGAGAATATGAGATATAGTTAGGGCGGTGTTGATTCCCAAGGTGAACAGTGTGTGGATTCTGTCTGACAGAAGATTCCATTGTGGATAGCAGCCAATAACAGAGAATTCCATTTACAGTAAAGAGTACAATGTATCGACGCCTTGAGTAGGACCCCTTTGGCCTTTGATGATCGTCCAAAGCAAGTACGATATTTTTGCAAGCGCTTGTCCAAGTCTTCTTCACAAGAGCTAGTGCAACTCACCAAACTCGACACTTTTCGATTAATTGAATAACAAACAATAGCTCCTCGCGGTCGCCCTTCTGGACCTGGCCCCGAGGCCCGACCCGACCTAAGCCCACAATTAGCTGCCTGTGATCCTCAGGACTCTGGCGATTTACCATTGAACCAATCACGGTCGCATAGAGCTGGCCAGAAACGTCTTCTTGGCTCGATCCGATCAGCGGAAGCGGAGTTATATGTGGTAAGACCAGCTCTCCATTATCAGAGGGCCCGCCTGGTATCGGGTAGAGCTGGACCTTGAAGAGCTTACCGAGCTTGTGTTGTTTGTAGACAAAAATCGTGATTGCATCGTTGAATTTTTCGGCTACGCAGCGGTAGTTGAAGCCGTTCAGGTCTGCCGAAGCTTCTTTTATTCGCTCCATTGCATGAGAACGTGTACGTTAGTGATCGTAAGTCGTGAGCAAGAGAGAGTGTGTCTCCTAGTTGATAATCAAGAGCGAGAAATGCACGTGTGCGTAAACCATAGCCTTGGAAAGTTGTGGAGTAGAAAATTAAATATTTTGAGCTAGAACATTGATCTCCAAAATAAATTTATTTACAAGCAAGGCGGCGCGAACCACGCTCTCCCAGAGCTTAGCAATACCAGACGTCACGTCACCATCCCTGGCGTCACCATCCCAAACGACACGAAGAAAGGATGTCTTCCGCCCGATTCACAAACAATGATGCACACCAGCGCGAACGCACACAGCTGTTCTCAAATGTCGGCTCTTACAACCCGTCGCAAGTGATGCAGTCCCGCAGTGTCGCCTCTTCCCGAGGACCATCCCGGTCACAAACGCCTGCGTACAGTGACAGCGTTCTCAACCAGATAGAGTCGCAGCACGACGATCAGATTAGCGGACTCACGGCCAAGGTGCGCATGCTGAAAGATATCTCTCTTAAAATCGGCGACGAGGTGCAGAATTCGACTGGCTTGCTCTCATCAATGGAAGACGGCTTCGAGGCGGCTCGGACGTCGGTCAAACACAACCTGACTCGCATGGTTCGGTCTGTACGCGAGGGAGGTGTGGGCTGGCGCGACTGGCTGACGTTCTTCGGTATTATTTGGCTGTGCTTCATGTTGGTGTGGCTGTTTTTCTAGAAGTCTCCCAGACCCGCAAGCATTCTCTCCGCATGAACAAGCATGAACACGAACCACTACTTTGCATCTCTTAATTTTTTATAGCGCTAAGCACTCGAACTTTGAACCATTCGAAATCCAAAGCACCCAAAATGCAGAGCACCTAAGTCACAAAAAAGTCAAGCAATAATAAAAAGATAATTAGAAGATAATTGAACCCCGCGTGTATGAACCGGTGTTCTGTATAAATAGCCACCGCTAAATGGCACTTGACGTACTGTTGAAGCATCAAGGTTTTGTTGATTCGTAGGTGTCGTTCAGCTGGTTTCGTGTGCTGCCTTGCTCTGGCCACAGTTTATTTCCAGAAATATGCATGAAAGTGTCACCTAGGCCGCCGCCAGACTGGGTGCCAGTAAAGTCGCGATTTCTTCGAGGAAATGCCGATCGATCTCGTCAAACCCCTTAAACTCCTGGCAATCAATATCAATCACACCAACAGACTTGCCGTGGTACACAATCGGCACAACAATTTCGCTCTTAGTCTCGCCGTCACAGGCGATATGGTCCGGGTGCTCGTGCACGTTATCAACCAGCTGCGTCTGCACAAGTTTCTGTGCTCTTCCACACACGCCGCGGCCTACTTCAATAGTCTGGCACGCAACTTTGCCCATGAAAGGGCCCAGCACAAGTTGCTGCGGATTTTTGCGGTCGAGAATATAGAACCCAGCCCAGTTGACCTGGCTCTGCGGGCCATTCTGTGCATGGAAATGATGCCACAAAAGCGACGACGCATTTGCCAGATTCGAAACCCAGTTCTCTACAAGCAAGCTCTGCAATGACAGAATCAAGAGCTCGAAGGACTCTTTCTTAGTTAGGCCGTAGGCAAAGTTGGCATTGTCCGCGTGGGTCATTGAGGTCTCGGTGAGTTCCATAAGAGATATGTTTATTTTGGCAGTGTGTGAAGATGTGAAGAGAAGCGGGGCAAAGTCGACGCAATTTGGGGCTTGTATAGGTTTCGCTGTTTGTGAATGCGGTCAAAAATTGGGCAATCAGCAATGTGTGTCGTGCGATCTACGAGGATGGTGCGATCCGTGGTAGCGAAAAATATCTTACCCATATCCACCTGGGATGACGCAATGCCCCAGGCTCGGGACCCCGTTGTGACTCGGCGAGTAAGGGTGTGATCTGGTTAAAGAAGTTGGAAATTTATCCTTCGAGAAGAAGAATCAAGCATCGTTTCGCCATAAATTTAGAACCGGGGATTCCAAATCTAGCACCACGTAGGCGCCACGTCCTAGACTCTTTGCGTTTGGCCATGCCGAAAACGGCAGGTCACATGACGTCTCTACCTCTATGTGGTTCTCTTCCACTTCGTCCCTCAGGCACTCTGACAAAGAAAGGCTTAGGCTAGCGTAATGAATTGATGTTACTGTGGTTATATAATTATCAGTATCGATAGGGTCACAAATAGGGTGAAGCGCAAGAGAGAATAAACCTTGGTGTAGAATTTCATGATCTAAACTCGTCGTAGTCGTCGTTATGTACTTGTTTAAATAAATCTAGCGCTCAACATGGCCGGTGAAGTTCTCGCGTCTGTACTCAATATGAACAAACGCCCGCTCAACAATAGGAAGAGTCTCCAAAGCGTACTGCAAGGATTCAGCCAGATCATGCGAGTCACGGAAACTAAGAGTCTCTTCGAGCACAATGTCAACCTCACACATCAGTTTGTCACCAGCATGGTAGGCATTGAGGGCAGTGATGTAAATGATTTTGGAGCTGAACCGCATACACATGTACAGCAGCTGACGGCGATCCTCGGGGCTAGCGGCAGAGCCCGAGAGATTTTCTATATGCTCCATGGCTGTAGATCCCCAGGAATGCACGACGTAGACTGACAGAAGCAACGCACCCATAGGGTCCATCCACCACACATCGAAGTAGTGTCCAACGAGAGGGAAAATGATTGAGAACACATTGAAGACAATGTCCGTCTCTGCGTCTTGCGCCAGGGCCTGAACACTTGACGAGTTGACGTTTTTGCAGCAGAACCACAATACAACCTTGACTACCACCGTCAAAAGCATGATGACCAGGGATGCGAAGCCAATGTTGACAGCAATCTGATCCGCCGAGTTTTTGAAGCCGTCGACCAGAGTCTCGAGCGATTCATCGGCCACCTTCAAGAAAGAAACGACCATCACGACAGAGAAAACTAGGACACCGATTGGCTCAAGTCGTGAACGGCCCACGGGATACAGATGTTTGGTTTTCCAGTCTCGGCGGTCAGCCATGCGGCTTGAGATAAAAATAATAATAGTCGACATGAGGTCCAGGACCGAGTCCACGAGCGAGGCAACCACTGAAAGTGAAGCTGTGAGCAGGAAGACAACACACTTACCGGCCATCAGCAAAATATTCGCGGCCAAGTTGACATTGACCCAGAACTTGACGTTGGCCGGAGAATTTCCTTCCTGGTGGCGCTTAGCGTTCTGAATATTGATGGTTTGCGGAATAGGCCGGCGCTGACGCGGCTGCTCCACGCCAATGTCGTCGCCGTACTCCTCAATGAGGGACATGTTGATGCCTGCGTCGAGCATGTTGTCTATCTCGGTTAGACGCTCGACAATGTCATTTTGAGCACGGTAGTAACCATGGGTGGACTTGGGCTCCAGTTTCAGCTTGTCGTTATCGAGGTACGACGCATTCCAGTCGTAGAGTGGCTTGGAGCTGCCGATCAAGCGCTCTGAACGTAATTCGCGGAGAATTTCCGTTCTGGCACTGCTTGCCTCGTCGAGACTAGGTCGGCGCGGACGCACGTGGCGGCCTGTGTACTCGGTAGGTGTCAGCGTCGCCCAATCAATGCGATGCGGATCTTCAGCTTGAGTCATGTTGGAAAGAAAAGAGTTTCTTCGAAAAAGCAATGAAGCACAGTTTTCTCAAGATCACAACGGCAGTGGCACCCGGAGCGGACAAACTTCGGTGACTAAAGTAGGGTTCCTAATTAAGGTGTCTATATTGGGTTTACTGCATTACGTACGGAAAACTTTAGGCTCTGATGAAGTCTGGGCACACAAACAGTCGTGAGGTGAAAGAAATCAAAACAAGAAAAAAGTGCTGTCGGCTGTCTGATGCCCCGATCCAACCTTTTTGGATTTAATAATTTATTTAATAATTTATTTTTTTCGATTGTGACAAATCCAGTGACATATACACTCTTCCTAGTTTAGGTCTTGATACCAATCACGAAAATGCGAGGAAACGCCATTAAAACTGTACCGTCTGCTTGCGGGGTGTAATTTCTCTTCAATTCATCCAAGTACCTCCGCAGATACTCTTGTTGCTGGGATTCATCCAATGGATCGAGAAACGGACGCAGACCAGTGGGCTTGACCCATTCAACTATAGCCTCGACATTGGGCATCACGTGATAATAAGTCGTCCGCCAGATATCACCCGAACAGCCTGATTCAACAAGAATATTATAGTAGATGCGGGCGTCGTAAGGGCTGCGGCCAGTGATAGCGCTGCGAGGAATTGATTTATTGAACGGTTCCTGCTCAGCGATTTCCCGCATCAGCCTGTGCGTTGGTTCGTTAAAATTGTCGGGCATTTGGATCGCCAGCACACCTTGCGGCTCTAGGTAGCTAGCAAGCTTTGGAAACAAAGTTTGATGGTCCTTCAGCCAGTGCAGTGAGGCATTGGCAAAGATCAGATCCTGCTTTGCCTCGGGTTTCCAGCTGCCAATGTCGGACACATAAAATTCGCAATTGGGCAAGCGGTTCGAGGCCTGCTTGATCATCGCTGGAGAGCTGTCCAATCCAGTAATTTTTGCGTTCGGCCAGCGGGTTGCCAGGAGTTCTGTGCTATTGCCAGGCCCACAGCCTAAATCAGTGGCGTGTTTCACCGAATGCTTGATAACTCGTCCAGCGAGTTCCTCAGCCGGCCGAGTTCTTTCAGCCTCGAATTTGCGATAAAGATCAGGATTCCAGTCTGACATGCTCCTTTTTTGCAGATTGATTGAAATGAAACGAGTCCCGTAATTGGCTACTCCACGAACGGCACGATAAGATGACAGTAGCATGGAGCCCTTAACCTGGACGGCACGATCGTTACTCCAGTGTGATTTCCTAGTATATGAAAATGTATTCAATGCTTTTTTCTCATGCAGTGGAGACGCTGTACATCTGAGTATGAGCGGCGCCAAAACCACATACAACATTCCTGCAGGGCAGATCCACCGCCTCTGCATGAACCAGGCGTTACTGTCCGGCAAATATCAATACTATTTAATGTCTAATCATTATTTCTCAGTTCTGGCAATTCAGCCGTAGGATCAGCATGAAAACGGACTCGAAGACCGTTCCTGTAACGCACAGAGAGTGTGGCCTCGAAAAATATGTCCTGACCAGGCTCAAGCTCCACCCGCTCGAATGTCTGGCAGAGTCGCACTAAAATCAAACAAACTTCGGTGAGAGCAAACTGCTGACCCAGACAGACGCGAGGTCCACCGCCAAAGGGAAAGTAGCTGTAGTCGTGGCGAGCCATCGAGCCTCCAAGCCATCTCTCGGGCACAAACTCGGCCACGTCGGGCCCCCATATTTTTTCATTGTGATGAATCGCGTAGCTGTGGGCCACGACTGCCTCACCTTTACGAACCAATAAAGGCTCCTTGCCGTCAAGACCACCACCGCAGGGCAAAATCACATCCTCGTTGGCCGTGCGAGAGGCACGTGGAACAATGGGGTTGAGTCGCAACACCTCTTTGATCACGGCCTGCAGGTAGTCACAGCCCTTCAGGTTTTCGAATGTCAGATTCTCTTTGTTCGATCCGAAATGCTGGAAAACCGCCCCACGAAGAGTCTTGTAGCGCTTAAGGTCCAAAGATAGATAATGCATGCAGAAAGTTAGGAGCGAAGCCGTTGTAGACCGCCCCGCACTCAGCAGATGGAAAACCTGATCTCTTATGAACACGGGGTCCGAGATCTCCTTGGTTAGTTGCTCTACCAAAACAAACTGATTGTCGTCGTTCTTATCTTTGGTGGACTTTGTCAAAGCGCGCTCGACGTAGTAGTCCACAAAGTTCTGGCACAGCGCAACATCCTTCTGGAACTGCTTTGGGTTGTAAAGCCTGCAGAGCTTGCCCATGGATGCCCGCTGAGCAAGCACAACCCGAGCACGATTGAAAGATTCGTTGAATTCTTTGCTCACGACCGGGCCGCGCGGGCCCTGTATCGTTCGAGTCTTGTCTTTAAGCAGCCCCGCAGACTCCCCCAGCATGAAGTGCGTGGCAGTATCCATCGTAAGTTCATGAAAGATCTCCTGACAATCTAGGAAATCGGACTTGAGGAAATGCAAACCAATCAGCTCATCGCAATGTTCGAGCAATTCTTCAAGCTGAGAGACTTGATGGCGACTGAACTGGGGACGAAGCGTTTGACGCGTGTGTTTCCATTGCTGGCCGTCCAACGTGAAAATTCCCCAGCCAAGTAAGGGATAGAAGGCAATAGGTCGCGTGCCGATACCGAATGAGTTGAATTGCGTCTTGTAGATTGCTTTCGCTACCTCAGGATTTGCGGTGACGAAAAACTTCTTGCCCAAAGCCTGGGTTCTAACTGTCCGACCAGGGTTGAGGAGTTTGGCTCGTTTTTGAAGGAAATCGACCGTTTTATGATCAGAAAAAGCGGATATGAATGGTTTGATTCCCAAAGGATGGTACATTCTCGCAGGGGCAAGACCGCAGCCATTCTTTCGAGCCTTCGTTTTATAGGCTATCTCGTCTAAGTAGGAGGCTACTGCGAATATCGCAAATAGACCCACAAGTAGCAGAACGACATGAACGACAGCCATCATGATTTCGAGAGAATCGAAAAGAAAGACATGGTACTCGAATTTAAGAGAAGTTTCTAATTATCAGCGATCTGCGCTTTACCTAACAAACATCCGGCCATATGCAAGGCTATCGGCTTTCAAGCACCATTTGCAGATGTCGGTCTTCGCCAAGATGATGTCCAACTAAGTACTGTTGCGAAAAGAGCATATCACGTTCGGGTTTTTGAGGAATTTCGACAAATGCGGCCAGCGCATTCAGCAGATTAGCCATCATATGAAGTATAGAACAGAGGCGTGCAATGTAATGGGTGCAGGACTCGCTGCCTCTTGTACTTCGCTTAAGGTAGGGCCCGTATGTCTGCAGTTCATGCTCTATAACGCGGGGCAGGCATGTTGTGTACTCGTGAAGGTGTGATTTAATGACCTTAAAGTCAGGTAATAGTGCTGTCTTCTTTGAGCCTTCATTTTTTGAGAAAATTTCAGGAAAACTTTGATAGCAGCTTCGAAGGCGACTTTGTGCCTGACTGTCGAGAAACCCTGGCGTCATGGATCCAGCGGCCCGAAAACGTACTTATAGATCGCGGCACGTGTCTGATGTTTTTGTGTCGCGCGTCATCAAGGCTATCACACCGAGAATTGAGAAATTACGCAGCGCAAATATACGCTTTGCTTTTTTTTTTCCCGATAGGACCGAGTTGAAACATTCATGACCGCCGATGAGCGAATTTGAGCTCCGGTACATTTTGAATTTAGGCTACGCCGCAGTAGATTATGCAGGCCTCAAGGTACCCCGCGCGGTCCAGGGATTGTTTCTGTAAATAAAAAAAGAGTAAGTGAATTGCTTAGTCCATTAATATTATGAGCCTGATCACCAATATTTTTCCTTGACACAAAATTGCCTGTCTCTACTTTCTAGGCTAGTCTCTTAAGACACTGGCGAGCTACCAGCAGATAATTAGGCCGTGATAGGGGCATGCAAGGTATACTGGCTGCACGGCCCCATGTCTCAGGCTATAAGCGACGGTGACAGTTGAAAGCTCTGGAAGCAACATTGAGACATTTTGGCTCAAAATGCTACGCATATGAGATCTACATCAGCTGCCATTTGGGCAGAGCAGAGCCTTGCTAGGGGCTGGGCCCCGATCATTCATCGCATTCCGCCTTGGCCTTTGCATGATCTGCGAAAATAAGGGAAAAGTTCAGAAGCGATTTCGGACAAACACGACAAAGTAGGTTGACTTGTTGACGCTACAATATACTTACTTTCCACACGGCAGCACCTCGATTCTGGATACCTGCAACCCGTCTCGGCTGCAGTCCGCCTAACTATCGGGCTAAAACTCATATGCGGCTCGCTGTGAATTTGTGGGAGTCAGCGAGAAAAAGGACTCTTTCGATTTCGGCTATGCGCCCGAACAGCCAATGCCTGGCTTCGCTTAATCACCGATGGTTTATAGCTTAGCCTGGCTTATGGTAAGAAGTGCGGTCATATTCCACTAACGCGCTTCAGATTAGGGGGTGCTGTTCAGCTATCAGTAACCCCAATTCGTAGAATAAACCTATATTTGGAATATAGATTTCTCTTATTAGATATCCTGGCAAACAGTGGTCTAACACGACGAGCTTTGACTTAAATGCGCGAACTCGAGCCTGAAAGTGAGCTTTGATGTAAAACAGGGGCATTTTCTGGTCGAGATGCGTGACTCAAGGGCAGAAGGCCCTGCCAATTGACTCAACAAAAAGAACTAAAACGGTCTGCATATTTTGAAAACGGCAGGAAACAACATAAATATTAATAATTTGAGGCAAATTAATCACATATCAGCCAGAGACCATCCTACGGATTTGACGCTTTGGAATCTTTAACGAACCGCGCCCACATGCCGTTGATGAAGAAGGAAGAAACAGTCGCATGAACCCGAAGATCTTGATTGGGCTTTATTTCAATGCGCTCAAACGATTGGCAAATACGGACTATCACCAAACTGATCTCAGTGAGGGCAAATTGCTGGCCAAGACAAACTCGAGGTCCGCCACCAAATGGGTAGTAGGCATAGTCGTGTCTAGAAGAAACATTTTCGTCTAGCCAGCGCTCGGGTAGCCACTTCTCGACATCAATACCCCAGATGGCAGGATTGTGGTGGATGGAGTACTGGTTCATTACCACAATTTCTCCCTTTTCCACCAGGACAGGCTGGTCATGGTTAGGACCACCGCCTGAGGGCAGAATGGTATCGCGAAGCGCTTTTCGCAAATTTCGCGGCACGATTGGAAGCACACGAAGCGTTTCTTTGATGCATGCCTGCAGGTACTCGTTACTCTTGAGGCTTTCCATTGTGAGTTGGTCCGAGTCCTCGGTGCCAAATTGGGCTATAACCGCTGAACGCAACTTCTGGTATCGCTCTAGATCCTTAGCCAGAAACATGCAGATAAAAGTTATAGTGATGGCAGTGGTTGAGCGGCCTGCAGAAATGAGGTGGAAGACTTGATCGCGAAGAAAGGTCGGGTCATCGATCTCTTTGGCAAGCTCCTCGATGAGCACATACTTACCACTATTGTCGCTCTTCGCAATAGTCTTGGCCAAAGCACGGTTCACAAAGAACTCCACATAGTTCTTAACAGTGTCGTTAGCCCTCCGAAACGCCTTGGGGTTGTAGAACTTACCCAGCTTACCCAGAGCCAGACGAACGGCAATTGGCACCCGTCCTGCAGCCAGGCCCTCTTTGAACATTTTCCCTGAAACACGTCCCCGTGGACCGTCGAAAATGTTTTCGCGGTCCTCCAAACACCCTGAAGATTCGCCTAATAAGAACTCTGTAGTAGTATCAAGCGTGAAATCAAGGAGGATGCCCTGGGCCTCCACGTACTCTCCGCTGCCAAAAATATCACCACAAAGCACATTCGCATGATTTCTGATTGAGAGAAGCTTTGAAACCTGCTGGCGGCTGAATTGAGGCCGCAATATAGCGCGAGTGTGTTTCCAATCGTGGCCGTCCAGCGTAAAAATGCCCCAGCCCAGAACGGGGAAGAATGCGTCTCCGCGGTTGCCGATTCCGAAGTCGCGAAAGTTTGTTTTGAGAACAGTTTTGACATTTTCAGGATCGCAAGTGACAATGATTCTCTGGCCAAACAATTCGCGACGCTCTGTCCCCCCCTTTTCGAGCAAAGTCATCGACTCGTCATACAGCGCGCCAGAGGTAGTGAGCATTTTGAAATAGCTCATGACCATAGGAATACCTAGAGGGTAGCTATGGACAATGTTGGGTACGCCACATCCTTGCTTAAAAGCTTTGTGTTTGTAGATGTACAGCTTAGCCAAAGAATGCACAACTGTGAGCGCCAGGAAGAGAACGATCGCAATCAGACTTTTCAATATTGAGATGAGTAGAAAGTTCATTGTGTGACTGCTTGAATTTTATTCCATAAGAAATAAGAACTACCCAAGTATACGGCAGAGTTGGCTCGTATTTATGCGGTGTTGGAAACGGTAGCCATATCGGGTAAAACGTCAGGCGACCCAGAGGTTCCCACACTTGTCCCACCTAAAGATGGAGAAACCATCTACCCGCCGCATGTGATGGTGCTGGCCGCAATGTGAATTCCACCTGTAACATGTTGTGTTGTTCGTTGGAATGGAAACTAGAAAAGTAACCTCTGGCGTTTTTAGTGACTATTTTAATAGAAAAACTATGTGAATCCTTGTTATGGAGCATATGAGATAGACAAGGTATCTTGAAGAACAATGCCTTATGGTTCTGGGTTGGCAAGACATGCCTAACCAGCAAAGAGCTCTCTATCGTCATATGCGATATTAAAACAAAAAAAAACTCTCGCGCGCTTTCTTCTCACTAAATCCTTACCTGTTGTCTACTTATAAATCTTGGTTCTGCTCAGTGGTGAGATATAAAACATCGACGACAGAGAGAGCTTTTCAATTCTGTTCCCCGATTTCCTGGGAGTTTGGAGCTGGATTGCAGCAACAGCCTGCCGAAGTTTCAGGTTGTTGGGGTTAGGCTTGAGTGTTGACTGTAACACCATCATATGTTCCCTGCACAGGAGTAGGGTTTTTTCACGAAGTTTCAGGTTGTTGGGGTTAGGCTTGAGTGTTGACTGTAACACCATCATATGTTCCCTGCACAGGAGTAGGGTTTTTTCACGAAGTTTCAGGTTGTTGGGGTTAGGCTTGAGTGTTGACTGTAACACCATCATATGTTCCCTGCACAGGAGTAGGGTTTTTTCACGAAGTTTCAGGTTGTTGGGGTTAGGCTTGAGTGTTGACTGTAACACCATCATATGTTCCCTGCACAGGAGTAGGGTTTTTTCACATGACTTCACATGCACGTTGAGTCCAGTTGTGCAGCTAGAAAGAACCGCTCTAAAATGTCGTTCCAGAATTAACGGAGTAAAAAATTTACGCGACAAGGCAGATGCGCTTCGAGCTCAAACTGTGATATGGCGCGGGAATACAATGCGCGCGGAGCGACATATACAGGACCCAAAAAATGGCCACGCAACTCAATTGCTTCCAATTGCTCGTTACAGCAACTAAACTAGAAATATGGTAGGGATAATTAATCGTGAGTTCTAAACAAAAAGACCAACCAACAGGGCTAGCTAAATGTTTCTAAAGAGTCTTTTGCCGCTAGCAGTAACCCTTTGCACAGTGGGGGCACATGGAAAGATGCTGAATTAGTACTGAGCAGGGTGGAAACGGGCCCGGAGACCATGCTGGAAATGGCTCGAGGCGGCCTGTGCACGACTGAAGTTTTGATCAGGCTCAAGCTCGATGCGTTCGTAAGTCTGGCACAAGCGGATCAGGAACAGAATAGTCTCAACTGTGGCGTACTGCTGGCCAAGGCAGATACGAGGTCCACCACCAAAGGGCATGTACGCGTAGTCATGACGTTTATCGCCTTCGAACCAGCGCTCCGGGCGGAACTTATCCTCGTCCTCACCCCAAATGCGAGGATCATGATGGATGCCATGAATCCAGAGCAAGACCAGCGAGTTCTTCTCAACCAACACGGGCTCGTCGAAGTTTTTACCGCCGCCGTGGGGAAGGATAACGTCTTTAGCGGGAACTCGGGCATTACGAGGAACGATGGGGAAAATTCTCAGCGCCTCCTTGATACAGGCATTGGCGTACTCAAGAGATTTGACTGCTTCGAAAGACAGGTCGTCAGAGTCCTGGTGGCCGAACTTGTTCAGGACCTCTTCTCTCAGCAGATCCCAGCGCTCCTGGTCCTGTGCCAAGAAAAAGACCAAGAAAGTCATCAGTGAGGCAGTAGTGGTGCGGCCAGCGGAGAGAATATGGAAAACTTGGTCGCGAATGTACTTGGGGTCCTTTGTGAGCTTCGACATCTCGCGAATCACAGAGTACTTGCCGTTGTCTTTCTCCTCGGGCGTTGTCATGATTCTGTTCACAAAGAACTCAACGTAGTTCTGGCAGGTCTTGATGTTGCGATGGAAAGACAACGGGTAATATAGCCAATAGAGCCTGCCCAGGGAAATTCGGCGAGTCACAGGGTCTCTGAGATCAGAGAAAGCACGATTAAACTCGCCAGCAGTGACGGGACCATGGGGGCCCTGAACAACAACGTCGGGGTTGGTCAAACAACCAGGGGATCCGCCCAAAAGGAACTCGCAGGAAGTGTCCAAAGTCCAATCGTTGAAGAGCGCCTGGCACTCGACAAAATCCGACTTCGTGAGATGTCTGTCGAAAAGAATGTTCAGATGAGCGCGAGCAGATTCCAAGGGAACCAGCTGGTTGCGACTGAACTGGGGACGCAAGAGTTGACGGCTGTGTTTCCATTCCTGGCCCTCGGAGGTGAAAATTCCGCGACCCAGAACAGGGAAAAACGAACCTCCGCGGTAGCCGAGGCCGAACTCATTGAACTTTGTTTTCAACACAACCTTGCAAAGCTCAGGGTCTGAGATATGCACGATCTTTGTGGCCGGTCCATTTGCTCTGATGATTGGGTAGTTGAGGAAATCCTTCGAGACTCTTTCGAGGCCCTCAGAACTCGCAGACGACGCACTGATGTCGCCTACATTGCGCAAACCGAAAGGGAAGCAGATTCTCTGCTCTGGCAGCCCACACCCGTTTCGGCGTGCCTTGCGTTCGTAAAGATATTGTTGAACGAAGCCGACAAGAGTGAGACCAACGACGACTGCCACCAAGGCTGCCACAGCTTTGAATAGTTCAGTTAGCATAGTCACAGATCTCGCGAGCGCACGAGATGAAACCAACTCACTGAAAAGGCCTCTGAGAGTAGCAGCGAAAAGGCGCAACACCGATGTTTTTATATAGGCGGCGCGCACACGGCGGGTATACAACACTGATTGAATCGTCTGCAGGGATCTTCATTTGTGCTGTAGCATCGTGCATTGTGCATGCATGCCAAGACCGGGTGATTTCAACAAAGTATCAGATTGTTCCGGATGAGATCCAGCTGAATCCTGCCACAAAATTGTTCTAACGGATCAATTAGGGATAATTGAATTCTGGGAGCTGGTCCAAGAAGAAAGCGAGATCCTGCTTCGCGGAAAACTCCGCAAGCATACAAAGTTCCGCAACCTTGCAGATATAAGACCTAACCGCAGCGCATGGTGATAAGGGTGGAGTTCAACAGACGTTATGGGACCAGAGCCCATGGAAGGCATTGTTTTTTGTTTTCAATTCACTGACGGTAGAACTTACTGCAACACGGCGAATCAATCTCTCATTGCAAAAGTCGAGATATCTAGCCAGTGCTGGGGTTCTAACCTGGCCAGTCTGGCTCAGAAACGGCAAAAAGTTCAGACCGCAGGGAAGGTAGTAACGATGTGGCTATACACCTAAGCTTCAGATCGCGCGATTTAGTTTGGCTCGAGATGCGGAGAACCAATCTTCCGTCTGGGTAGGGTGGTCGCAAGATGCGTTGTTACCAGGTTTAGAATGGACACCAGCTCTTATCACAGAGTGTTTTCTGAAAAAGACTATTGTCTTGCCCCGCACAACATCCGTTGTGATCACAAAAGGGGTTCCAGATGCGAAATCGAGGACGTTTTAGGGTCTAGGCCAAGGGTGCCGCGCATAGAAGGGTTCCGTAGCTGCAGGGCTAAAGTCTTGGCAGCGCATCCAGCCGTGCCAAAGCGGTCCGATCCTGCAGGAAACATGCACTCGATTGGACGATACTGCAGAGATCTGCTCGCTGACAGTGCTTCTGAGGCCTCTGCATATCGACATTTATGGAAAAAGAATGCGTTTGGGGTGGGAATGAAACAAGAGCATGTTTTTGCAGCGAAAAGCTAGAAAATTAGGCCGCCCAATACCTCTGGTCGCCACGAACCGTGGTGTAGTGGCCCAGGTATCAGGGCCTTGGCACAAAGGGCTTTCTACCGGATCAAGATTGCACCGAGCATCGAAAGGCCTCCCCGAGCCAAAAAATCACGGTGTCGATGCTGCACCTGTGTCTGAAGAAAGTTGGTGCCGAATTAGTAGCTCATAGCTTGTAATTTCGCGGTTGTGAATATTGAACCCAATGCTAGGCACCACTATGCTGGCCTGTACTCGGCAGTGAGGCTCACTGCCGATGTGGCTCCTGTGACGCGAGTGCCAAGAGTGAGGTTTCTAGGGGGCAGGGTCAAGCGTCGGGACATCGGGAGTTAATAACCAGGTCCTGTTATCAGTACCGATTGCTCCCAGTGCAGATCTTTTTGTCTTGTTTGTGTTTTGCAGAGTCTCCCGGATTCCAGAGAGATATTGGGGTTGCTATTATCGCGCAAGGCTGCGAAGTTCTGAGGCTCCAAACCAAAGAGCCTAGCGGGGTTTAGTTTTGAAGTTAGATAAAACAGATTGCATGCAATGCACTCTCGATTCGGATGGCCGGCGCACGCAATTCTATCGAAGCAGACTCAAATTATCCCCAGTCACGCGGTTTAGCTGTGCGTTTTTACCTCAATGAGATAAGTTGGTCTCATGGTTTTGGAGTCAGGTGGATGTGAAACGGGAAGGGCTGAAAATCAATTCTTTTCAAGGGTGAGGTTTGGACGCAGTTTGATGTTTTGGGCCACATATCCTGAGGTAACAATGGTATATTGGAGACTCTGGGAAGGCATTGGCATAGGGAGCTTAAAAAACCCAGCAGGCGTCGCTCATTATTATTGGTGGGAACCAGTTTCAGATAGCTCAGGTCCTCAGACTCATAGCCAGGGATGGTCTTCACCCCTGCAGAACTTGCCGGAGCATCAGCTGATTGATTTTCACAATGTGGGGTATTTGCGGGTAAATGAGACAATTAATCAACAACTTCCTTTTATGGTCAACCAGAGGGTCTTGCGACCGCGATTATTCGGAACAAAGCGCGCATGGAATGCCGTGCCTGAAATAACTGCATAAGCCCGACTCGTGCATCGGTCTTCGCTTCAAGCGGGATTTCGATTTGAGCAAATTTCAGGTAAAACTCGGGCCGGAAAACAGAAGGGATTTTGTGCGCCTACTAGCCCAGGATGACCCGTAATTTACCGCCAAAAAAAAAGAATCTTGTTGTCCTCTTTAGGATACATGCAGAAAACCGTCGATCGCGCTGAATGGTGAATCTTACTAACGATAGTTCTAATATTCGGAGGCCCCCCCCTCCCTTTCCCAGTGAATAAAGCAAATGGCTGTATGAAGCTAGGCCTGGCGAAAAATATATTTGCTTCTATAGAGCCATTAAAATTATTTTGAGATTAAAATGTGAAGGCTCAGAGGTTGTACAGCCTAGATTCTGGTATGTATGCTGGTTCGAGGGGTGTCGATCGCCGAACAGCCCGAGTTCTGGGCGCCAAAATCAAAAGTTTGGTACGAATCTATGGAAAGTCCCATGCCTTTAATGCGCATGTGGCCTTGATTTTTGTTGAAGAGCTTGCGGCACAAAAGTCTTTGGCGAGAGTAGTTATCGCGGTCATTATTAGACTAATTACAACGTTGCAACCCAGAAAATCGCCGTTCTCATGTCACTCACTCTGCAGAGAAGTTGCGGCGATGCCCAATGAGCTCTACCTCAAGCGTTCGAGAATCAGAATTATTCTAGCAGGCTTATCTCTTGTCATTCACTCCGAATTTGATCTCAAGAGAAAATTCCCGCTTCGTGTAGCTTGGGCTATTTATCGAGAGAGAAATAAGACGCATGCGCCTTGATGCACTACCAACTCAGATGCCATGGGGTTCGTTTACGGACCACTTGCATTTTGGATCATTAACTATCCATAGAATCCAAAGCTTCGGTGCCATTCGGGCACATAGAAGTGTTTCCATGCGGGTTAACTGCATTCACCCAGCCAAAAGTATAGTAGAACCTCTCTCACTATGTCGCGCACCGACCCTAGCCCTACGACGAGTTGAGTTTGTGAGGCATATTGTCGAATACAGGATGGGGCTGAATGGCAGCAAGATTTACATGGCTTGGTCGTATAATCTGCCTTAACAATTGACGTCTTGAGGTGTGGAAAAAAACAAAGGCAATTATGGAGCGCTGGTCTTCGAGCTTCATGTAACTCTAGAGACCAATTGAGGGCCGCTTTTTACATGGTTTTGTGAGGTTTCTCCGTCGGCCATTCTCCATTCTGTCCCTGACGATCATGCAGCCCCCGCCGAATGAGGTATTTCTGTCACTAAATTTTCGGGAAAGTCGCTTCTTTCAAGTGTGGTGATACTCAGGAAAAACCAGGATTTTAGTGGTCTGAGTTTGAAAATTGAAGACTTATGAAGCATATAGAAGGGAACTAGAGTGTATTTCGCGAATAAGTGTAGCGCAAAGCCGATTACACTAAGCGTCGACCTCATTCGATTTCAGGCAGGAATAAATTTCGCCTTGAGGCCATGGGCAAAGCGCATCGTCATAATGTTTTTAGGCTTGAATGGTTGCTCTGCCAATTCGATACTGCTAAAGTCTTGACACAAACGGGCTAGAGTAAAACTCGCCTCTGCAAGAGCAAATTGCTGACCCAAACACACACGGGGACCGCCATTAAATGGTAGATAGTCATACTGATGTGTCTGCGACGCACCTTCTATCCATCTCTCAGGAACGAACTTGTTCGATGTAGGCCCCCAGTTCTTTGGATTACGATGGACCGCGAGACTCGAATACATAACAAGCGTACCCTTTTCCACAAGAACAGACTGGTCTTCATTGGGGCCGCCTCCAGTAGGAAGAATAGTGTCTTTGATTGCCATGCGGCTATTACGCGGAACAATCGGATGGAGCCTGAGGGCTTCTTTGACGACCGCTTGTAGGTAATCGCAGGACTTCAGGCCCTCAAAGGAAATATCTTCGCTTTTGCCGAAATCCCTGAGCACAGCTTGGCGTAAACGCGCGTATCTCTCTGGGTCTCTACCCAATTCATAGACCAAAAAGGAAAGCAGTGATGCTGTTGTGTCTCTTCCCGCCAGAAGAATGTTCAGGCTCTGATCACGAATCATGACAGGGTCTCGAGTCACTTTGGCTAGCTGGTCAATAAAGATATAGCGGGACTCGCTGGGTTCATTGGATGATTCCTCAGCCGCGAACGATCGAAATACAAAAAAATTGACGAAGTCGTGACAAATTTTGATATGATGCCTGAAATACTTGCCGTCCTTCAACCAGTACAACTTGCCAAGGTTTTGCCGCATCGTCAGAATCTCCTGGCACACATTGAAAGACTCAGCGAACTGTGGACCCGATACAGGGCATTCAGTTTTGCCGGAGCCGCCCAAACAATCACTACTCGTTCCAAACAGAAATTCTGTAGCCGTGTCGAGAGTAAGTTCGTGAAAGAGAACCTGGCAATCAACAAAATCGGGGACATTGAACAAAGTCAGCAATTTTCGAGTGTGGAGCTTCATAGATTCCATCTGACTGATCTCATGGCGGCTAAACTGAGGCCTCAGCATCTGTCTCGAATGTTTCCAGCCTTCACCGCTCAGTGTAAAAATGCCATTACCTAGCAATGGAGCCAGCGCGTACCATCTCCGACCCAGGGAGTAGTCTTCGAAATTTGTTTTGAGAACAGTTTTGATGTTCTCAGGCTCAATAGTCCAGATGACAGGTACACCCATCAGCATGTTGCGGAATGTCTGCTTGTTGTCGAATGATTTGACCTGCATTTCAAGATCTGTGAGATTCTTCACATTGCGATTCATTCGATAGGTCGTCGCTATGCCCCATGGATGGGAGATCTGCCGATCGGGTAAGGCACAGCCCGCCTTTTTCGACTTGTAGGTATATATCACGTACTCCTGGATCAGAGTCCAAATCCATAGAGCAAAAAGTGCTCCCAATGGTACTAGAATAAATAACATGGACGGGATTTCAGCTAAGTTGCTCTCAGGTTAAGTGTCGCCGCTAGAGCTACTTAACTTATATAAAGTTTATGCATATGCAGGGCCCAAGGGTTCTGTTCTCCCCCAATTCTACATTTGCAGCAGCCCGGCAAAACGATACATATATGGAGGTTTAATGGAAGCGTGTGTCTCTGTCTGTAAACTGAGGTCTCAGACAACGTATATCCTGCGCATGCCTCCATCTCGTTGTGAGTTCCGTATAGTATGTCTGATTGCGGGGAACGCGTAATCTTCTACCCTGACCCTAGATATTACTCCAGATCCAATGGGGTGTCTCTCAAAAGCACCATGTTTTGTATGAAGGTCTAAGCGAAGCACCAAGTTTTACTATTCCGCTCGGAAAGCACTTCTTATTTTGCAGGTAATAGTGTGCTCCGTAAAACTTGGCGGCCGCGAGCCGAAGTGGTGTGTAGATACGAATAGCGAAGCTGTACCAAGGAGACTTGTTTAAAGTACGATATTGAGCGCCAATCAGCCACAGCAAAAAAATCATGAAAATTAGGCCCGCACAAATCGGGCAGGAAGGCCATTGACTATAGACATTGTGAGTCGAGCTTTCATTTCGAACTTATGGTCCTCGCGGATCTCAATGCGTTTATAGCGCTGGCACAGACGAGCGAGAGTGTAGCTGATTTCTGTGAGCGCAAACTGCTGGCCCAGACAAACTCGCGGCCCGCCATTGAAAGGCAAGTAGTCGTACTGATGAGTTTGCGAAGAATTATGGAGCCACCTTTCGGGCTTGAACAACTCCGAGTCTTCCCAGAGATCGGGGTTGCGCTGGATAGCGTAGGTGGAGTAAAACACGCCGTTGCCTTTCTCAAGAAATAGCGGCTTGCTACCATCTGTGCCTCCGCCTCGGGGTAGAGTCGTGTCGCGAATCGCAAATCGAATGTTGTGAGGTACAATGGGATGCAGCCGCAGGGCCTCATCAATTACAGCTTGCAATAGCTTGCAACTTTTCAGTGCTTCGAAGGTCATGTTGGTGCCATCGTCTATAGGACCGAGCTCGTTCAGAACAGTTTCACGAAGCTCGCTGTATATATCTGGTTTTTGTGACAGATGCCAGCACAAGAAAGTCAGAAGCGAGGCAGTGGTGTCCCTACCCGCCAGTAATACGTTGAAGCTCTGGTCGCGAATAACTTTCGGGTCCCGTGTAGCCCGAGCCAGCTCTTCAATAAATACAAATGGCGCGCCCTCGGCTTTCTCGTGGGTGACGGGCGCGGCCAGCGTGCGCTGCACAAAGTAATCTACGAAGTTGTGACACAGAGCAACATCTTTGCGAAACTGGGGCGTGGTACAGATCCAATACAGCGCCCCAAGACTCACTCGAGAAATAAGCATATCTTGAGCTCTGGTGAACGACTCGGCAAACTCCTGACCGCTAACAGGACCTCCAGGGCCCTCAACAAAAGCACTTTGTGGGCTCAGACAGTCACTGCTTCTGCCGAACAAAAACTCAGTAGCAGTGTCTAGAGTCAATTCGTGGAACAGTTTTTGGCACTCCACAAATTCGGGCGAATCGAAATGCTGGAACAATTGCGTGACGTGGTTGCGCATGGCATCCATCTGGCTTATCTGCTGGCGACTGAATTGGGGGCGCAGCAATTGTCGCGAATGTTTCCAGCCCTCTCCGCTCAAAGTAAAAATACCATTTCCCAAAAGCGGGAAAAACGATTGATAGCGGGAGCCCAACGAGTAATCCTCGAAGTTCGTCTTGAGCACAGTTTTGACGTTTTCGGGCTCAATGGTCATGATCATCTGCATACCTGGCATTTGTGTCCGAATTGTCTTGTTTTTCCAAAGAAGATCCGCAATGTTCTGCAAGCTTCTATTTTCGTTCATCTTTCGGATCATATTGAAGGCGCGATAGATTCCAAAAGGATGCCCCATTGATGAAAGCGGCACATCAAAGCCCTTAGCTCGGCATTTCAAGCGGTATTTTAAATCTGAAATAACCGAGAACAGAAACAGCAGCCCCCAAATTGCTACAGCCGCTAGCAATATTGTGTAACCCATTCGCGAACAGATAAGACCAGAAGTGCCTTGGTACTTTATAGCCTATAAACTTTACTCACCCCACAGCCCAGACCTAGCATGTGAAAGCTCATCACGTGTTTGCAGGGTCGGCTCACGGGTCGGGGGAATTTGAAGGCCGATTGCTAAAGTGTTGAACAAGGGTTTTTGGTCAATAAATTGCATCCAATCTTGTAAAAAAAATCACTCAGGGTCTGATGCAACGAAAGTCCTTGTCGAGATAATGCCGCAGTCGTCTATCTACAATGGATTAGCCTAAACTCTTGCGGCCGTTGCGTATCAGTAAGCACTCCACAAAACAAGACATAATTACGAGCAGTTAAAGTAGTCTAAACAAAGTCAATGCTATGGAAGCCCCGGTGAATTTGCATACTGGCCTAGCTATCACAGCACATGCTTATAATTTGGGGCTACTTGTAAGATATAGAGCTAGGACTTGATCTAACTTGCATGGCTGGGCGCTGATGTCTCAGAGTTGGGCTTTCACTCTCCAGACAAAAATACAATGCAACGCAGAGGATGCAACAGAACGATGTGATATAATTAAATAAAGTAAAGCGAAATAATACTTTTGGGTGCTATGTTACAATCCCAGTCCACAAGTACAGTAAAATAAATAGACCCGAAGTCTGACAGCCAATTGTTCGACATCAAATAAGCTCAGACCAGGTCAGGAGCAAAAGCTCGCTCAATTTCGAGGTTCCGCTTGGGTTTCGCATCAAAGGCAAACGAAATGTAGAGACCATCGATAATTGTCGTCAGCGTATCCTCCGCAGCCCCGGAGACGGTGAAGCCTAAATAAAACGATACAAGTCCCACAACCCCAGCATAAACACTCACGGCCGTGCCATCTCTGTTGCTCGCGGTCCATGCCAAAATTGCCATCACCAATGACCAACACACTCTGAATGAGTAGAGAAAGCCTTTGGCTAAGCGATACGCTCGGTAGTCGCAGTCAGCAAAGGCAGGGCCCTCCAGAGCAGCTGCTCCCGTGGCAAGTGGCCCTTTAAGAGCAATGGCTGCTGGCAGAGCCAAAGGATGAATTAATTTTGGAGCGGCAAAGCTCGCTAATACCAGTGCAATGCGGCGTAAAAGCTGGGAGATGAATTTGGGAAGCACAAGAAATGGCACCCATGCTATGCTTCCCAGCAGAGCCGCCGTACAAATAGCACCAAAGTGCTGAGATATTGCTGTGAATAGAGCAGGTTTGATCATTCGTTTCATCTTGGCATCATCCGAGTAGTAATTCGAAACTGTAACCAAGGTCAAAACTGCCTTCTGCAGACAGATAAGCACGCCCCATGTCCACAAGTATACGAAAGTGAACCACGCTGTGAAGAATAAGCTCAACCGACCTTCTAAAAATCCATGTGCCAAAAATACCACCCACAAAAATGCCAGGAACACGGCGACAGCTGCAGTGATCGCCGGTACCACGAGCAAGGGGGGACATTCCTGGATCACATGAGCAGCAGAGACTACCATTTCCGTCGCTTTTCCTACACGATTGCGATTATGTCGCAGCACAGCGGTCCACAAAATAGCTAAGAGCAAGGTCACCCCCGATAGTCCAGCTACCATAATATTTGACATGAAGTGGCCGGGAACAATATAAATGGATCGCAGGAGTCCGTAGATTCCGGCGAGTCCCAGCGGCACTGGTACAAGCACAATCATTCCCTGAACTACAGCTCTAGCGTGTTGGAGCATTAAATATAGCCAGCCGCCCGCAGCCAGTAGTGAAAATATGCCGCACGCTAGGAACTTGCCACTCGACTTAGGGAACAGAGGGTACACACCAATTGAGGATGGCGCAGTTGTGAGATATACAAGAGTGGCCGTGGCCAGTGTTCCAGCCACCAGCATCAGGTATACAGCTGCTACCAGCTGTTCAAGCCGGCTGAACTCCTGCTGGGCCGAGGCCGGGATCTGAGCGACCGGCTGGACTGGCGATGCGGCCTGATTGTGACCTGTCGCTTCATTTACGTGTGGGTTAAGGAGGTGAGTGGCGCAGTGATCTGCGACGTTACTCAGCCTCTCATGATTGCCCTCCGGGCGGAAAATTTCCCCAATTGGCTCTGGGGATCGCCCCAAAAGAAGATCGTCCGGTGGGTCGTCCGAGTCTGAATCATTGTTTTCAGAGGGAATTGAGGACTTGGGCTGTTGTGAATCAAATCTGCTTTGCCAACGGCTAGCTGCACTCGCCCAATTGGGGTACTTACTGCTATTTGTATTGCTAGAAAGAGCATCTGGAGATTCTTCCTGGTCGCTAGTAGTGCTAAGCTGCATGGACTCGTCTACGCGTCGGAGAAAATTTTCTGTGTCAGAGTCCATGCCAGCCATTGACCCTTCAAACAAAGGCGCTGGCCGCGACTTTGAAAGGTACTTGGAGGCGTACTCACTAAACATCGAGCGACTCTAAGGTGAGGGCAGAGAGGGCAAGCCGGGTGATAACATGGGAGATCTGGGCAAGGGCTGGGGCCAGTTTCCGCGCATGGTTTTGTAATGACATATAACAAAACTTTAGTAAGTTAATAATTTATGATGAAATACGTGCGCCAGAGCTCTCGCAGGCTAAGTCTCCCGGCCGCTTGGTGGTATCAAGCGCTTTGCAACTGCAACCCTGACCATTCAGTCGAAACTGTGGAGGAGCTTGGCACGGATGTGGCTTTTAAAGGCAGAGCCTGACACCCGTATGGTTAAAGGGGTGGATGTCAAGTTTAGCATTGACGATCTAGAGAATGAGGAAGTTGCACACTGGGAAGGAGTTCGAAACGCCGAGGCTCGCAATAATATGCTCAAGATGAAGAAGGGCGACCGCTGTTTTTTTTATCGCTCCAATTGCAAGAACCCAGGAATTGTGGGGTTGATGACCATCGAAAAAGAGGCTTACCCTGATCATTTTGCTGAAGACAAGAAACACCCTTACTACGACGCCAAAACGGCCACGAAACCTAATAAATGGGTTATGGTTGATGTAAAGTACGAGAAGCACCTCAATCCGGTGGATTTGAGCGTTATAAAAGCGGACCCAAGACTCAAAAATATGGCATTGGTGAAACGATCTCGATTATCGATCACTCCGGTGACTGAGGATGAGTTTGATGTCATCATGGAATTATCAGGAGAAGTCGAACAAAAACAAGCATAGGATGAATTGGTCTGCGTAGATCGGTGCGTTTCATTGTTTCTCTCAAAATCCAAAACTGTTCGAACCACTGCGTGCGGTCGAATGGCTCGCGAAGCCTGAACGGGACTGAATCGCTCAAGCAAATCTACATGAATATACACCGTTCGTCTTCTAACAGACTATATTCTCATCTCAGACTAGCGGGCTGAAAGCTTCGACGGTCACATTCGCGGAAAACCACTGCGTTCTGGCCCTGGTATCCGGGGTAACCGGACCTAATCGGAAGGGTGTGAGACAAATTCACATAAATCGCATCAACAGCCTAGAAATCAAACACCCTTTTCAATCAAATCATGGGCTCGCATACCCCACTCGCCCCAGGAACCGTCATAAACAAGAGCTGGCTGGCTCAAGAACGGATCAATGGCTTCCTTGACCAAACAAGCAGTCACACCGGAGCCACAACTGACCACAACAGGTTTACCGTCGAGGACACCCAATTTCTCAAGGGCGGCTTTAATTTGGGAATCAGATTTGATGTGATTGCTTTCGAGCACGTCTCCAAATGGCAGGGATTTCGCTCCAGGCATGTGTCCAGCAGCCATTCCGGGGCGGGGCTCGGGCTGGTCACCTAGGAAACGACTGTAGGGACGGGCATCAAGAATATGATGATCTTTATCCTGTACTATGCTTCGCATTTCGTCATACTGGACCCATTTGCCAATCTCGCCCGAGACTTTGTAATTGGAAGGAGCCAGCTTAGTCGGCTCCCCAGACTCCAGCGCGCCTCCCAAAGCTTTGTATTCGGCAAAACTGTCTAGAAGTAGGGATTGCTTGTGATTGAATATATTGAAGATGTAGTATGCTCGCGCGGACGAGAAAAGCGACTGCTTGTCGTAGAATACAAGTGTGTCTTCGGGCTTGATGCCCAGCTCCGACACTTTGGACTCAAATATCTCTCGTGTAGGCATCATGTGCGGGTACGGCGATTCCGATTTGATATCATCAAGATCTAGAAAGAGAGCAGAAGGCAGACGTTCTTCAAGGTACTCTTGGTGGCCGTTTCGAGCGACATTGGGTAGGTACCAGGTAGCGTCAATGGGGATGAATGGTTTTTTCAAATCAATTAATTGTTTGGCGGTGATTCTCATGTTGATTCAGGTGGCGCGACGTCGACTGCAGGTTGTGAGTGTCGTAGTGTTGGTGGGATTCGAAATTTTGCCACTGGGGCCAGAGCTTACCCCGCAGGGCTAGGGCTAGGGCTCGGATCCGATTCCAAAACCACTCGAATTGTATATAGAACACGATCCGGTTGGACGAAGATCGAACGAGGCTCTCAAGTTAAGGCCCTCTACTTCAAGACCAAGACTAGTTCGATGTTGAGATTCTTCAAACGAAATTCTGTACTAGATATACTCTTCTGTACTAGATAAATAATTTAGGATTTGTACGCCTGCACACTGGGCCGCTCACTATTAGCTCCGCGTGAGCCCTTCGGCGAACGAGCACTTGTTTTGCGCACTAAATCGTCGGTGATTGCCTGGCCGACGCTTGGGGTGCGCCTCAGTTTTAAACCTTCGGTCTCGCCGTGTGAAGTTTGTACCTTACGTTTAACCGGCGTGCTTGGAGTCATTCGCGAGGTGGAAATAGCCCTTTCTTCGGACTCCTCTTTTCTAGCGCTGGATGTGCGTCGCTTGATAGGGCTTCCGCAGGAATTTTTGATGAAATTCACGAAACGCTCGCCGTAATCTTCGGAAGGCACCGCCGAGAGTTCCTTTTTGTTGAATACAAACCCCTTGCAAACCGTCTCCACGCGTTTGCGCAAAGTGTAGGCAGTTAAAAAGTCGATGACTCCCATGTAGTAAACTGTTTGTCGCGGCTCATCGTCGGGTCCCGTGCTTTGGTAGCCGCCAAAGTCTCCGTAAAATGCACAATTACGGCGGTCGTCATGGAATGAGACTTCCGAGAGATCTGTGGGATCTGTATCCATCAACTCCCTTTGCAGTCGCAGAAAATCGTGCTGCTCCTGGCTGTGGCCGCGGACATTGGCATGTTTAGTTCCTGGCCCAAATTGTTTGAGGTTCAGAGCCGCATTACCCTTCGCCATGTCATGAATGCCAATGAGCAAACTGTAATCCATAACGTTGATGCGTTTGAGCATGGCGATGTCTTTATCGAGTTGAGCAAAAAGCTCCTCTTTTTTTGTAGGCCCCAGAATGATACGCTCGTGTTTGCGGAGCCAGTCCAAATCTTTGTACACAACAATAGGCTTGGCGTCTGTTGAAGGCTTGTGTTGCCGCCCGAGCGTCGATCCTTTGAGGTCATAGCGGCGATGAATTTCGTAAAGTGCTGGGAAGACGTTGTTCATCACCAAGAAATGGATTTTCCGACCGAACGGCAGCTTGACCCGATGTAGGCCGTAGAACTGCGAAATCAAAGTGTCCGGATTATTTTTCACGTGGTGGTGGTAATCTTTGAGAACCTGGCGCAGGCGTTTGTGCTCTGCGTGTCTGATGGTCTTGATGATGAATCGGTAGTCGCGCGAGTAGTAGAAAAAAGAGCCCGACTTGCCAGGCGAGCCCAGCTCGCTCACAATGTATTTGGCCGTCATACTCATCAAATAGTCGGCCGGGTCGAGGCCAAATAATTTCCGCAGATGTCTGAACACCCACGGAGAATAATCTTTGAACCGGAACATGTGTTTGGCAGACGGCCCGGAGACCCCATCTATATCGAAGGCGATTTCGGTGCTCGAATGAAAGTCCGCATCGATAAGTGGCCGATTAATTTTGGCATTGCAGCGCGAAACAACGTACCTGATACCAGTGAGCATGTTGTACGCAGTCACAAAGTTTTCGTGGCCCTCAGAAATGCGGGTGCCCACAAGAACGTCTTCTAGCGCGCGCTGGGCGGCCTCCTCGTCGGCTGGCGATGTTGCTACTGCCTGCGCTTTTACTTTTTGCGCAGAAGATTGCGATGCTTTAGTTGCCTGAGCAACAATTGCTGGATCGTTCTGGAAATCATGCTCTTCGTCTTCTATTTGCTGTCGCTGTGAAGCAGATTCATCCGGGTCGGGCACGGCATCCGATTCATCCTCAGAGCCTTGAGAGTTGGTATCAGCGACTTTGCTGGGCTCAGTGATAACAAGGCCATTGAAACCGTTGGTCTGAGGTTCTTGCTGCGCATCGTAGAAGTAATCATCAGCTTTTGTGTCTTTATCGTCAACTCTTGCGCCGTGGTTTCGTGGCGTCAGCAAATCGTGTGCGTTGCGGTCTGTATTATTATTTGTGCTCGCATTTGTGTTCGAATTCGTGGTGGCGTTTGTGCTCGTACTTATGCTCGAGATTGCAGGGGCTTCTCTGTTGGAACTAGTCCCCATTCCGTTTAAACCTCCGATAATGCTTCCGTTCGTACGAACAGTCTCTGTGCTGCGTCGCTTAAAACTCTGGCTCTCTCTTTGGCTCAGCGATTTGAGGCTGCGGCTGCCGACACTGTCCCGCTTCTCGTCGTGTTTGAGCGGATAGCTTGATAATTTGCTCACCAACTCATGGAATGGATGGTCTTTGGCCGGAGCCAGCTCTGGCTGCAGCGTGAGCAGATGACTCTGGCTCTGTGCTTGGGTCATGAACAGGCTTTGTGGTCTAGAATGTAGCGAGAAACACACAAATCAAAAAAATAAATCAATGGCGCCCTGCCAGGAAAAAACGTGTTCTCGTTAGTCGCTCTTTTTCCCCTGAAAGAGTTTCCTATCAATTACGAGGTGTGAGATTACCAAAGAAGCAGTGGCTAGGCCCAACCTGGCTTAGCTAGGCGTAGGCTTGTGTAGGGGTGGGAGTGCCTGTGGCAGCGGTTAGGGCAAATGTCAGCCGTGTTGTTCGCTATTGCGGCGTAAATTCGAGCCCCTTCTTCCTAGCTAGCCTGCTTGTAGGCTTGGGCTTGCTCCAATGCACACCGAACACCCCTGGCAAATGACCTTGTAGACAGAGCATGAAATCTTGTAGAGCTTTGTTTTGCTCTCCGGGTTAGAATTATGTTCAAGCCTCGGGGGAATTGAACCAAAGGTTACGCGGCTGCTCCCCGCATATGTCGCTTACGGCGTTCGGGCTACTAAGGCGAAGCACGCACGCCTCAGCCGGAGTGAGTAAAATGCCTAGCGACTTCTTCCATCACGTGATCGGTAGGCTCCGCGCCTGGCAAGCCTTGGTTTGACACGATCCTATGTAAACCTTTTATTAATTTTGCCGAATCCAGTAGGCCGAGCGCAATCAGAAGTAATGCATGCTCAATTCGTTTTAGAGACGCACCTATTCCGGCCTTCGGAACAACTTCCAATCAGCCGAGACAGCCGCCATATGCCTCGTGGCTCACGGAAGAAAAAAGTTCGCAGAGTGCATCTAAGCGAGGAGCAGCTGCCAGGCATGTTTAAACAAGATGCGAATGGGCCAGGCTGTGAGCAGGAATGTTTTTTTTTTCTTTTTTTTTTTAAAGATGACAGAGAAGAGTGAACAAACCCTCATTTGATGCCTATCCTGAAATCATAGCTTCAGACATTTCACAAGTTCTCTTAAACGATGTGTGTTGACCAAATGCCAGCGCTGGTCTAAGATACGCCAGCGGTCTGATTCCTTAAAATTCAAAGCAACGGAACCCCATGGCGCATCAAATAGAGAATAAACCACATGCCTCCATGCGGGATTTGTAAAAACGACTTGCGGCCTGCTGTCTGACGCGCACAGCCGGAATCCACCGTATGGACTCCACTAAGCTGTGGGTCTATCTGCAGTAGCCCGTACCCTGAAGAGCTGCTCCGCAGCTGCTCCGCAGCTGCTCCGCATCAGTCACCAGGCTTAATTCGAGATCACTTTACTTAGTTCGTGAAGAGGTGAAATTTTGTAAACGTCTATTTACCTCGAGCTTGATAATCTAGTTGAAGGAGAGTTTTCAAGCAATGCTTATGGATTACACTTTGAAATGAGTTTGCCCCTTGTGAACTAAGAGAACGTTCGGGCGAAGACTTGGAGGGGGTTCTGCTGCTTTAGACTAGACTACTGTGACCTGCAGCGGTTCAGGATGCCCACCTGCGGGTACTTTTGTAACAAGTTTTCTGATTGCAGCGAAGATTAGCAAGTGTTTTGGAGGAATATGGGTCTAGATCCATTTACACTGGCAAAAAACTGCATTTTAACGAGTCGTGTCTGGTGATTGCAGTGCCGAGTGGGTCTCGCTTTTCCATAGGTTTACTGCTTCTCTATAGCGCTACTTACATCGTGTAGATCTGTGCAACGGTTGAGAATAAATCGGCGTTCGAAGTCTGATGCCTGAAGTCTTGGCACTTCATGGGCTGGAGACAATTCGAAACATGCGCCCGAAATTACTATGGATGCGGTGGTGCCTATTTCGGCCCGGGTTGTCATTGCTGTAGACCGTCCGACAGATGAAAAGAAATGTGTTCGTTACTTGGAAGCGCGCCGAATAGAGCTCTCTACACGGTGCGATGTGAGTCTCAGACTCTCTAAAAAGCTTGGCGGCGCAATGTGGCCCGACCTCAAGTGGTGAAGCGAGTAGCCGATAAGAATAATCGAAGCTAACGTTCTCAAATTTCCCGGCGGGCTTATTTTTGCTGAACTGAGAAACGTCCGATGTTAATGGTATTGATCACGCAGAAGGGTTTGTTTTACAGATAGTCTGCTCGGGACTGATATTATACAAGTAGATTCACTCCATTCTAGTACAGTGCCGAACTGAAATTCTATAGAAATTACTCGGAATGCTATTCGAGACATTAGTGCTTCAATCTTTGCAATTTCTGCGTCGCCGCTAGCAGCACTTTTCGATCACAGGCGAAGCAGGCTGTTTCGAAACCGATTGCATGCCGATATCGAAAAGTTGTTCGACGGTCTCGTAGATGCCAAAAAAAACAACGGGCGGCAGCTAAAATACATTTACTGCTAGCTAATAAATATTTAAAAGCCCTGGTTGTGGGGCGGCGGAATCTTATAGTACATGACTTGCGGCGCCTGGTACTGCACGTACTGGTACACAGGCGCTTGAACCATGCAAGGCATTCCGTTTGCGAGTGCTTGGCCAGCCATCACTGGCATCATCAACAGCTGTCCGGGTCCCCCAGCCATTGGTTGAGGCGTCATTCCCGGAGGGACATGGACGGGACGGAACCCAGGCATGGGCTGGCCCATGGGCGCGGGAACCATGACGGGGCCGGTGTGGTGATTCACAGGTATTTGATGGTGATGGACCGGTTGTTGGTGTGTTTGAGGATGACTGAGTGACAGCTGCGGCGGCTGCGACGGCTGAGGCGGCTGCGGCTGGAGTTGTGACGGTGGATGTGACTGTGGCTGCTGTGCTTGCGGCCGTGCTGACGGCTGTAGCTGTGACATCTGAACAGGACTTGCCGGAATATAACCTTGGTGTGAAGTCTGCTGTTGTGGATGATGCGAAGGGGCAGAGCCATGGTTGTGTCCATACTGAGGCGGGTGGAAAATGTTAGGAGCCGTGACCGAGCGTGGCGGCAAGGGACCAAGGCCAGGGGTCTCATGGGCATCGCTGCGTGCTCTTCGCGAAATGTTAGTCTGCATCTCGCGGGGCCGCGGCTGGTTGTGGATGCGTTCGTACAGGCCGCAAGCATTGCAAACCGACTCGCCTCTCGAGTCTTTGCGCCATAACGACGTCAAATGAGCACCGCAGTTCATACACAGCTGCCCATCTTTTGACCGCTTCTTCGTGTTAATTTTCTGAGTTTTCTCAATCCGGTTGCGAACAGTGTCCACATTGAGAGCACTGCCTATGGCCGTGGCCGCAAACGCCGTGGCCCCAGCGATTTCGGTCTCGTGGGAAGACGCTTCAGAAACAGAATTTTTCGTAGAATTGGGCGCAGAATTACCCGGCGTGGGTAAAGGGGGCTGGCCGGGTTTCGTGCTGGCGACAGCTGTGGTGCCAGAAGCAGCAATGCCTTGTTTAGGCAGGGCTTGCCCCAGCAACTGGTGTAACTGGCCAGCAGTCGAGCTAGTTCTACGAAACGGACCGGCCTGAGTAATAATGCTCTGGTTCGAGATACTGTGAGCATTTGCCCCAGCATTGGCAGCAGTAGCATTGGCAGTAGCACTTCCGCTTGACTTCAAACTCATTCTCCGGAACGGGAAAAATGAGCTGTCATTGGTATTGATTTCGTCAATTGGGGCTTGCATATTGGCCAGCATAAACCCAGCACCAATAAACTCTGAACCATCGATTGATGTGCGCTTAGCCGAGGAGCGACGCGACGAGTCACGAGAGTCAAGGGACTCTTTGCGGAACTCACTAACTCCCACAAAGCCCAGCTGATGCGGCTCCAGCGAACGTCTCCTCTCATCTGGCTTCGCCTCCGAAACGTGTACCTTCGGATCGGCAGCCTTGGAGGGAACCACGGCATCTGCGGTCGTGGTGGTGGACGTTATCTGAGCCTCGGTATTGTCGGCAGTGTTCTCGGCAGTGTTGTTTGCGGGTGTTTCAGATTTACACACTGTCTCCGGCTGGCATGATGCAGTTGGACTGCTCGCATTTCCCAGGTCAGCAGAAGGGACCCCCTCGTCCGCTGGCACTTTACTTAAATTAGTACCACTCAAGCCAGCTTCCTTTGACACCTCCGGCGATTGGGCCGGGGTACCCTTCGCAGAGGGCACAGATGAACCCAGCAGGCTTCCGGATAGTTCCACTCCAGTTTGAGGCTTGGCTCCAACCGTGAAATCAGTCTGGGGCGAACTTCCTGAGCCTGTTTTGGAGGCGGCTTCTGAGGCGCTGGGGTTCAGCAGCCAGCTGAGCGACCCTGCTTGGCGGCCCTCTGGGCTTCGAACAGGACTGCTCATTGTCTAAAGCCTTCTACAATGACGGGAAGACCACTCGGGATGCTTTTTTGCGAGATGGAGCTGGGTACCGCAGAGAGATGGCAAAATCGTGGGAAGGGGCAGGATGGATACAGTTATACCTCGTCAAGTACGTATGCCAGGCGTCGTGCCTCTGAGCTATTTTTTTAGCATTCATGCACGTCTGTCTTGACTAAGTGCAGTGGTGCATGCCCACGACTGCAGTACGTGCGTGCTTGCGTCGACCGCCCAGAAAAATATCCCTCGCTTAGTCGGCAGCCGGAGTGGGGGCAGAAATACAAACGGGACAATGCCCAGGTAGCTCCCCGTCTTATCGTGCTTGGGACCATTACATACTCGGCCCGTCAGTGTAGGGCGGCTCCTGAGCCGTTCGCCAGAGACGTCTGCGGCACAATTGCAACTAGTCTGAACTAATTTATATTATTAAACCACAATAACAGCCCACTTTCCAGATAATCCACGAATTTGCCATACCAAAATGAGGGCTTCCCGTCTCACGGAATCGCGGTATCTCCCGGATAACAAACCCCACACATGCGCGAAGTATAAGACCCATGCACTGCCGAGGCTCAGCACGGCGTTGTTGTTAGTGTAAATGAGGAGAAGTATCATTAGGCCTTTCAATGACGGGGATGACCGAATAGTGTCAGGGTCCTGGCTAGAATATGTGCCGCTACTAAATTTCGTAACTCTGTTCAGTTCTTCCGGGGAAGAAACAAAATTCTGCAGAGGCTGTGGTCCTCATAGCAGCTTGCGATTTTGGGTACGGCCTTAAATTGTTCCAGGGTTGAGGAGCCACCGCTGACGGTCAAACCATTCAGTCCTTATTCCTTCCACTCTGCCCAGCTAGTCGAAACTTTGCCAAGCTTTCCAGCCGCAGCAATGTGAGCCATCTGCCACTCATCTCATAGTTTAGCTTGTTTCAAGCACTTTTCGATCGATAGGCACGCTGCATCGGGCCGTGCAGCGGGGCGCTTATACCCATTGCTAGATTGCAGCGCGATCGGCCCGTTAAATCCACGGACAACTTGGACTATGTGAGCGAAACACACACTGTCCAGCCCCAAATTTACATTACCGACTACGCGTGCCGAGCGCACGCGCCAGTGCTGTGCCAAGTTGTGGGACGATGTGGGGGGAGCGGGGTGAGAACACTCTGCAGCTCTGCAGCTGTGCAATCCGCCGCCCAGAGGTGGCAGCGAGCCTAACTGCTCCAGGCTGCATGACGCTTCAAGCGCGTACACCCACCGCAGGCCCTTCTACGCACGATAGCCCGAGCAGCAGCAGTACCTAGTACCAAGTGATCGCAACACGCAGATAACGTCTTGAGCCTGTCTCGATCTTCATTTACGAATCATCTGAAGCCCAAATAGACTGATTAACAGGTAGCCGGCGCTGAGCACTTAAGCGGAAAAGATTTTTTTTTAAAATTAAGTCGCGCTCTAAGCGAACTCCAGCCTGATCACGAGATTCTCAGTGCCATTAAAATAACGCTTCCATCCCGTCAAATTCTGCAAAAATTGTATTCAATAACTAACCTGGAGTAGAGTTTTGTGACACAAGATGACTCAGCGTGGAACCCCCACCGCTCCCTCTCTCCTCCCACGCACAGAGAGCATAAGCACATGAAGGCAAGGGCGGGCGCGAAGTGTTCCGGGCCTTGAACCATCCGGTGAAGCATGCGGCAGAGCAGTGTAATGTTTCGAGATTAGCGTCCGAACCAGCGTTTTGTTCGATTATGCGTCTGGCGCAAGACTTAAATAATGTTCGCAAGCCGTCCATCCCCATTTCTTTTTGAAAAATTGCCCTGTTTCTTATTTGTTTTTCGCAAAATTAAGAAGGTGGGCACTTTGCGCCAAACTCATTTCGCTTACGCGTCATCGTCTAAAGATGTATGCACAGCCTTGACGCATAACCTCCGATTTCGTCTGCCGCTGGACCAGTAACGGTCTCCAAAACTGGACTGGACTAAATCTCATCTGCTGAAGCGCAAACTCATCACGCTGTGCGCCATTTTAGGGGATTTAACAAATCACGCAGACCCCCTCGCCTGTCAGTAGAAGGCCCCGTAGGAGCCACTGATCACGCTAGTTTTCAGCGCGTTTGTACCTTCTCCACAAGAATTACATCCCCTATCTTCAATAATCGATCTACACTGCACCTCGACCAGGGCCTATTCGGGTCGCCGATCTGAAAGATTGTACCTCGCGCATTGTAGATCACTCAGAAGACGGTACTAGCTGGGCCCCTGTCCGAGCAAAACGGTTATATAGTTTCAGTGGAAAATACTAAATTGCCGCGGATAATAGCCACAAAAATTTCACAGTATTAGACTCGATATTGGGCTGAGGACTCAGATTTGGGGTTCGCCAAGGCGCAGAATCCTGGCTGCCTGTGGCTTCGTGTGCCGTGAAGTTACTGCGCTGGTCGAGCTGCAGGTACATGCTGTAACCCGTAATTTGTCAACAGTCTCCTGCAGGTGCTCTACTAACGATCTGCAGACCGGCAGGCACTAGCAGGAACCTGAGCCTCTAGGACTTGCGCTATTTCTTGCGGCAAATTGCAGTCCTGGAGGGGGCAAACAGTCCATAATCCCTCAAACACGGCGGGGGCGCGAGCGAGTTTGAAGTTCTTCTATTTTTGCCTTTAAGAGCAAGGGGATTTGTTTCATGTTTGAGAGTCCTCAATGACTTTTTAAGCTGGTTTATCTTCCAATCATAGTCATTCCCGTACTCCAGAGCTCCATGCAAGACAACAGCGTACCTCTTGCGTACAACAGGTCCTGTGTGAGGAGTATCAAGCCCATGCAGAATGATAGTGTAACTGACTCGACATTCAACGGTCAAGCGTTTTGCCAAGTCATCAAGAGGATCGACCCCAAACCCAAGTCAGAATCTATGCGCTGCGGGCAATTCGAACAGTTGAATGCGTGCAGGAGAGCAATCCGAAAGGTGCGTGAAATTCTTGCAGATTAGCTTGCGGGTGGTGTGAGTAGGAAGCATTTGAGGGAAAATGTGCATCCGATGAAACTCCAGTTTACTATGGCAATCGTAGCCGTGCATTTCTGCCAATTTGCAGCAAACACTACAAGATCTGCCGGACCGCTTGGCAATCCGTTATGCAAAACGCAGGACCGCCGTCGATCCAGGGCCCGTTGAGTCAGCGCGCAGGGGCCACCTGCAGATCGCCTGCACCAGGGCAGTTGCCAGTCTTGCCAGACGCCTGCAGGAGTGTCTCAGCGGCTGGTAATCAATTTTGAATTTAGTTGACGGTTCAGCAGGACGTGGGGTTTATAACGTGAGCGACTGCAATTCCAAGACAGCTAGATACAAGAATATGTATGAGACCAATTGTAGAACCGTTTCAAAAAGGTAGAACCGGAGTTTGTTGATATAAAGAGCGCGCCTTCGAGAAACCTGCCAGTAAATTCCTGAACGTAGATCGGTTCGATAGAAGGTGTCGAGTGAGCTCGGGGCCAATCTTTCTCAAGCTAGAATTCGCAAAAATCTTCCTACATACGTTTTTAATGGTTAAAAACTGTGAGGCGCTTGCGTTCAACTGAAAGCTTCAAAAGCACCCAGACCCGCTCGATTCATCGGGCTGAGAGACTCGACCCAATGCGGAGAGCTCGCCAAGAATCTGGGTGCTCTGTCTCGGCGTGCGTTAGCGATTGATTGCTGGGCATCACGGTGCATCGTGAGGATAAGTCGATAATTTAACAGAGAGTTTTGTGAGGTGGGGGTGCACTTGGCACTCTGAGGGACCCGTCCCACAAGCCTTGGCCAAGCACATCGAGAATTTCAGGCATACACTGAATCCACCGAGACCAATATTGCATATTTTCAGTAGATACCTGCAGCTAGAAGTTGATACAGATTGCACGCGCACTGCAGGATTCGAATCGTCCTGCAAATAGATGTCGCTATAAACACACATCCCTACGAACGGATATTCTGCGAATAACCCTTCCTCCAAAGCGCTATCCCTGCTATTGAACTACCTGCATTTATAAGCCTCGATACGTCTGTCCAAATGCGCGCTGAGTTTGTGGGACAAGGATCGCGCTGGGCCCGTACAATGCATAGTGGGGAGCAGAAGAGCCGATCGTGTTGGGGTATCGATGATATCGCAGCATCGGATGGTTCAGAGCCGGGAAGAGGCGTAGAAATCCGCATCAAGAGGTGAAACCTCTGTGTCAAGCTCCAATTATGTTCTTAAAACTCCCACGCGTCTATCAGTGGTGAGCGCATGACTCGATTTACGCCCCAAGCCTCGACGATCGATTGCTTGCACAGGATGACTCGCCGCCCGCTTGGTATTCGATCGACATGCTCAACAAATCAAAGAATAAATAAAAGGTCTATAGATTATACAGCGTGCTGTTCTCGTCCTCTAGAACGTAGGAGTTGTGGACCAGCTCGAACACAACCTGTCTTTTGGGCAGCTTTGGGTGGGCCATTGCCAATCTGACTTGGCCCTCGATCGATCCAAGAAGTCGAATATCTTTGCCAGTGATGACCTGCATCAAAGGCAGTCTAGACGAACCGGCCTGGTCAATTTTGCGTACCTCGACAACTTCGGAATTCACTATAACCAGGTAAGGTGCGGTATACGCGATTGACGTGGCGTGCGAAACAAACTCAGTGATAGGCGCAGTAGAGACGCCCTCTTCGTCAACCAAGGCGCAACCCCACTCGTAACAGCATGCAAATGTCCGTGCAGAGACCCTGAATATCTGCAGGGGCCGGCCATAAGCGGTAACAGGAGTGCCCTGCTTCGATACTGGGAAAGATCGAGGCTGCTTGTAGTCCATTGATAAAAACAAAAAGCCTCGGCTTGAATGCAACACCAGACATTCATTAAAAGGTGTCAGGCCGTATATATCGCCTGAAAACTGTCCTCGATCGATCTCTCGGAAATAGGACGTTCGTGTTTTTTTATCGAGGGTGATCTGGATGGGCTCGATCACTTTGAAGGACGAGCTCGTCAAGTCTTGCTGAATGTACACAACCACCAAACGATCGAGAAGGAAGGCAGTGTAAAAAGAAATTACTTTGCGCTGCTTGTTCAAACGCCGGCCCCGTGGCTTCTTGTTCGTGGTCTCGAACCCCACTACCTCAGACAACGTATACCAGATAAGATTGTGATCGCTCATAACCAGCAGTAGATCCAACGACTCAAGCACTTGTATATCAGACACCTTAGGCAAGCCCAGCACTCTCGTCCACTCGTCATCGTCTTTTTTCACAAACAAACCGAACTCGCACCCTAGCAAGAATATGTCATTCGCGCAGCAACAGCTGAGGACTCTGGTCTCTGCTGAAGCCAGCGGCAGCGGGTCATTTCCCAAACAGCGCAAAACAGTGGTGTTTTGTGGCTCCAAATGCAATTGCGGTGCCTCAAAGTAGCTGAACACAGCTGTCACAAGTTTGAGGCGGAAAGGCTCGCTATTTTTGGCAAAACTGGCCACGGCAAGGGCTTCTTTCGCTTCTAGAATGCACTCAGCCCACCTCTGTCTCTCTATATTGCTCGAGGCATACAGCGTGTAGGACGTTCCTTTCCTACCCAGATGCGTTAACTTGATGGGGTAAAGCACCTCCTTCTGCTCCAAAACTGTGGCAGGCTGGACTCCGCCATTTGATGCCGCATTGACTTTAGGTTCATCATCAGCAGTTCTCGTCAAAGTGAGCCTGGAACCAACTTTTGTCTCCCCGTCATCGCTTGCTCCCTCGACTACCAAGAACTCCAGCGGAATGGGCCGTTTTGTAATGTAGAACGCTTTACCCTTCATTCCTTCTTTGACTTTCGACAGTACAAAAAAGTTGTCTAGAAGAAGCACGTGCGACGCAACCCAGTCGACTCGAAAGCCGCCTTTCCGCAGCAGCTCACCGCGTCTGATCAGCTTGCGTTTTTTGTCGTCGAGCCGCAAATCCGCGGTCACATCCGAGGACTTGAAAACGATATGCGCATTCAGGTTATCCACATCAAGCGTCCGCTGAGCCTTGGCTATTTTCTCGTCACACTGAGACGTGGCTTTCGTCACGAGTTCGATGGCTCGACTCAACATGCGATGCTCATCTGAAGATTCAGGCGTGTGGGCCAGAATTGCCGAAAGAAGCAGCTTATAGCGAGCCAACCGGGGCAGAACTCGCGAGAAGTAGAACGAGTGCGGCACGCCATTCAAGGACGGATCACGGGCGGCACGAGCCATCCACGTTTGTAAAGCACTCGATTGCTCCAGCTCTCGTCTTAGGTGGTGATCTGTAGCCAAATAATCGTCCGCATACTGCAAATAAGCTGGCTCTGCCTCGCTGATCCACTGGCAGATCAGATCGCCAACCCCAAGAATAAACGGTCCCTGCTGTCTCTGGCGCTGTCTTAAATTGGCTCGCAGTTTGTCGTTGTGCGAGTGGACTGCTCGAATGCGATCAAAAACATGGGCACAGAACCACGCCTGCTCAGTCATAACCGATGGCTCGTCCTGTAACTTGCCGTACACTTTCAGATAGACGTCCAAATCACGCACATAGGCCTCTTCAGTCATTATCAGTTCGTGCAAACTGTACTGTTGTTTCACCATTGGACGCTCCACTTCTTCAAGGTTTACCTGCCAATAAACGGCCCAGTCCATCTCCAAAGAACGCGTGGTGGATCTGATGCTGGCGTGACGTGAAACATTGCGATTCAAACTTTTTAGCTGCGCAGCCGTCAGGTCCGAAGGCTCCATGACCGGCTTGAGATAGTCAGGCGGCTGCAGGCGCAAATTTTCCAGCTCAGAATCCAAAGTCTGGCCATCTCGTTTGCAGCGCGACGAATAGCATCGGAGAGAGCCACCAATCGTGCCAGAGTAGCATCCGTCGCCACATAGCTCTGTCAGAACACCTGAGGGCTGGGCCGTGTGATTAAGTCTGACAACTTTTTCTCGGCTCAGAAACCCTTGTAACTGGAGCGAGCTTACTGCTTGCAACGCCAGTGCATCGGCCTGCACCCAATTGAGGCCAGGACACTTCCAGCTAAAAAGTTTTGCCAACGCAGCAAGCACGCTTTGCTGGCTGAAACTTGCATCGCTGGAAGCGAGAAGATGTTCGAGCCAGGCAGCAACGGCTGAAAGCAGACTCGGGTTTGCACATGCCTGTAGATCCTCTATAGTCAAAGTTTCTGTAGAGAATTGCGGCCGGACCCGGTGCATCGGTGGCAGTTCCGGCAGATTCAGGGGCATCACGAGGCTTGGGCTCACAGCCTCGGTGTTCAATGATGATTTCCAGCTGTCAACATGCGGCATTGTCCGTCGTGAGGAAGGATGAAGTACTGACGGGACAGAACTCAGCCTGGTCGGAGTCTGTCCGCTCGAAACTGAGTCCATAGATCCCGCAGATCGCTGGCTATACGGCGGATTAACCACATCGCTCGGTAATTCAGTAAACGGCTCCGGAAATTTAATCACGGTTTTATCCGGAGAAGAAGGATACTCGAGTTTTGTGGTAGGTAAATTGGTTCTGAGCGGACTTCTTGCTGGTGAAGCTGCGGCTCTTGGTACCGGCACGGCTGGACTTGCTGGGCTGGCAAACCCATGTGAGGCGAAATTAGGAGTCTGAGGATAGCTAGAGCTTGCAGTAGATGCCGCTGAACCAACTGAAGTCAAAGATCCGCTGCTCCCAGACGGATTACCGACGGGTTTTCGCGGAACTTTCTGGGGTACGTTAGCGGCTGGCGCTACTGGAGTCGCCAATATTTGCCAAGAATACGGGTGATTGGCTAGCTTCACTTGCGATTGAAAATAATTTTGAGCCTGCAGAGCAATCTCCTGCTCTTTTTGTCGCTGCAATTGCGCTTGAAGCTGCTGCTGCCGCTCGTAATCTGCCAATTGTTGTTGATATTGCAGAGCTGCTGGATCTGTGGGATGGAAAAGCCGTGGCTCTGGAGGTCTCACTGGGACTTCGGTTTGCACACTTAAACTTGGCTCAAATTTGTTGGATCCCTGCATCGAGCTGGACGACGAAATGCTCAATGAAGGCTGGGGGATCACGGGACGAGCCCCATATGCCGGAACTCCGGGACCGCTTCCTACTGGTCTAGGTCCCCGTACTCCTGCAGGGCGCTGTCCCACCTGGAATCCGGCTGGTTTTACGGGCAAAGGCGGGGGTTCGCGATCCATCGCCAGAAACTACGTGATCTGTTTATGATCCGATTTTGTGCCTCTGGGGGACTCAGGCTAGTTTAGTCACGCGATGATTCAAGATGGTAATTAAGATGATAATTAGAGCAACTGGTCTCGGGAATTCGCGACCCTGTGTCTCAGCCTGCCTGTGCCTGCCTAAGCTTGCGTTTTTCTACTGTGGTGGGCCAAATACTCATGTTTCTGCGATGAATATCGACCAAATTTACGAAATATTGGCACAAACTGTCTGCCATCCGAAAGGCTCGTTGGGGGTGGCGCTGGCGATATTTTACCAGTCAGATTTCAGCGTTTCAGTTGCGGGAATCTGTGCTCTTCTCTGGGCAGTATGCGTCTGTATGTGGTATTTGTTGACCTGGGTCAATCTGCGGATAATGCAGTCTCTAGTGGGGCCCGGCTATGCCTCTAAATGTTTGCCGCCACCTAGTGGCTCTAAACAAAAAGAAATCGTAGTCATAACTGGAGCTTCTAGTGGGCTTGGCCTGGCCCTGGCTGGCTTCTGTATGGCCCAGGGATGCCAGGTTGTGACTATAGATGTAAAACCTATGCCTCTAAGTCTGGGCCCTAATAGTCAACATTTTGAAGCGGACGTGAGTGATAATACCTCCGTAGCTCAAATTGCGCTAGAACTAGCGAAAGTGGGGCCGCCCAAGCTTGTGCTGTGCTGTGCAGGCGTGGCCCTGAAAGCTCAATTGTCCGAGCGGAATATGTTTGCTGAGCAGAGGCGACTAATCGAAATAAATTTTTTGGGCACGCTCAATGTGATGCAAAACTTCGTGCCCGCTATGAAAAACGCAAAGCATGGAACCTTCGTGGCCGTCGCATCTACCACCAGTTTTGTAGCGCCGGTAAATGCTGGCGCTTACTCTGCATCTAAGGCTGCGGTTCGCTGTTTAATGGAATCTCTACGGCATGAACTACATGGAACCGGTGTGGGCACATTGTTGATTACGCCGGGCCAGTTGGACACGGCAATGTTCAAAGATGTCAAAACTCCTGATCAGTTCCTGGCCCCAGTCATACCTGTTTCTGATCTTGCTGAGCATATTGTTGCTAAATGGCGTGAAGGTTTGGTTGGCGAACTCATAGTGCCGTTTTATGGTCGGTTGTTGCCGTTTTTGACGCTTTTACCTTCGGCCGTCTCTGATTTGCTTCGATTATGGAGCGGTTTGGATAAATCAATGAACACATTTGTGAATCAGTGACTCAATTGGCTCCGATAGTACGCAACAACTATTCAGGGTCTTGTTTGCTTGCAATTACCGACCAATGCACCCGGAAGCGTTCAAAGATGTCATGCATCGCTCAGTGGGCCGTATCTACGTCGCTCCTTATTTATCGTCATAAACTTTTGCACAGTACGTACAAAACAAGAAATTTCGTACAATTCACAATAGCAGTACCCATTAATATTTATTTTGCGTCTTCACTGGGTCTTCTTAGCCAAGTCGCCCAGCGCCTCAGTAATTACGACCTTGAACTTTTCCTTGGAAACACGACCATTGAAGTCAACAAAAGAGTTGAACGGCGCCTTCGCTACTTTCTCGGGCCCACCATTCACTGAAACTTTCATAACATACTCGCCCTGTGGCTTTTTTCCCTCGGTTTTGATATAAACTGTCTGACCGGTTTTGGAGGTACCAATATAAGTTGCCTTTTTCTCGACTATTCTGAACCAAATGAAAGACAGGATTTGCAAAACAAAGTAGGCGGTGACGCCCAGAGCGATATAGATGTACGACGCGTGCCAACCTATCTTTCTTTCGAGCAAAAATATACCTCCGGCGATGGCTACTGACACGTAACCGAATGCCAGGCGAATGAACTCAAGAGTGTGATTCTGCTGGAGCTCGAAATCGTCCAGACAGTACTGGAGAATATCGTCAGCAGCCGCCTTGAGATCTGGCACCGAGTAAACATTGTACAACGGCATTTTTAATTGGTATCTTCGAGGGTCTGCTCTGAAAGGGGACGGGGTGATACCCACAGCGCCCGGGTATTACGTGTGGGGCGGCGTTCGTGGACGGTCTCGGTGTATTGCCCTAACCTGCCCACGGACCCCAGACAAGCTTAATTACGCTCAGCGCCTCGAGAAACAAACTCTTTAGATACACTTTGTGTGACTCCAATCACCTTACTTTTTTTTAACGTCACAGCGCACGAGCAATTGCTCTGTCTTGAAATGCCCCGGTATATTTCGCTGGCGGACTTCGATCCTGAGGGAATATACTCGCAGGGTCAGACTGCCAAGAAGAAATCGTTCGCGAGGGGCTCGTATTCCAGCCATAATGGCAGCAATTCAAGCCGCGTCCGTGCCAGATCGGAGCGATCGCTCACTTCGAATGAGCATGTGAATGTGACGTGCCGGTTTGTGGTGAATCCGCGCTACAAAATGTCAAATTCGCCCGACGACATTGTTCCTCGTGAAGAAATTCTTCGAATCGTGGCGCCGGCTACCGAATGTCCCATCTGTTTAGAGACCGCTCAGGTTCCTCGGATGATTGAATGTGGTCACATCATGTGTTTACCGTGCTATCTTCGTTTTAGAAGACGCGCTGAGGATCGCATCTGTCCTATTTGCTACAAAGTCGTGCCTAGCCAGCTAACGCCGGTCTCGTTTTCCGGCTGGGATCCACAGTTTGCGCCGCAGATTGGCCATGAAGTTGTTCTCAATCTGTGCGTGCGCAAGCCAGCATCGCGCAGCCCGGAGATTGTAGATGTTGGTGGTGGCTTTGGTGCTTTAGATCTACTAGGTCACGAGCCGTCGCCTTCTGTCTCTACTCGGTTACTGCACGAACGAGTCGTTTATGGCACACCTGAGTACCTGCGAGCTGAGTCTCGGCGTGAGTTATTGTGGCTAGAAGCCGAAAAAAAGCGATGGCTTGAGGAGTTCGATACCACTGACGAATTCAAGCCAGCCATAGCGCTTCTAAGAGAAGAACTTTCGACTGCCAATGGGTTGGAGCCAAAAGAGGGCTGTGAAGCTCTGAACAAACAGAACTTTCGCTCTCATACCACACCGCAATTGAATATGAGCGCTCTCACCATTGAGCCGCCCCGCGAATTGAGATTTTACTCCACCGCTTTCGAGGCGCCCACGACTTACATTTTGAGTCCACTGGACACGACCGTTCTCAAAGCAGCATTCGGCGACTATGCAAACTTTCCGGCGGTGCTGCTTCCCAGAATAGACAACATTGTGTTCACTACATTGGACCCTGGGCTGCTGAAACGCACCAAGTATCTCTCTTTTCTTCCGATGCGGTCAAGCATTGCTTTCCTGGAATGCGACTGGCGCGAAACAGTGAGCCCTGAAGTGCTCAAAAAATTCTCGAAGCAACTGTCTGAGCGACGCAAAAAACGCAAAGCTCAGGATCGACGCGAAGATGCGGCGAAAAAAGACGCAGACCGCCATTGGGATCTGCAGATGAAGGCCGATCTCCTAGATGAGGTCCCGCTTCCACAAGCGGCCCCCAAAATCGATTTTGCCAGTCTTCCAATGCTGCGTCCAGGAGCTCAGGTCAAAGCGCAACAGGTTCAACGTAAACAGAAGGATTCTGATGACGCTCAGCGCGAGTTTGAAGAGATGATGCAGAACGCATATGTGCCGCGCAAGGGACGCAAGAAGGTTGTTCTCTGGAACAATTGATCTATCTCAAAGCCGTACTCAGAAACACGCAACACGACATCACAAATGAACGCATCAATACGACTACGCACATAATCACATATAGATTTTTTGTTACGTTTACTGTTACACAACGTGGTGCGGCCACGATCCTCCGCTCTAAGTTCAGCATTTCTTCTCGAGTGCCTCGACCCGGGCGGTCAAAGCCTCAATTATCGACTTCAGCTCGGCAATCTGTGAATCCGCTGAGCCGGAGCCAGAGCTCGAAGCAGAACCGTTCGAGGAAGCTGCAGATTTGGCCTCTTGAATACTGCGGATCTTGGCTTTGACCAAATCAGCTTTGGAAGGCGAGGCAGAGGCGGAAGAAGACGTCTCAGAAGTAGATGACGCAGCCTTAGACGCTTCAAGTTTGGGCTCGGTCTTCTGTTCGGGCTCTGGGGTCTCTGCTTTGATCTCTTTTTTAAAGTCTGCAGCTTCTTTATCAGTGGGCTGCACCTTCGACTTCGTTTCGGGCTTGGGCTCATCCCAGCCCTCAGCATCGGACTCCTCCGCATCACCTTCTTGTTCGTTATTTTTCTCTAAGAACGCCTTCACGCCATCGGTGTCGAATACTTTGTCGGGGGCCGTTTTGAGAGGAGCAGCTTTGATAGGAGCAGCTTCTGGCTTGGGTGTGGGCGCAGGAGCTTTAGGCTCTTCCGGCTCCAGATCAACTTTAGCCGCGCTAGGGTCAGCTTTGACGGTCTTTTCCTCAAGCTCAGACTTCGAGGGTCCGCTTTGGACAGGCTCCTTGACCTCCTTAGTCTCCTTGACCTCCTTAGTCTCCTTGGTCTCTTTAGTCTCCTTGGTGTCTTTCTCGGAAACGTCGGCCTGTTTGATTGGTGAAGGGGCCTTGCCATCGTAAATATCTTTCCAACTCTGAACTAACGGCTTCACAGTCTTGCCCTTGCACCATTCGCCCGAGGTCAAGGCTGGATGGGCAGAGCGGCAAGTCGTATAGATGTCTTTCAAGAAGCCCTCAGCCTTGCGAGGCACGCGGAAAATGATCGGCTCAATCATCGTCTCGTGAACCTTGTAAATTCTCTGGACTTCATGGTCGCGAACATCGAGGTTACGGTCGATAATGTTGCAGAGTCCGCGCTGGGGGATGTTGGACTTGTAGCTGAAAAGATCGAACAGCTCGTCGTCGATAAATTCCCAGTATGAGATGGTCGAAGTTCCACGTCCGCCAAGGTACAAAATCGACGTTCCTTCGTCGTAAAACGGAATATTTACGCCAGCCATCTGATCCAGAGTCTTGAACCCCCAGATCGGACCCTTGGCCACGTCTGTGGTATCCCACACCGCGAGCTGGCGATCGCTCAATTTGGAAAAACCGGTGGTTGCGCATCTGTCGTTATCGCCCAGCCAAACTACTCGCGACGCAGCACCGCCAGAGTGGCCCGGGCCTTCGGTCAACACCTTCTCGTTCCGGACATCCCACACCCTTATTTTGCGATCGCGAGAAGTGCTCACAATTTTCGAGCCGTCGTACGACCACGCAAACGAGGTGATGCTATCTTTGTGCTGCAAATTGTACAGCTCCTCGCCGCTCTGCAGATCCCAGATCTTAATCGCGTAGTCGAGGCCCGAGGAAGCAAGGATGTTCTCGGCAACAGGATTGAACGAAAGATGGCCCACCTTCTTGCCATGGCCCTCCAGAAACTTGACTGGCTCAACATCCTGGACTTTATCCAGCTCATCAGGCACCTGCATGGGATTGAAGCCCTCAGGCACTCGCCAGACACCAATCGTGCCATCATCCGAAGAAGAAACAACAACCTCGTCATCAAAGGGGTTCCACTCTGTATCTAGCACCGTTCCCTTATGTCCGTTAAAAAGCGGGCATCGGTCGGGCAATTTGCCAGGAAATTCGGTGGGAAGCACAGCAAAGGCACCTCCGCCCGAGGAATTCCAATTGAGCGAGACGTACTTGCCATTGGACTTCGCAAAGTTGCTGTCGAAAGCGTTTTTTGTGAGCTTAATGTTGTCGAAACACTCGGCCTTCTTGACCGCCTGGCCGTAGACATGGCGGTATTTGGACGACCGAACTAGATCCATCCTGGTTGAATTTGAGAGGTTATCAAAGCTCGAGGCTGGCTGGGAGTGTTTCGTTTGTTTAGCTTATGTTGATGACGATGTAGGGCTAGGGCCTGCAGCAGTTCCCAGTTCGGGAAGGCACAGGCCCGAGTAGATTGGGCGAAAAGACTCGAATAGATTCAAATCGGCTCGAAGACTCGAATGGATAGATTTGGGAACTATACAATGGCACGGTTTGCGGCACTCGTCGTTTTTCGCAGTTCTCGAATCGTACCCGAACAACTGCTAGCTGTTATCATGTCCACAAGGGTTAGGATCTCCACACATGGCTTGGACCAATCGATTGCATATGAGGTTGGCGGGAAGCACTCAGTCTTGTTGCAATTTCCAAATTTGCGCCGCGCATCTGCTCTTCTTCTTTTACTTGTTAATGTTTTTCTTGAAATCTGTTCATCCCATCTGCCCAGCCATCAGCCCGCCCAACATTACATCACTCTGTCGCTAGCTAATCAGACACATCATCATGCTTCAAACTGTTTCGCCAATCACGAACGAAATCATCATTGAGACCGCTGAGGCCTCTTCCGAGAGTGTCCAGGCCGCAATTGAGCTGGCCGGGAAACAATTCGCGTCTTGGGCTGCGAAATCGCTCGACGATCGCAAGGCAATTGTCAAGAAGTTTGCCGATCTTCTGGAATCGAAGGCTGACGAACTAGGTCTCGCTATCACAAACCAAATGGGCAGACCCATTCAATACACTCCTGGCGAGGTCAAAACCGCTGCTTTGAGAACCCGCGTGCTTCTGGGCTATGCCGATGAAGCCTTGGAGAGAAGAGATGTCGATCCCGAGTCAAAGCCTGCATTCACCAAGTATCTGACCAAGGAGCCTCTGGGTGTCACTTTTGTCATTTTCCCCTGGAACTATCCTTATTTGTGTTTGGTGAATGGACTTGTGCCTTCACTTTTGGCGGGTAATGCTGTGCTAATCAAGCCTAGCCCCCAGGTGCCCCAGGTAGCTGATGCGGTGGTGGCCCTGATTGAAGAGGCCGGTGCTCCGAAGGGTCTAGTTCAAGCAATTCATAGCGGCGATAACTCTCTTGTTGCTGGCATAGTGAAGAACCCAGCCATCCAAGCCGTTTCTTTCACAGGATCAGTTGAAGGCGGCCTGGCTATCCAATTGGCTGCCGCTGAGGCGCGTAGAACTATTCCCATTGGACTCGAACTGGGTGGAAATGACGCCGCTTATGTCCGAGCCGATGCGGATATCGATTCTACAGCCGCTAACATTGCCGACGGTGCGCTGTTCAACTCTGGACAGTCCTGTTGCTCTATCGAGAGAGTCTACGTCCACGAGTCGATCTACGATAAATTCCGCGACGCAGTGGTTAAAGAAGTTAAGGGCTACACTGTCGGTGATCCACGCAAACCAGGATTCAGTCTGGGTCCACTCGTCTCTACTCAGAGTGCCAAACGAGTAAGGGGCCAGGTTGAAGCTGCCTTACAGGCTGGTGCCAAACGGCTGGTCGAGGAGCCGGCTTCCATGGCCGAGCTGGGGCCCGCCTACCTGTTCCCTCAGGTCCTGGAGAACGTGTCGAAAGACAGTCTTGTTCTAGCAGATGAAACTTTTGGTCCTGTGCTTCCTTTGGTCAAGGTTTCTAGCGATGAGGAGGCTATCGAGCTCATCAACGACTCGCAGTACGGTCTGACTGCTAGTGTTTGGTCTCTCAACAGCGACGAAGCGGAGAAAGTAGCTAACCAGCTCGATGCTGGCACGGTCTTTGTCAATCGCTGCGACTACCCTGATCCGCACCTGGCCTGGACTGGTTACAAGTACAGCGGCCGTGGTGTCTCGCTTTCTCCTTTTGGATTTGGTCTCTGGTACAAGTTGAAGAGCCACCATATTAAGCACTGATTACCGATACTATATAGAAAAGTTTTTCGGGGTTGTGTGCGAATCGATGTTTTGTGATATAAAAGCTCCTCATCTAAAAGCATGGATCAGTTTTACCGAGCCACTTGCAGAATTCAAGGCGACTCTTCCCTTCTGTTCAGTGTGTCGGATCTGATAGATGTCTTATGTGATCTTAGTCTCATTACTTTTGTCGCCGATAATTTTCACACTGTTATGCTCAAATTGTTCTATCGACTTGTTGCGGGCCTTTTGTCGCCCCACGCGACCCCAAGCAAGGCTATTCACGCACCCCAATTAGGCTGGCAACGACATGCGCTGAGTTCTTTGCATATAATTGATTGGACTCTACATACTTAACAGGGCGTGCTAGTGCTGCGAGGTCAAATCAACGGCAATTACAGCAAGGCTCAATTGTTACACACACATTTATTTTGTTTTACGCAGAACCAGCTGCCAAGCTTCCGCTGTGGCCTCGATTGAAATTTCCAACGCCCAACGGCACCTAACCCTCGAGGTGGAGGCGAGCGATCGCGGCGAGTTATCCAGTTGCTGTCGCAATTGAAGCTTGCAACTGGCGGAAGTTTGCTCGAACTCAAGTGACATAACCCGTCAAGCCTTGAACTCACTATATTTATTCCCCGACCTGGTGTCAATGCGCCGAAGATACAAAAAGTAGCCCCCAAGCACGCCATCTGCAAGTATGGCCTACCTGCACGTGCTTTGGCGCAAGCGACCCTAGGGCCAGGCTGGTATATAAGAGGCCTCGAATTCCCGCACCAATTTCCATCGTATCGATCTAACCCCCACCACAACCCCACAGAATTTAACAATGGCTACTCTGCGTCTTGGTTCCAAAGCCCCCGACTTCCAGTCCGACTCCTCCAACGGCCCCATCTCTTTCCACGAGTACCTGGGCGACTCGTGGGGCATTCTTTTCTCGCACCCCGACGATTTCACTCCTGTGTGCACCACTGAGCTGGGAGCTTTTGCCAAGCTCGAGCCCGAGTTCACCAAACGCAACGTTAAACTTATTGGTTTGTCTGCCAATGGCACCGAGTCGCACAAGGCCTGGATCAAGGATATCGATGAGGTCACTGGCTCGACGGTCAAATTCCCCATCATCGCCGACCCCGAACGCAAGGTTGCGCTTCAGTACGACATGATTGACCATCAGGATGCCACCAATGTCGACTCTAAGGGCATTGCCTTCACGATCCGCTCGGTGTTCATTATCGACCCTAAGAAGACCATTCGTCTCATTCTGTCGTACCCTGCTTCGACTGGCCGCAACACTGCTGAGGTTTTGCGTGTTGTTGACTCTCTCCAGCTTGGCGACAAGCACCGCATCACTACTCCTATCAACTGGACCCCTGGTGACGATGTCATTGTTGCTCCTCCTGTGTCCAACGAGGAGGCCGCCAAGCTGTTCCCTAAGTTCCGCACCATCAAGCCTTACTTGCGTCTGACTCCCTTGGATGTCGAGCACAGCAATTAGCAATTAAATGAGCGGAACCTCCGCTCGAAGTTGTAGGCTCACACATAAAATAACTTAACTGACTTTTTGTTCACAGGTGGCTGTTCTGGCTGGCTCCAAGAGATGCTGAACGATAGATAATTATGACATAGTTGTTTTTGCTTTGTTGTTTTTTGAAACGAAAAGAGGTGCTTGAGCATTTGGTCTACAGGATGCATATCGAAGAGGTATCAGTTCATGATAACACCGCAAGTCGTCCGGAAAATCTCCTATGCACATAAATTAGAACGCACAACTGGTTCACAGTTCGAAATTTGTAGTCCAGTGTTCTCCAGTCAAATCAGCAAATCTAAGCATTTCAAAACATTATATTTGCGGGTCAACCGTTAAAACTCCAGAATTCGGAATTCTAGCTACAATGAGCTCCGAAGCGAGCTACCGGTTTGTACCATACCAGCAAAATGTCTTCGGGCAGTTTGATAATGATATTGAAAATAAAACTGTTGTATATATCTGTACCGACAACTCATCTTTCAACAAATCGGTTCGATGGTCTAGTCGGTTATGGCATCTGCTTAACACGCAGAACGTCCCCAGTTCGATCCTGGGTCGAATCATTTTTTTCCGTCAAAAGATACACAATGTGTACAGTCCATCAATGTGCCAAAAAGGCATTTCGGCTTCTTTTTTGAGACACATCTTTTTTGAGTTGTTTCACAAACAGGCCTGGTTTATCATTCCATCGATGCCCGCTACTGTTTCCGCCAACAGTTATCTTGGAAGCGAATATTCAAACTTGGGCATTTCTTGCTTTCTGTATTCTCAAAAACAGAATGGAAACACTCAAGAACTGAGCTTGCAAGAGCCTTCACATACATTGAGTCTAGGACATATTTGTACACTAACTGTTGCCTGTTGCTTGCGCGTACTGAATCACTCGAAATAAAATAATTAAAAGACTATACTCTCAGGTCTCTCCGAATCGTCCGCAAGCGGTTTTTGATAGTATCTTCCACGCCTTCCTCATCAGGCTTGGCCGTGGTCCATAGAAAAATACACCACTCGATAGAGGCTACAAATCCTAGAAGTGAGGTTGTAACCCAGCTGGCTTGTTCTATAGTCAGAAGACGATTGAAAGAGATTGTCGCAGCCATAATGACGGCACCCACAATCTGAATCCAGGGTCTGCATGTGTACACAAGGGACTTGTAAATTGCGCTGGCAACAAGGTAAATGACTGGTCCCAGCGCGAACACAAGGCTCGCAGTGATACCAGCCTCTTCGCTGGGGTCCTCCAGACTCAGGTCGTTTCCAACCGCGATCACAATAATACCTGCAATTATAACAGCGTGGACGTAGTGGAAGTATGCTCCGATCTGGCCCGGGTTTTCCGCGTTGAGAATCATAAGGGTCGCCTCGTTACTCGAAGTGAGGAAGTAAAAACACCACACAGATATAACCGTCAAAAAACTCGAGAAAGTCACAGACATGAGTTGGTGGTCCCAGGTTTCTTTCTCGGCGAGCGTCTCACCAATCGCTAGCAGAGTTTCGCCCAAAGCGACAATCACAAACAACTGGCATCTCTCTACGATGTGCGCGCCCTCGATATTCCAATCAGAGTATTTTGACCGGCCTAAAATCGGCACAAAGAACCCAACCATTGGCGAACAGAATTCACACAACACTGCCACACCCCACAGAATCATGCGGTTTGTTTCCTCCTGGCTGGCTCCCGCGAACCAGAAAGCCGCAGCTATGAGATGCCAGACAAATATTCGCTGATAGTTTGCGCTCAATCTATGATTGCGGCCCAAAACTATTGCAATGAAGGCAGATTTACCCGCCTGGATACCAACATAAGTGCCGGCTACAACCCAGCCCTTATTTTCGAATGCGTTGGGAATGGCCGCGGCCATCACAGTGGTAGCACACATCATCACAAACAGTAAGACTCTGATCGGAAAAGCTTCTGGATTGAACCAGTTCGTGAGCCAACATGTGTACTGCCAGCCCAGCCATACGGCGAACCAGAGAATGAGAACTTTTACTACGCCCAAGCCAGACAAGTCGTGCAGTAAGAGGTGGCTGATTTGTGTGACAGCGAACACATAAACGAGGTCAAAAAACAGCTCTTCCCATGTGACTCGTGCGTGGTGTCCGTCTCTATCGCGTAGCAGTGCGTGTTTTACTAATTTGCCGTTCTCGTCTACGTCCGGATCGTTCAATTCCATTCTCGATAGCCTCGAACTTCGCTTACTGATTGCGAGTTTTCAGGGAGAAAGCTGCATGAGACTTACATTTCCGAACAGGCATGCTGCATGTGAGTTCAAAGTGCCCAGCTACTCTGGAAGTGGGCGCACGTCAGTATACATAAATATTTTGAGACATATGAAGATGGATTTTGTCCATAGCTTGGAGCGATTCCTTGGATATGCGCCAGACTAAGGATCGGTGTGCCCTTGCAGCACATTGCATTTGCGGGCATTTTCGGGGATTCCGAGCAAAAGCCGAAGAAAACTCCGAAAAATAGAAAGAAAAGAGTATCTCAATACGTGCGCAAGCCTACAGCGAATAGATTTTACTTAGTAGTGTAGCCACCGTTCACAAGAATAGTCTGGCCAGTCATCCACCAGCCCTCGGAAACCAGGAAACGGACCCAAGGAACGATATCACCGATATCAGTCAGACCAGTCTTGCTAAAAGGCGAGAGTGCTGCAGCAGTCTTGTGATACGCCACTGCATCAGCGCCTTCCTGAGGGTAGAAAAAGTTGGTGTCCATGGGACCGGGACCAATGGCCGTGACTGAAATACCACGCTCACCCAGCTCCTTGGAGGCAGCGCGGGTGTAGTGCTCAACTGGAGCCTTGAGTCCGGCATAGGCAGCGTAGAAAGGGGTGTATGCACCGAGAAGGGAAGTGACTACAGTCAGAACTTTGCCGTTGTCGTTGACGAAGTTGCCAGCCTCTTTCAAGAAAAAGAAAGCTGACTTCGAGTTGACGTTGGACATCTCGTCAAACTCGGACTCGCTGATCTCAGCCATCGGCTTTTTCAGCACTTTGCCAACAGTATTGATGGCAATATCGGGGCGACCAATGGCAGCCTCTGTGTCTTGGAACAGCTTAGTGACATTGGCAGCCGATGTGAGGTCAAGTTGGATAAGTACAACCTGTGCACCAGCAGCTTTAACCGCCCCGGCAGTTTTTTCGACCTCCTGACGAGACCCCTCGCTATTGTAGTGGATTGCAATGGCCTTAGCCCCCTTTTCAGCGAAGTCACGGGCAATGAGACCGCCCAGGTTCTTGCCACCACCGGCAATAAGAACAACTTTGTCTTGGATAGTATGAGAAGTCATTTGCGTACAGGCTTAATGAGTTAATTGAGTTCTTGGCCGCCTTTATATAGTTGAGAAACTCGACGCCATGGGGTAGACCCTACCCTGCTGCGCTAGAATTTTGGGGGTTTGCTCCACATGCTTCGCCCTCGCCCTTGTCCAACAAGCGAGGCCTTTGGTGGTTCGTAGGGTAGAGGTTCATTCAAAAAGAAGAGATTCGAACCTACCGCGCGCAAAGTTTGAACGAAATTCGAGGAAGTCAGTCAAGAGCTCGTCGTAGTCAAATATTTTCATCCACACAATGCCCGGAGATTCACCGACCGATGCAGGGCGGTGCTCCGGCAGATCAGCCGCCGGACGTCCGTCACACTAGAGAGGAGCCGTGATGGCTCCCAGGAATTTTTGACAAAACTAAGAGGCGAGTTGTTGGCAAATACAATAAGTTTATGTAATTTCAGGATTGCATTAGAAAATTTTTATAAATTTGAGGTAGAATTTGAATTGATAGAATGAATTTCATACTCGTTCTTTATACGTACATGTCCTCTGATCGCTTCCGGGCCCTTGCCCCATGAACTACCACAAGCCATTACAACATCCCCAGAAAAAAATGCCTCATTTCACCACCCGATTTTTAATCATAGGTGCAACCAGTTCGCAAACACCGAACCCTAAAATGATTACGCGTTACGCGTCTACGCCTCGAGGTCTTCCATCACGCTGCTGAGTGTAATTCGCGACCCGCAAATGGATGCGGCCACAAGCTTTGTCAAAAGTACATTATTTTTGACAGAACTGCTGGGTTTCCCACCGGTGCAGATTGCTGATAAAGCTTGTGCCCTGGTAGAAAGCGTCCAGGCGCGAATAGTCGAGGGAATTGCAGAGTTCTACGAGGCAGTGGCCAAAGACCAGGATGCTGTGGATCCGGAGTTTGCAAACCCGGCTTTCCGAAGCATGTTTGCGGAGGAGCTCGAGAAGGGGCCAAGTACATTAGCCAGACTGCTGGCAAAACCAGTCACTCGCACAATGGAGCGCTGCGAAGCGTATGTCATGCGCAATATCTTCACAGTTGACAAGGATTTACTTGCACAAGGGTACATAAGATTGCCTGAATACGAGAATTACAGTGTGGTTGAAGATTCTGCAGAAATTGACGGCGAGATTGCTGAACTCGAGGCAGAGCTTGGCCAGGAGATCCAGAGAATTCATGAGCTGCGAGAGATGCAGGCTGCTCAAGAAGCGATTGCTGCGAGTCTGGCTTCGGTATCCGGTATATCTCCCGAGGACAAGGTGGATTCCGAAGAGATTAATGAAAGACTAGAGAGAATTAGCCTGTGTTTGCGTGATTTGGGCGAAATCTCTCCGCCCAAGCGAGCAGTTGATGCCGACACACTGGAGCAGGCTATTTATTTTTAAGAAGTCGCAGTTTGCGGCATTTATTTATCCTTATATTCGAGTATCTATTGCGTTTAAGCATGTAGCCCTAGATTTATATCAGGGTTTTTTGAATGATCTTTCTCGACTGGTAAATTGTTCTTTCCTTTTAGCCCGTTCTGTCATATTTCGAGGAACCCGCGCCCCAGGGCCTATCCTCAAAAACTTGCTTACGGGTTTGTTTTAATCGTTCCTTCTACCCAGAAACCTCAAAGTCTGGAGTGAAAAACAGAGCCGGCAAGAATAGCAAGAATATGTAGTGAGGATTAGAGTTTTATTTTACCGATAGAAAACACGTCCTCTCTTTTTTTTCTTTTCATTCTATGTCGTCTGCCTCTGCCCCTAATTTGCGCCAAGCGGCGCTCGATTCAGTGGCCGAGTGGCGAGCTACAAAACAAAAAATCCACGACAGTATTTCGCATTGTGCTGCGTATCGAACCGATATTAGCTCGGGTCCGCACTGGTTCTGTGATGCGGCCGAAAAAGATCTCAGCTTCATAGCACTGTCACTTTTGTCCTTCACGGATGCACAAGAAGAAATCATGCAGAGCATAGCCAAGCTTCGCGAGAAGCTGGCGACTGTGCTCGAAAACTGTCACAATTGCGGTAGAATTTATCAGAAAGACGCCAAGAATTTCTACCGTCGAGAGCTTGAGCCAGTATCATCTCCTGAGAACATCGATGAGTTCCTGGCTACGGTCCGAAGTTATGACAAGGAACGCATCCTCACCAAGCTCACAGAAGTAGCTGCCACCAGCAGTGAGGTACTCTGCAATGTGGTGTATGAGTACTTACACTCTTCTTCCTGTCTTAAAGACTTCGATACGTTTCGATTTATCACTGGCGATCTGATTGCTAAGATTACCTCTGAGTGGACGCACAAAGTGGGCCACGCGAGCTTGCCTCCTGGGCTTGCAAACATCTGTTTTTCTCGGATTCCAGCTGCTCGTAAATTTGCGGCCGGGCATGTACTACAATTTTCGGGCCACTCAGACGACTCTAAAACTTTCAGAAATGTTTTGAGGCCCGTGTTCAAAACTCTTTCCAATAATGTGAACGACCAGGACTTTGTCTGGTTCTGTTTTGCTGAAATATTGCCCTCAAACGTGTTTGAACAATCGGATGACTTGCTCGAATACACACAACTGCTGAGATCGCAAGCTAAAACGGGTTCCCACGGTCCGGGAATATTCTGGGCCGCCACGAATCTTGTAAATTGCTACGGTACCGTGGCAAGCCTCGAAGTCCCACTTTCACAAACAGTAGCTATACTGTCTAACCGGTTGCTAACCAACTACCCAGAATCGCGAGCGTCATCGACAGATCCTGATTACTTGTCGAAATTCGGATCACCGGCCCCACATGCTGTGAAACTTGTTCAAGGCTTAGATCTGCTTCTAGCGAAAAACCCGCTCAGTGAGGCTGGCCATAGAATGGCTAAGGTGTGCACTGATTCCCTGCTGGCTGGCGGTCTTACCCGTGAAGGTGATACTGCGGGAGGAAACACAATCTCCAAGGTGACTTATTCGCTGATTATGAGGGTCTTGGATTTCGCCTGTTCCTTGAGCAAGCTTCCTAATACCATCAATGATGCTCAGATCAATGTAGTCAAGCCTTTCATGCTTGTTCTGTTGAGCCGGGTTCCTGCGTTTATGCAATGCATAGTGTCAGGTAAACCTTTCAGTGACCAACCCGTTGATGCAGCAGTTTTAGTAGCGTTTCTAAACGTTCATGCGCGCCTTATTGCGCTCGAAAAATCTGCAGAAGCGGTTCAGACGCTTGTAAGAGCTGATTCGTTCGTGCAAATGGCCGATCTGCAGCCTTCAAGCGGCATCCTAATCGAAGACGGTGACAGACAGTTACTTCTGCGGTCATTTCTTGAGGGGTTGGTAGGCCACTGCGAGCTTGTCAGCAAGCTCAAACAAGCTAAGCAATTCGAACCATTGGCCGCAAGCATACGCGCGTGTTTCCAAAAACTCGTGCTGGGGCAATCGGTCGCTGCTCGGCTGACTCGTGACACCGGCGTTTTGAAAACTTTATTCTACTGCATGGTGCAGGCTCCCTCTTTGGCAGATTCAGCGGAAGAGCTGTGGATTTCTGGGTTTACCGATACAAATGTGCGTGATGACGCGTGGCAGAATATGTTGAACGAAGTGCCCGAGAAAGCCTTGCTAGTGCTGGGCGATCTGATGGCTTGCGAGACCGGCCGCGATCGGCTGCAGCGTGGGTTTATACTCATTTTGACCGATGTGATGACGACTTTGTTTGATGCAAATGAAGGCCTGGCGGTGCTGGAGCCTGTAGCTGCTACTAATTCTAGCGATTACTTACTTACGTTTTGGACGCAGGTCTGGGACTTCCTGGGCCGCACCACGGGCGAAGTACGTATGTATTTGAAGGAATCGGGCGATACCAGTGGGTCTAAAGCTTATCTGCAAGAAGCAACATCACTGTGTCTTGACATTCTCGACAAGTTCAAGGTGATTGAGGCCGCCATGCCTACAGATTCGGAAGGATCGAGCCGCGGACCCGAGCTGATTGCACCGGTATCTCGTGCGTTGACCCATATGCAAGTTTTACTGAAATTGAGTGAGCCCGGGCTCTTGGATAAAGCGGTGCAGGTCTATATGGCGACAATCACGCTAGCGCGCAAGTACAGCGTTGAGATCCCTAAAGATTTTCTCGAGTATTTGCGGCAGCTGGGCCCCGGGCTTTCTCTTCTGGAACCCGAGCAGTATGCACAGTTGTTGAGCAACACGGCTGCGTTTAGTTTAGAAGACATCACCGCGTTGACTGCAAAACGAGAGTCGACTTTCAGGCGCGCTCAGTCTAAAGCTTCGGTTGCATCTACAACTACCGTCTCGCAGAGTCACGTCTCACAAACTAACGTTCCACAGAATACTTCGAGCCCACAAAGGCTGCAAAAAAGTGTTGTGTCGGTACCTGGATTGACTCAGGCCTCCGTTTTGCCTCAATTTCACAGACAGGGCCCCGTGATGCCGAGCCAAAGCCAGCTCACTATGAACAAGTACTTTGCGCCCGTGCAATCTCTTGCAATCCCGCAGCTATCACGGATCCAGCACGGAGTTGTTCAACCCACAGCCTCAGAAAACTCATCTGCAATGAGCAAAGTGAAGCAAGATTTGTACGCAAAGCAGCGTGCGGCGTCGGGACTCGCACAGGGACTCGCTCGCGGCCAGCCTGTTGAAATTCATCCTGCGCGACCGGCTGGATTTAACCCCGGGTTTGCACACCGGCGGAAAGACGCCACTGGCGATACTCACAAAATCAGTAACAACAACAACAACAACAACAACAAAGAGGACGACAGCGACTCGAGCGATAACGATAATGACGGAGCAGAGCGCCGAACCGGAGCCCTGGCCATGCTTGCCTCGGCAAAGGCTCAAAGAGAAGGAAATCGGTTGCAGGTGGATGTGCCGCTTGTTTCGCAGCGAGAAATGGAGGCGCAGGCGCGAAAAATCGAGCTCAAACGCATGAAAGCACGCACAACTGTGGATCTGTCGCCGCTACACCAGCAAATTCTCAACTGGAACCCGTTCCATGAAGGCGAATTTCCAGAAAACATCAAAGGCGATACTGTACAGGTGCCAAATACGTTCAGGTCTTCAAAACATTATCGAGAGGTAATGGAGCCGCTGCTATGCATCGAGACGTTCCAGAACATCCAGAACGCGCGGCAGGAGTACACAAACGCTTCGTTTCTCGTGCAGGTCGGCAAGCGGGTAACTGTTGACTGTTTCAGCGATATTTACGTGTCGGTAGATCAGTCGCGGCTCGAGGGATTTTTCTCGGAAGGTGATCTGTTGATTTTAGGCATCGACATGGACAACAAAAATCCTGCGCGTGCAGTAGCTCTCGATCGTGACCGCGGCGGGGCCATGCGTTACATCTATGCGCGCGTGAAAGAGAGCACGGTGAGTCGTACCAAAGACAAATTTATTGATCTCCAGCTGCGCACGCTGCCCAGTGCCGAAACTAAGGTACACATTGCCCCAGGGATGGCTTGCCATGCCGTGAAAGTCTCGAGTCTTGTGACCATGGAGCGTGAGTTTTCGGCTCTGCATGCGCTGGAGTACTACGATCTTGAGCACGATATTTTGAGCGCCACGCCGAAACCACGCAACAAGTTGCCGCTGGCCGCGATTGAAAAACTGCAGCGAACATATGGCATCAACGATTCGCAAGCCGAGGCAATTGAGCGAGGGCTCAGTGGGGACGGCATTACGTTGGTTCAGGGCCCACCCGGAACGGGCAAAACAAAAACGATCGTTGCAACGGTGCATTCGTTTTTCGAGCGCAGGCAGACGCAGCCTCGGATTCTGATCTGTGCGCCCTCGAATGCGGCAATCGACGAAATCCTGCTGCGGCTGAGCGAAAGCAAGCTGCGCAAGTTCAAGATTTTACGGCTTGGTCGTGGTGAACAGATTCATCCGCGCGCGCGTCAGTACTGTTTGGATGCTCAGGTTGAGAGCATGGTTTCGTCGAAGGCAATTGTGGCCGATTCGAAGCTGCAGGCCGAGCAGAATGCGTTTATTCGCCAGGCGCATGAAGTGGAGCAGAAACTCGAGTATTCGACGAGCGCAGCCGCTCAGCTGAGCGAAGACGATGTGCGCTCGCTAGAAGCACAACAAGTGGAACTGCGTCGTAAAATTAGAGACCACGGCAAATTGATCCAGCACCAGAAGGCTCAACTTAAGGAGGCGCGCAACGTGCAAAAAACTGAGCGGCGTAAAGTCTCGGAATCTGTGCTACTAAATGCCGAAGTTGTCTGTGCCACGCTTTCCAGCTCAGCATTTGCTCCACTCGCAGCCATGCTGCCCACCTTCGGTACAGTTATCATCGACGAAGCCGCGCAATCGGTCGAATTGAGCGCGCTCATTCCGCTGCGGTACGGTTGCAAGCAGGCGATTCTTGTAGGTGATCCACGCCAGCTGCCGCCTACGGTTTTGAGTCGGGCTGCGGCTAAACTCAAGTATCAGCAGAGTTTGTTTGTGCGTTTGTACAACCAGAATCGCGACGCAGTGAGCATGCTGCAGACGCAGTTCCGCATGCATCCAGAAATTGCAGCGTTCCCAGCTGCCGAGTTCTACCAGAACCAGCTGCAATCAGCACCGCACCTCGATCAAGCTAACAGACGTCCGTGGCACTCAAACCCAGACCTGGGTCCCTACCGCGTGTTTGACATTGCTGGAACACATCGGTCTTCGGCAAAAAGTTTCGTCAACGAGGCTGAGGCCCGGGTTGCCAAGGAGCTGCTCACTCTGCTGTTTAGTGAAAACCCAGACTACGACTTCACGGGTCGGATTGGTGTCGTAACGCCTTATAAGCAACAGGTCTCACTGATTCGCAACATGTTCCAGCAGCGCTGGGGCCCCAGTATTCACGAACTCGTCGAGTTCGGTTCAGTGGACGGTTACCAGGGCAAAGAAAAAGAAATCATCATTATGTCGTGTGTGCGTGCAAGCGAAACATCGCGCAGTATTGGATTCGTGGCAGACGTGCGCCGCATGAACGTGGCTATCACCCGTGCTAAGTGCTCGCTGTGGGTTCTTGGCCATAAAGCCAGTCTTGCCTCGAATGAAGTGTGGAAGCGGCTTATGGATGACGCACAGGCACGTAATTTTATGTCCTGCTCAATCTCGGACCGGAATATTCGCGAAAGAGCCGTGTCGTACCACAAACCGCAGGCATCAGGTTCTCCTGGATCCCAACCCTTTTCTCGTAAACGTGCTGTTTCTGCGCTAGATTATGATTCAGAGAATAGCGCTGATCGTCTTGATGCCGGCAACAAACAGCATTTGAGGGAGGGCCGTTCGGTTGAACCCCAGGACAACAGCCACAACGGAGCCCAGAATATTGGCGGCAACATGAAATTGCCCGTCGTGGGAAAAATAGATACTCTGTCTCACAGTCAAAACTCTGTTAACAAAACCGTCTCCATCAGTGGTTCCAACGGCAGCCGAACTCATGACCCTTCGAATCCGCAGCAGTTTAACAACACCACAACCGGAAACTCCCGCGAAAATACGAAATCGGGATCGAGCAACCTGCCCTCGAACAAATCTTCCGGGAAAATGTTGAAAGACCTTATTGCGAGCGCCGACCCCTCAGCACAAGATCTGCGTTCTCTTCTCAGTTCTAGTGCTCAATCATCGCATGCCTCAGCAACGAATTATAACCAAAGAGATGATTATCAGCACAAGCACGCCCCTAATTCCGACCGATATAGCAATGGCGGCGATCTGTTCCCACACAAACAACCCGATATTGGTCCCTGTGTTTCAGAGCCTTCGTGGAAGGGTTCTCAAAACGTGCAGAGCACGCAACGAGGCAGAATTTCCGATCCCAAACACCCCCAAAATCCGAATCGAGGCCCTGTCGATAGCACTGCCAAAATTGGCTGTGGCCCCACTAGAGCAGGAAGCATGTTCATAACTCGCCGCAGGAAACGTCCGCCGAAGTGATGCGCTATAACCTTATTTGCATTGCACAAAACTCATATGAAATGACCGCGTATTAATTGATATATATTTGCATATTTTGTATAGTTCGAGATTGTCTCAAAGCGCACATGCCCTAGCTTACTACCTTTTTTTGCCTTCGATCAGGCTACATTGGGCGTTCGATATACACTAAAACTAGGCTAGAAAGTGGGAATCTGCTGGACTCTGTATAAATATGCAAGTTTGAAATCCTGCTTTGCATTTCCGGAAGTACTCACTTTGGAAAAGATTCGACACGAATTGGGTGGTAGATGTCATGCAGCGGCTTCTACTCAAACACTAGCAGATCAAACGCAGCTTTGCCTCAGTAGATGCAATCATCGATCTACTATATACAATCAAAATACTACAAGACTTCATAATCACGAGCAATTCCAGTGCGGCCCTTCTTCAACTCTGCAAAATCTTCATTATGATCCACCAAATCGGAGCCCAGGCCCTGCCAGGACTTGGTTTGCAAGAACTGGGCCGCAGTAGATGTGGTGTTCTTGATGGTCAAGGCATTAGAAGCATTTACAAGCGCGTCAGACTCAATGGAAAGATGCTTTATTTGCCGTAAAGGGCGATTTGATGTGATGAGCTTGCCAGTGACCGAGTCAAAGTACGGCTCGTCCTCGTCAAGTGAGGCTCTGTTTTGCGCCAAGCCTTCATCAGCCGAATGTTCTGGAGCCAGCCGCAAAACACTCTCAAAATCAATCATCCATTTGCCTTCCCATTCGCCGTTGGTTGCCATGTAAAGTTCATGAGGAGTCACAATCGGTTTCACGAAATCGAAGCTATCTACGATAACACCACCCAGCGGGCAACCGAGAACCACCCAGAGATCAATAACTTCAAAATTAGCCAGCTTTGCCGGATTGGGTTTACCCACAACAAACGTGTAATATTTCTTTTCGGCTCCGGTAATCCAGGCTTTCACAATTTCCAGAAGAGATGTCATGTATCGTAGGGACAAGGTATTCACAAGAATGCCTATCGTACCGGCAGCTTTGGCCTGCTGCACATGCTTATAGCGTCTTTGCAGCGCCGTAGATGTCTGAACCACTGGTATAGATGCCTGAGACAAGTCTAGCACAACTATATCTGAGACTAAAGTACTCAGGTGGAGAAGGAGCGATGGTGAGGGCTCAGAAGAGGAGAGGTAAAGAAGCTTGGGTTTGAGGGTACCAGACCGGTTTGGAAGTTCTTCCATCTCGTTAGTTTGTGGAGTTGATGCGCTTCCAAGATCTAGCGGGGGGATGAAATTGCCCTTAGAAGGAAGTGTGAGCTCAGCGCTGGGAAACTGCTTTGCCAGCTGCCGCGCGGCAATTGTGAATTCTACATCAGCATAAATGACAAACTCCTCATTTTCAGGGAAGCTTTGTTTGGTTTTTTCGACAAGTTCGGTCGAATTGACTTCAATTCCGCTCATGACATAAAAAACCGGCAGACTGCGGACCTCATTGAGGCATGCGTTTCCGAAATGAAACAGACTATCGGCTTTAATATGCTGCGCAGCAATTTCGTCTACACAGCAGGGCGAATATGAGGTGTCTGCTAGTATGTAGACTCGCAACTTGTTGTCGAGGTACTTTTCAATGGCGCTGGCCACTTGCACCGCATCTTTGATCAGCGAATCGGGGAATTGCAAGCAAGGGACCTGGAACTTGTTTTCTATGATGCACTCGGCAATGGCTTTGGCGTGGTATACAGCGTCGACAGTGGAGTCATCAATTGTATGGGTTGCTACTTGTTTGACTTTTTCGTACGTTTGCTCGGTGGATAGCACAGGCGCCGACATATTTTTTCGAAGCCCTTTGTGCTTTAGACGAGTTGGAATCTTTCAATTAATAAAAATATATTTCGCAAGGGTTGGGACTGGGGCCGTGGAATGAGTTCTTAAAATTGAAATTCCCGGGGCGAGCATGGTGCGCTTATGTAACGGCCTGCCTAAGATATGAACTTGAGGACTTAGATAACCAATATTCGTTTCCTGTGATATATGTCGAACACTTATGCGCATATAAAAAAATTGAATCTAATACATATTTATTTTGTGACAAAAAACAAGTGTCTCAATTTAGAATAAATTAACGGGACCGCGTGGAGCCCTTGGTCTCGAGCGTGGAAATTGACTTCTCTTCGTCGCGATGCTCGACAATAGGCTTAGTCTCAATCGAGCGGATGTCTTCGATGTCGTCCGAAATGACCTGTCGTCTCTCGGGACCAAGGAAAGACACAAGCAGTACGTAGGAGAAAACTGCAGCCATCAAAATGGCCATGACCTTACCGTAATCGTAAACGTTGTAAATTTTCTTGCCGTGGGCATTGATCAGGTACTCGATCTTATTGCCCTCCGAGTCATACAGAGGGAAGCTCTCGCCAGCTGTGGCCTCAATAGTGGAGGCAGCCGACGAAGCAAGGTTACCGAGCTGGTAGGTGGTACCCACAACAAACGCCTTGAATGCAGCCGGTGACAGCTCGGAAATGTAAACGGGCACGACACCCCAGGCACCCTGGACCACTGCCTGCAAAAAGAATACGCTAGCATTGAGTCCGGCGTTGCTGGTGCTGAAACCCCAGGGGTAGATCAGCGCACCACCAATCACACAGCAGATCATGATGGTGAGGCGACGACCCAAGTACTGCGAGAAGTGACCCATGACAACACCGCCAGTAAGGGCACCCAAGTTGGCAACACAATTAGTGACAGTAGCAGCGTTGTCAGAGTAAGCAAGCTCGTTCTTCAGACGGGTTGGGAACAGATCCTGCGAACCATGAGACATGAAGTTCATGCCGGTCATGAAGAAGACCAGATAGATACAGAGCAGCCAGTGCGTCTTCATGGCCTCCTTTGCCTGCTGCAGGAAGCTCATACCCAGAGCAACCTCCTTCAGGCGTTTGCGTTCACGATAAGCGTCGCTCTCGGGCAGACACATGCGGTAGATGATGATCAAAACTGGAGGGCAAGCGCCGAACCAGAACAGAGTGCGCCAGTTGCCAGTAGTGTTGGTTAGCGCACGATTGAAAATGACTGTAAGAAGGTAGCCAAAAGCGTAACCCTGCTGCAACAAACCGGAAATGACACCGACAGCACGGACAGGGCAGTCTTCAAGAGCAGTGGCAGCACAGTTACCGTACATACCACCCATGGCAATACCAAACAGAGCGCGACAGGCAAGGAATTGTTTGTAAGTCTGAACAAAACCGGTGCCCAGCTCGAGCGCAATAAACATAACACAGTTGGCAATGAAAGGCCACTTGCGGCCCCACTTGTCGGCAGCAAGACCAAATATAATCGCACCCGCAGAACGCAGCATAAGAACAACAGTGATACCCCAGGTAATCTGGGCCACAGTTACGTCCAAGTCCTCAGCAATTTCAGTCACTGTAAGACTCACAGAGAAGTAGTCGAACGCGTCCCAAGTCCAACCGATGAAGGCCACAGCAATGAAGTTCCATTGGCGAGCAGATATTTCACGAAGACAGGGAATGGGGTTGAGGTAGCGGCTATCGAGCGGAGGTCTAAGGGTGCTGACACGAGTCTTGAAGTAATAGGCAATGCTCGCTGGAGAGAGGTTGGGTCTCTCATCGACAGTCGACATTGTAATTGATTGGCGGTTGCGAGTGAAACTGGTGTTCAACGAAGTAAGTATCTGGGGATGGGGCTCTTTATGTACTCGATCAATCTGGACATCGCGATTTGAGGCAGGCAGCATGAAAAAGGAGGGGCATTTCCCTAAACCCCAGAGGCACATAAAGGTACAGTTCTTCACATCAAACGACACGCCGTTAATTCGAAATCTCTGATTTAGCGCCCTGACCCTGTGCGTACGCGAACTAAGCTGCGATCCCGCATGCAAGTAGTATGTCTAAATCTGCTGGAACGTGCCGATTAACGCGGGGGTGCATAGGTCCCTCCGCAAGAGGAACTGCACATCGTCAGCTTTTTCGAGGGGCGGCGTGTGTGTGGGTCTGGGGTTTGCTGCTGATTTTGGGGGATCGTGCCAAGAGGTTTCAGCTGGCGCGAAAACTTCCCCAGCATTTGGTCCCGTTAGGTTCCGGGTGTATCCGGTGCACCGGGTGCCCGTCCGGAACAACTGATAGAGTTTTTACGTCGATAGGAGGTTTTGTGATTAATTTTGCGTAGTCTACTTTGAGTTAGATTTTAGTGGCACAACCATGCCGAATTTGGTCATGCTAGTACCGTTAACGGCCTTGCCGAAAGCTAGCTGGTCCTGTTTGTGGTTTTGGTTCTAAGACCTTTGGACCACTGTCCCCGCTGATTTCTTCACTGGTTCCCCGCATTCACAGCCTGGGGTGCGTAAGGAGATAGTCTGGGAGACATGCAGCCGGTGCTGACTTGCAGAAATTCAGCCAGTCTTATTGCAGGGCTAGGGCGGATCAAAGCAGCGAAGGCTCCTGTTCAGACTAGCGACCGTGGAGGTTGCTCCAGAGGCTTTACGCCTCAGCCAGCCTGGCGACCAAAAAAAGCCCTAGGCTCTAGTTAAAGTGTGTATAACTCAAGATATGAACTTGATTTAGTGCATGCTCACTCTCTCTAGTCTTCTTACGTGCTTTTCTAGGGACCGGCATAAACTTGCAGAACAAGTTTCGGCATCAAAATACAGTCATGGGGGCTAAGTCACAACACTCACATTTTTGAGTTCCTGGTCTGCCGACCCTGGAGCTGTCGCAATATCGGCAATACTCGCATGCTATGCTTGCATTGGCGGATCCAACTCTAGGCAGTCGGCCTCAGACCCACGTCGCTTCCAGGCAGATTGAAATGAGAAAATCTAAATGGAAAGAGAGAAATGAGCCTTACAGTAAGCTGACTTCACGCCAAGCCCCAATAAAAACTCATCTATAGCCGCACTTCAAGCCGCTTTGCAGAACTATGACGCTGCAGTGGCCACGTCTCGGTAAAACTTCATGCACCCCAAAAAAACTTCCGACCTCCACGGGGGAGCCTGAATCAGCCCTTGCCCAAGCCGCTGCCTGTTTCAGGGATTGGTCACCTGTCTAAAATACCGCCGCGTTATACTAGCTTTTATTCAGGGGTGGTAGATTTCATGTTGTTGCGTTGGGTGCGCTGTTCTATTCTCAAGGACTCCAAAACAATTTGGAGGCACGCTGTAGGTCCTTTCTGCAAGCCACGGGCCCCACAGGTTGTCGCGAATTGGCGCGTATGTGATTCGCCCGTCTTACCTCACGTGCAGGGGATACGCACTTGACGGTTTTACTTGCTCGGACGGTGACAGATCACAGCTTCTTGCTATAATGCTTAACCCGGCAGGTGTTTGAGCTTTCACCATGAACTACGTTCTGAACTAATGCGAATATAAGAGCTCCTAACTAACGTATTTTTGAAATCCAGGTAGCACGTTGGCCGACTAGGTTAAAGTTATCGTTCCACGTCCCGTCCTGTCCCCTTGCGTAAATTCGGCATGAGCCTGCATACCTTGGCAGGGCAACTGAGATTCCCCAACATTCTACGAGACCTTGGCAAAAAAGTACGGGGGTGTGTCCTCAGTATGATTGAAGATTCGATCGTAGAATCATAGGGATTTGGTCTGTAAAATGTCATGTAAAATCGTCATAAGAGCTTTATTCACGGCGCAGGCTGCGCTTGCAAAGGGAGGTCGCTGCACAGACTCTGCGCTACCGCGACCAAGATGGGCAAAGACTGCACTTTACTTGATCTGAGGTTGTTCCTGGTTGTTTCAACCGCGCAAATCGTGGCCGCAGCCACAATTTTCATCGTCACGCCAGTCACGAAAAGTATCCGGCCGGATAAACTGTGCATCATCTCGAAAGTTCAACAAATTTCGTCTGCACATCGATGCATTCAATACTTCGAGTCAGGCATACGGTCCATCGAGTTTTTGGTGGCTCTATGGGCGACTTCCACGCCAGCTAGAGTAGCTCATTCATTTTCTAACATAGCTAGTGGTAAGCATAAAGTCATATCTCAAAAAAAAAGGCGTCACAGCCAACTTTCTCACCTTCTCTCTAATGCTGTAGCCACCATCTACGCTCTACATTGCCTACAAAGTTAAGTTTATCTAAATGACAGGGCAAATTCGAGCTTCCGAGCTTGGCGATTGACAGATCAGCAAGTGCAACGACAGGGCAAACGCGACCTGGTGACTAGCACTGAACGCGCCCCAATCATCATCATATTGTTGAATTCCGACCACGCACGAGAGCATGTGACCATAGCAATTGGTGGTTCGCAGGCTCGCGATTTTTTGTGGAAAAATCAATTATTTACTAAGTATGCAGCTAAATTTCTGCAGGTTACAACTCGCACTAAACCGTCGAGACAGTTTTCTCGAGACTGGAACTCGATCCTGTGGACGCCTGCTGGGAGCCGTCCGCTTTGGGCATAGGCACCACCGTATCTTCTATGGGCTTAACACCATCCAGGGTATCTGTGTGCAGCGTCATCTTGGGGCCCTGGAACCATTTGTGTGCATCGACAAAATAATAAATCATACAGCCGATCCAGACGGCTGGGTTGATCACGCACGTATAGTTCATAGTCTCAGCAGTTACGTGTTTTTCCTGTGGAATCTGAGTCAAAAAGAACACAACAAATATAAGGTAAATCATCGAGACCCAATTGTTCACGCGCGACCAGAAATGGCCGAGGTTAAAAGGTCCAGCGGCATAGTCGTCTGGGTTGTAATTAATGACACGCATGAAAATCGGCATCAGCCAAGCCAGGGCATTGGAGCTCGAGTAGAGCGAAAACAATGCCTGCGCTGCGGTATTATCAATCAACACCAGACAACCAATGAGCAGTCCGATTATGCAGTCAAAAATGATAGCATTGATAGGTACGCCGCGATCCAGGTTGATTCTGCGCACCAATTTTGAGAATGGCAGCGCTCCGTCGCGTGAGAAAGCCCATGTCTGGCGCGACACAGCTACAAGCATTGACAACCCCATCAAAAATTGAACAATGAACATCAACACCATCATGGCAATAGCCCATTTTTTGCCGAGGCAGTCGAGAATAAGCTGGGCCATGGGTTGGCCAGTGTAGGAATTGATAGTTCCATCTAGATCCTGTACACAGGCTGCCAGAACAGCTTGAATTGCAAAGCCTAGAACCCAACACATGCCAATTGACATGGTGATGCCCAATGGAACTGCCGTAGCGGCGTTCGCTGCTTCTTCTGACATGTGAATGCACGAATCAAATGCGCCAATGGTCCAGATAGCCGACATCCAGGAGAGCAAAAAGGCCATTCCATAATCCCAGTCGTAGTTGTTAGAAGTGTTCGTAAACACCCACTTGGCAGAATTAAGCTGGAGACCGTTAATTTTGACTCCGACAGGAATGGCGATACACACCAGACCGACCAAGACCATATTGAGAGCAATGCATATAGTCTGGAGCTTCGACATCCAGGTATTTGCCATCATAGCCATGACTGCCTGGGCCAAAATACAGAATGCAAATACGCCGTAAGCCATGTACTTGGTAGGCTCAAAGTCGCCATCTGTTGCAATAGCTGGAACACTGAGCACCATTAGTGCAAATCCATAATTAATGGAGCACAAACCACCAATCAAGCCCAGAGTATTCGAATAGCCGGCCAGAAAACAAGCTGCCCGCTTTATTTTGCTAGGCGCGAACTTGTACGTCCACCAATAGAGCCCGCCAGAAGTTGGCATGGCCGAGCCCATCTCAGCTAGCGAGATGCCTACCGACATGATGAATATACATGGCACAAACCAACCCCAAGTCATACCCACACCTCCGGTTTCTAGGCCGTAGACAAGCACTGAGGCAATAGAAGGCACCAAAGACATGATCGAAAAGGCGATGCCAAATACCTGTAGTGGTGAGAAGTTACGCTTTAGTTCGGGCCGGTAGCCCAGGTTCATGAGCAATTCATCGTCCCCCTGGAATTTCGACATTCTGAGAGTTCAGATTTGGCAGTTAACGAACAACTTCAGTGCACAGTTCTCGAGCGACGTGGACTGATCTGATATATATCTTGGCGAGGGCAAGCGATAAGCAGGGCAGGGAAGGGGTAGCTGTAGAGATAAGATAAAAGACTTTTGCATTCATATTTTGAAACATAATGGCTATTTTGGGGCGCCTTTTAGGCAAAACTAATCATACAGCAAATTAAAGTGGGAAAGCATGTCGTATTCGAAGGAGGTTTTTTTTGTGGGGTTTGACACAGTGGGGTTCGGCTTGGCTTGCCTGATCTGGAAGTCACACCAGCAGACTTCGTCACGAGTCCTGAAGACAGACCTGAGAGATACCGCCGCCACACAGAGTCACCCTGTAAGATTAAAAATTCATTTTATATAAATATGGAGGAATTAGATAGAAGTCTCAACAACTCTTCCAGTCTTCTCGGTAGATTCCACATCGTGGTAATGGTCACTGCTGCTCTCGAAATCTTTCTGGTTGTCGTCTTCCTTGGGCATACGGACAAGGGTCTCGTCGACGGGCTTAACTCCATCAAATTCTTCGGTCTCAATAGTAACCTTGGGTCCCTGGAACCATTTTCGGGCATCCACAAAGTAGTAGATAAGCGAGCCAAGCCAGATCGCCGGATTGATCACACATGTGTAGTTCATCTCCTGAGCAGTGGGGTTTCGGACCATAGGGATCATAGAAAGCACGCACACCACAAATATCAGGTATATTGTCGAGACATAGTTGTTAATACGAGACCAAAAAGGCCCCAGAGTAAAAGGGCCTGGTGTGTAGTCGTCTGAGCGATAATTGATCACCCGCATCAAAATTGGAAGCAACCAAGCCAGACCGTTGGAACTACATGCCAAGGAGAACAGAGCCTGTGCAGCTGTGCTGTCGATCAACACCAGACAGCCTATCAGAAGACCTACACCTGTGACAAAAATAAGGGCATTGACGGGGATTCCAGTAGTCAAGTCAATCTTGCGAATAAAGCGAGAAAAGGGCAAGGCACCATCGCGAGAAAAGGCCCATGTCTGGCGTGAAAGTGCAACCATCATGGACAACCCCATCAAGAACTGAACAATAAACATCAGGGTCAACATAGCCAGAGCCCAGCGTTTGCCCAAACAGTCCATGATCAGCTGCGCCATTGGCTGGCCGGTATAAGAGTTGAGCGCGCCGGGAATATCCTGGACACAGGCGGCCAAAACAGCCTGTACGACAAACCCAAGAACCCAACACATGCCAATCGACATTGTGATTCCCAGAGGCACGGCCGTGGCAGCATTAGAAGCCTCCTCGGACATATGGATGCAGGAATCGAAGGCACCGATAGTCCAAATAGCAGCCATCCAAGACAAAAGATACGACAGTCCGTAGTCCCAGTTGAGACTATTGGTTGTGTCGCCGAATACAAACTTTGCCGAGTTCAGCTCGAGACCATTCATTTTGACTCCAATCGGCAAAGCAACGCAAATAAACAGCACCAGTACCATGTTGAGAGCAATACAGAACGTTTGTAGCTTGGACATAAACCGATTCGCCATCATTGCCATTCCCGCTTGACAGAGAACACCAGCGGCGAATACACCATAACCCATGTATTTGGTAGGCGCGAACGAACCATCGGACGCGACTGCTGGCACACTTAAAACCAATAGGGCGAAGCCATAGTCGATCGAGCACATTCCGCCAACAAGTCCCAGAGTGTTAGCGTAACCGGCCAAAAAACAAGCCGGTCTTTTGATGGCTTGGGGGGCAAACTTGTAAGTCCACCAGTAGAGGCCTCCGGAGGTAGGCATGGCAGAGCCCATCTCGGATAAAGATACACCAACAGACATAATGAAAATACCAGGAACAAACCATCCCCATGTCATTCCGACACCACCAGTTTCGAGTCCATAGCTCAGCACTGATGCAATTGAAGGTACCAAAGACATAATTGAGAAGGCGATGCCAAACACCTGGATGGGCGAGAAGTTTCGCTTGAGCTCGGGCTTGTAGCCCAAGTTCATGAGCAACTCATCGTCTGCTTGAAATTCAACCATTTCCAGAGTTATGGACAATTCAACGATTTATCGATAAAATGCTGAATTAAATAGAATCTCTGCCGACGATCGAGCGATAACGATAAGCAGCACGAGGGTACGGGCAGGAGCTAATGTGATAAGGTCATGCCTGCCCCTCACATAGGGGGGCTTCAATAGTTGTAGTATTGAACATTTGAATGCAAGCGGAACTACGTAGATTCCAAAACTGATGGCTGCGGTGCAGGATCACAGTTTCGAAGAACATGATGTTGGAGCTCTCGGGTTGTTGTCGGATCAGTTCGCCCTTTTGGGATTGTCTTTAGGCAAAGGTTTATCAATAGAAACAGGGTTCGGGCGAGGCCAAAGACCCTGTGACATCGGGGGTTGCAAAAGTGCCTCCATTCCGACAAATCGATCCGAAAAAATCTACCATCAATTAGAAGCATCTTGAGCCACATTGCACATAAGTTATGAATATGTCAATCGTGATGATCACTCATCTTTAGCACACACACCGCGCTGGGCCATCAATTCGGCCAAGCAGCTGAACAGCCGACGTCAAGATATTGCAGACAATGCGGGGATACTTGGCAGCTTCTGATAGTGACTTAGTATGTTTTGCTTTTTAAAAAAATACGTTTAGCCCTGCCTTGTTGTTTTTCAGCGATTCTGGTCGAAAGGTCGCTGCTCAGACGGAACTGCAAGGGACATGCCAACATACATACCTCATAACGTTGTAGTGTTGACGGTTATGTGTGTAATTAGAGAGCTGCATACAACGCATATTGATTCCAGTTTATGGATGTAGCTTTAACGATAGTTTGAACCAGTTGATTGAAGGCCACGAAGAAACTTTTGTGAGGGATTAAATTCCATAGTGCGGGGTGGCTCGCTTATGGTCGCATAAACCAACATGGAACTGCGCAAGTTGGGGGTTTTGCAAGAGGACACAGTCTAGTGTATCAGTTCCTTATCCATGAATATAAAGAATATACCAATCTAGGTAATTCAGGGATATATAATTGTAATTCAGGGATATATAATTGCAAGTAATGGACTCTGTTGTCTTACGAAATAGTATGATCCAGCTCGCAGCCTGAACCCGGGAATCGCCAAAAGCAACAGATCGGGCAACTAGCAATGAAGTATCGGCAAACTCAATCCGAAAAAAAATGGAATACTATTAAGTCTAGTCTGCCTTGATAATCAGTCTGGACTGGTGTCCCCTACGGAAACCAGCATGAAATACTGACCACATCGGTTTGTCGCCGGTCACCTCTTGGCTGCTGTGCTTCCCTAGGTCGAAGTATGAGAGCTGCTTAAAGTAGATTGAAAGCATATATATCTTGGCTATGTACAAATCCATCAGTAGGATACTAAAAATTTAATTGGCCACCATGCAGCCTCATCGTACCGGAGCAATCAATCAATGTGTTTAGAGATTGCCACAGGTTTAACCTTCCAGTTTAAAGATTACCACGGTTGTGTGTGTAACAATTTACACAGGCGCATGTATCACCGCAGTTACACTGCCCAGGAAGGATGCAGCCTGGTGCAAAATCGATATCGCCTTGTGGCCACAGAGCAATGGCTTCATCATTCGTCATACCAAGAGATTCGACAAACTGGCCGTCGTAGCTCATGGGAGCAATTATCTTGGGCGCCCAATCATCAAGATTCGACATTATATCATTCGGCCGTGATAAAGACGGGTTTTGCTGAGTCGAGTCCTGCAAATAGGCCAGACTATTGGACTCTGCGTCACCAGACACGGATGTTGGCTGATTTTTTCGACAAATTGACACAGGTTCGCCGCTAGAGCTGGAGTTATCTGCAGCTTTTGAGCTGCAGCACCCAGAGGTACTGGCCCTCGGTGCAGGAGATTTGGAACTCAACGAACAGCAGCTGCTCTTTATGCAGTTCAATCTTGCAGCATTATTCGAAGTGTTATTGTTGGCAGAGCTTTGAGCCTGCAGGTCTTCCAGTCCTTTCTCAAGCTTGATGCCACCGGTGTTGGCGTATTTTCTGTAGAGGCCGTCGCCCACATGCACAAAGATGTATTCTTCTGTGACAATTTCTGGGATGTGCTCCTGTAAAACTGGATCCACAGGTGATATCTCTCGTTTCGGGCGATGTTCCTGGAGCCTGAGTCGGTGTTTTCGCTGGGTCACGCTTTTGGCCGAGGGCGCTGGAGGAATTTCAACCCGTTTCAAAGTGCCACACAACCCGTCTCCGCATGCACCTGCAGAACATTCACATTTTTTACCAGCCTCTCTGCATTTGCAAGGAGTTGCATCAGGGGACTCATGGAGAAACAGGGCGATTCGCGAGTTTTCAGGACCTAACGGCCGCCCGCGTTTAAGTACCTGAAGAAGCGGTCTGCCTCGGTGATTGCAGCTGGAAGATCGATGGCCTCGTATGCAGCTCAAGCAGGCATACTTCTGGCCATGATACACGATCATGGGTTTCGATGCAGTGAGGATGTGGAGACAAGATTAGATTATCGGAAAGATCTTGTCTTGACAGGTTCGGTTCCCTTAACCGGTTTTGTGCCTAACCCTCTCTCCCAATTTACAACTTTCGCCGGACCGAGATTAATATCAATACTAGCACTAAATGTGGCAGAGCTGTGGCCTGCGAAGCTAGTCAGCAGCGGCAGCCAACCCGTTCGTTCTCCCACCTTCCCCAGCTCTTGACTGTTCCAGGAAGTGACTCTGTTAACAACCTTTGAGCTTAATATCGAATTGCCCTTGCATATCTGCTCAGGACACAATTTTTTCAGCTAAGAATGCCGCCACAACAACTCACAGCCGTCAAAAGGCTCATGCGAGAGTACAAACAGCTCCTAAACGACCCGCCGGATGGTGTCAGTGCTGGCCCAGTGAGCGAAGACAACTTCCTTGAATGGGAATGTCTGCTCTCTGGCCCGCCCGATAGTTGCTACGAAGGAGGCTTGTACATTGCGAGCCTAAAATTCCCAAAAGAGTACCCGCTCCAGCCCCCGGTGATGCGTTTTGAGACGCCCATCTACCACCCGAATGTATATGCTGACGGCAAAGTGTGTATTTCTATTTTGCATCCTTCGGGCGCGGACCCGAACCACTACGAAGCTGCCGAGGAGCGATGGTCTCCCATTCAAAGCGTCGAAAAGATCTTGATCTCGGTGGTCAGCATGCTGTGTGATCCTAACGACGAATCGCCGGCCAATGTGGATGCAGCAAAGATGTGGCGAGAGAATCGCGAGCAGTTCAAAACGCTAGTTCGCAACCAGATTTTTGCCGCCCTTGATGTCTGAATCGGGTCATCTCTGGGATCGATTTTGTCTGCATATATCAAAGGGCGTCAATGCGCTCGGGACTTAAAATAATAATTGGCTATAGTCTAGCTTTTTTTAAATACAAACGGACAGCGATCTACTGGGCCTGCTACTCTCGCAAACTTACTGTTTGATGCTTGTTGATCGCAGAAGTTCAAGCGCCTATTGCTCGGGCTCCTCGGCAACAGTAGAATCGTTCTCCTCATCATCGTCTGATTCGAAATCGGCAACGCCAGCAATGTATGCAGCCACATCTTGGTGCTCTTGGTGTTCAGCCTGAACCAAAGGCGACATTCCTGTCTTATTTTTCAGCAGAGGGTCAGCTCCAGCCTCGACGAGGAATTTCGTGCACTCTAGGCTTCCTACGAGGGTAGTCCAGTGCATAGGCGTGTTTCCCATGTCGTTCTGTGCGGAAACCGCGGCTTTCAGCTCCTCTGTGCTCAGCTTCTCCTTAAATAGCTGCAAAAGCTCGCCATGCTGGTTGGCAGCAGCCATGTGCATAGGAGTCGAGAGAAACTCATCCTTAATTTGCAGGAACTCGAGGCCCGAGTGCCGGCTGAAAAAATCTTGGAACGCCGGAACATTGCCCTCACGTGCGGCAAAAATCAATTCTTCGCTGCTCGACATTTTGTGATCTCTTTAAATTGAGCGGAAACCAACAAAAAAAAAGGTGCTAGCACAAACGACAAGTTTTCTGGGTCGCTTAACTAATATAATTTTTGCCGTCTTGAGGACCAGCTTCGGTAGGCGTGAAATGGACGAGCTGCTATCGGGCACCAAAAAATGGCTTGATTTTGTGAATTCAGCAGAGGATTCCTCTGTCACAACAACATTCGACCGAGAAAAATGCGATGAAATGTGCGAACACGCAATCTCATATATAGAACAGGCGCAAATGCTTGCCAAACCGACCCAAAACGATATGCTCGCCATAGCCCTCGATGATATGAAAATTCTATCGCAATTGATGCAGGTTTTTGTGTGCTATGGCGTGTATCCCAATTTAAGCCGTAGTTTGGTGCTTATTTCGGGGCTAGAGGAACGCACGAAGCGCAAATTGATTCGTGAACAGCCTAGTCCGCTGTTTGATAGTTGGATGCACCGGTGCGCACATATTCTCGAGAAAAAAGACGACACGGCGCAGATCTTGCTTTCAGGGCCTTTCATGTTTGATCTGTTGTGTGGTAGCTTGAGCCTTGAATCATTAGATGTATTCAATCGTCTGTGCAGCGTCCAGTCGACTTTCCAACTCTACGAACATCTAATGAGACTTATGAGCTCTGCTGACCCTAAAGTGCGCACAAATTGCATTTATGAATTGTCTCATTTGCCAATGCGCCGTAAAGACGCCGTGCGGGCCCTGGTCGAGGTTTTGCTGGGACTGAGAAGTGATTCTCCAGACATGAACAACCTGGACAAACTGTGCCAACTCCTCAGTGCTTACCCTTCCACTGGCGATGTGAAGCCTTTGACATATATTCGCGAACTCACTTCGCAACTATATTCTTTGCTCGCATCTTTGAAAACGCCCCCAGAATTAGCCAAAGCCGTAGCGGCAACAGTGACGATGTTGGATAAAATGAAGCCTCAGGTTCTGGGACCGCTCAGGGATAAACTATTCGAGGATATTGAGCAAGACCCTGAGCCCGCTTTGATGGCTCTGTCTAATTTGAGCACTTCCGGAGGACGGTTTTTCGAGTACTGCTCATCAAAATGTGTGGGCTTGATCTGGCAACTGCTCGTGTTTGTGTCTCAGAATTCTATACCCAATGGCTCGCTGCTTGCTTTGAATGCGGCTGTTCTCGATTCTGGACACTGCACAAAAGACTTTTGTCTCGCTATGTTCAATGCAAAGTACACGATTCTATTTCTAAACGAGAAAATCACGGCTGAACGGAGTCAAAGTAGCCCGCAACTAGACGCTACTCAAGTCCAAAATTCTTTGGCAATTATCTCTACCTTGCTTCGCAAATGCAAGTCTCAAACTGTGACGGACGTATTTATCTGCTTGCTGGACATATCCGAAACAATTCAATCGCCAGTCCAGGCCCTAGCAACTCTCAAGACATTAGAGCTGCTACTAGAGCACTTCAAAAAAGAGCTCTTCGAAGACCCAAAACGGCTGGTCGATTTGATCAATGCATTTCTCTCACCTAAATCTCAAAAGCTGGATATCGTCGAGTCCCAGCTGGAGTTTGATAGTGACGATGAAGATGTGCCAGAAACTGAAGGCCGTGATAAGTCGGATACGAATTTGGTAGAGCTCAGCCTCTCGCTCCTTGGTGGGCTCATCATGGAGTTTTTCGGCGATGTGAAAGTTGTCCCGCTGTTGTTAAATCAGAAAGCCAATGTTCAAAGACTCAGTAACAGTCACGACAGCTCAATAAAGGCTAAAGCCAAATACGCTTTGACTTTACTAGAGACTCTGGAGTCTGGCGAACAGATAAAGATCGAGGACGGCAACATTGACTTCGAAGATAATGAGGCTGTTCTCAAAATGGCGAGAGCGTCGTTGGCAGACCCACTAATTCCCGTCAGAGCTCACGGTATAAGTTTGGTTACAACTCTCGTCAACCGCAAAGCTCTGAGTGTTTCGCAGGCTATGGATGTTTTCCTGAAGGAACTTTCGGATGACGACTCTTTTATTTATTTGAATGCCATCAAAGGCATTGTCGCCTGTGCATTCGAGTTTCAAACTGTTTTTGACCGGCTTCTACAGGTAGATACTCACACTGCTGAGCTTGATACAGTTTTGAGGGCCCGAGAGGCCCTAACACAGGTAGTCGAGCGAACTTCTGCAAACGTGGTGTCTATCGTTGATCGACTCCTGGCTGAAATCCGTTTAGGGTCTGGCGATGCTCGTTTAAGGGTATCTTCCATGTCGATTCTGGGTGTCTGTATTGTCAAAGGGTTCCTTCAACTCAGCGACGCTCAGGAAGGTCTGATTGCCGACGTTGTTATGGGAGTGTTGCGGCATGAGACCTCGCCGGAAGATGTGATTGTGCGGAGAGCAGCTATGAGTTTAGCGACTGATATGGCCGAAGTTGTCAGTGAAGGAGGTTTCAAGAGCCTGGGCCACGAGACTGTTTCCGCACTTGTAACTCAGCTACGGCTTGCAGCTCACGATGCCGACCCAGGTATCAAAGAGCAGGCTATAAACTTGCTCCAGGCTTTGGGCAGCAGCGTGTAGTTTGTTATTTATTCATTGACATATATTGTGTTTTATTTCAAGATTTTGACTTTCTCTTGTTCCCCAGTGCGTGCAACGCCTTTTAATCCCGAGTCCTGCCCCAGTCCAATTGCCATTGATATTTTTTTGAGTGAGCCCCGTTCTGCTTACCATTGAGTCGCCCCTTCGTTTCTCCCCTGTCTGATTCCCAGTTTCTTTGATTTCTCCCCAGTCCGTTTTTTTGTCTGAGTCTTTTCTTGGTTTCTCCCCCAGTCCCATCACCAATTCGATTTCATCATTCTTGTGAGCCCCCAGACCATCTTAGTCAATATTCATCCGTCTCTGAATCCGTGTTCTGAGCCCCAAGTCCCCTTTGACAAGACAATTTGCTATTTCTCTGCCCTTTCTCTTTTGCCCCCAGTGCGTGCAACGCCTTTTGATCCCGAGTCCTGCCCCAGTCCGATTGCAATTGAGTCTTTTTTTGAGTGATCCCCATTCTGTTTGCGGTTGAGTCATTCCTTGGTTTCTCCCCATTCTGTTCGCCATTCAGTCAGTCATTTCTTGGTTTCTCCCCAGTCTGATTTGCAGTTTCTTTGAGTTCTCACTAGTCCGTTTTCGTGTTTGAGTCTTACCTTGGTTTCTCCCCCAGTCCCATCACCAACTCGATTTCTTCATTTCTTTGTGCCCCCAACCCATATTTTCCAAGATTTATTTGTTGTTGAATCCGTTCTAAGCCCTCAGTTCGATATCAATTGTGCCGGTCCTTTGATTGAGTCCCCAGTCCGGTTGCCCTTGAGTATTCCGTTCCATTCATTCCCCGTTGCAATCGCCATTGCATTTTTCTTTTGATTGATCCGAGCGCGCTTGCCAAAGAGTCATTCTTTGGTTTCTTTCTAGTCCAATCGCCATTTCCTTTGACTTTTCCCAAGTCCGTTTTCGTGTTTGAGTCTTTCCTTAGTTGAGCCCCGTGTCCCCTCACCAATTCGATTCTTTCTTTTTTGTTTAAGCCCCCAAACCATCTTTTGCAAATGTATTCATCTTTGAGTCTGAGTTCTGAGCCCCAATTATCATTTGACATGACGATTTCCGGTTTCTCTGCCCTTTCTCTTGTTCCCCAGTCCAGGCAACGCTTTTTGATCCCGAGTCCTGCGCCAGTCCGATTGCCATTCAGTCATGCTTTCATTGAGCCCCAGTCCGATTGCCACTGAGTCTTTTTTCCAAGTGAGCCCCATTCTTTTTGCCATTGCTTCATACCTTGGTTTCTCCCCAGTCCAATTCCCAGTTTCTTCTAGTTCTCACCAGTCGTGTTCGAGTCTTTCCTTGGTTGAGCCCCCGGTCCCCTCACCAATTCAATTCCTTCGTTACTTTGAGCCCCCAGACCATCTTTCGCAAAATGAATTCATCTTTCAACCCGTATTCTGAGCCCCAATTCCACTTCGACAAGACGAGTTCCTTATTCTCTGCTCTGTCTCTTGTTCCCCAGTCCGTGCAACGCTGGTTGATCCCGAGTCCTGCCCCAGTCCGATTGCCATTGAAGTTTTTTTTTGAGTGAGCCCCCAGTCCGATTGTTATTGCGGCGTTTCTTTGATTGATACCCATTCCGTTCGCCATTGAGTCCCTGGTTTGTCCCCAGTCCGATTGCCAGTTCCTTTGATTTCTCCCTAGATCATTTTCGTGTTCGAGTCATTCCTTTGATACTCCCCCAGTCCCATCACCAATTCGATTTCTTCACTCTTGTGAGCCCCCAGACCATCTTTTTCAATGTTCATCCGTCTTCGAGTCCGTATTCTGAGCCTCAAGTCCCCTTTGACAAAAATATTTGCTTTTTCTCTGCCCTTTCTCCTGTTCCCCAGTCCGTGCATTGCTTTTTGATCCCCAGTTTCTTTCGACTCGCCTTCAGGCTGGTTTTTGAGCTTTCCATATTGTGGATAATGAAGGTGCATCCGAAGAATTGAAATGGGCCCTTCATGACTTATATAGAATTCTAGAGCCTGTACCTCTAGATACTACTTTGAGATCCGCATAAACCTTCATGCACCCTAAGCCATCATGCAAAGCGCTCGCCTACCGTGACGAGTACCTAAGGAAGCACAGGATTTATGGAGAAACTCCCATGAGAGCTTTCATGAGCTCAAATTATCTGCTTCACATAAGAACCTAGTCATAGTGAAACTTTGAAGTTTCGAATGAGTATAAGCAGAGAATGCATCAATGCAGCCATACTAAAAGTCCTGGCCAGAAGATTTACTTGTTCGAACGGCGACTTTCGAGACTCGCAACCCGATAATTCCAAAATGCTCGAAGCTCATATTAAAATGAGCGAAAGATACGGGAATTCCTGACAACGCCCTGGAGAGAGTCCTGCCCCAGTCCGATCGCCATTGTGCCGTTCCTTTGATCATGCCCCAATCCACTTTTCATTCGGCCGTTCCTTTGATTGAGCCCCCAGTCTGTTCTTGAGTTTCAGTCTTTCCTTTGAGATTTTTCCGTTTGCCTTTGAATCTTTCTTTTCATCCGTCCCCAATTCATTTGTCATTGAACCGTTCCACTGATTTTGCCCCCAGTCTGTTCTTGAGTTTGAGTCTTTCCTTTGAGATTTTTCCGTTTGCCTTTAAATCTTTCTTTTCATCCATCCCAAATTCATTTTTCATTGAACCGCACTGATTTTGCCCCCAGTCCGTGTTCAATTGAGTCTTCCGAGTCCTGAGCCCCATTTCGATTGCCGTTGCGCCGCTGCTATGATTGAGCCCACATTCCAATTGCCACCAAGTCTTCAGTTCGATTCAGCCCCAGTGTAGTTTCCATTGAGCTGTTGATTTGAGTCTTCCGTTTGATTGATCCCCAGCTTATGTGTTGTTTCTTGATCAAGCCCCAGTCCCGTTGCCATTGAATTTTTCGAGTGAGCCCCATTATGTTTGCCATAGAGTCTGTTCCTTGGTTATTCCCCAGTCCGATTCCCAATTCCTTTAATTTCTCCCCAGTCCGTTTTTGTGTCTGAGTCTTTGCTTTGTTTCTCCCCTAGTCCCATCACAAATTCGATTTCATCATTCTTGTGAGCCCCCAGACCATCTTTTTTAATGTCATCCGTCTCTGAACCTGTGTTATGAGCCCCAATTTTCCTTTGACAAGGCGATTTGCTTTTTCTCTTGTTGTTCCCCCAGTCCTTGCAACGCTTTTTGATCCCGAGTCCTACCCCAGTCCGATTGCCATTAAATTTTGTTCAAACGAGCCCCCATTCCGATTCTCATTGCGGCGTTTCTTTGGTTTATCCCTCTTCTGTTTGCCGTTGAGTCATTCCTAGGTTTTGTCCACAGTCCGTTTCGCAGTTTCTTATCACTGGTCCGTTCTCGTGTTCGAATATTTCCTTATTTGAGCCCCCAACCCCTTGACCAAGTCAATTGCTTCATTGTTTTCAGACCCCGGACCATATTTACCTAGATCTATTCGTCGTTGAATCCTTTGTGAGCCCCCAGTCCGATTGCCACTAATTTTGTTTTTGAGTGAGCCCCATTTTTCTGCCATTGAGTCGCTTCTTGGTTTCTCCCCAGTCTGATCGCCAGTTTCTTCGATTTCTCCCCAGTCCGTTTTCGTAGTTGAGTCTTTCCTTAGTTTCTCCCCCGGTCCCTCACCAATTTGATTTCTTCATTTTTTGAGCCCCCTGACCATCTTTTTCAATATAGATTCATCTCTGAGTCCGTGTTCTGAGCCCCAAGTCCCTTTTGACAAGACGATTTGCTTTTTCTCTGCCCTTTCTCTTGTGCCCCAGCCCATGGAACGCTTTTTGATCCCGAGTCCTGCCCCAGTCCGATTGCCATTGAGTCATGCTTTGATTGAGCCCCAGTCCGATTGCCATTGAATCTTTTCTTTGAGTGAGCCCCGTTCTCTTTGCCATTGAGTCGCTTCTTGGTTTCTCCCCCGGTCCCCTCACCAATTCGATTTCTTCATTCTTTTGAGCCCCCAGAACATCGTTTGCAATATGAATTCAATTTTGAGTCCGTTTGCTGAGTCTCACGTCCCTTTGCCAAGACGATTTGCTTTTTCTCTGCCCATTATCGTGTTCCCCAGCCCTTGCAACGCTTTTTGACCCCCAGTTCCTTCCGACTCGCTTTTCAGGCTGTTTTTTGAGCTTTCTATTTTGTGGCTGATGAAGGTGCATCCGAAGAACTAAAATAGGTTCTGCTCGACTTATATACAATTCTAGAGCCTGTATCTTTTCATACCACTTTGAGATCCGCATAAACCTTCATGCGCCCTAAGCCATCATGCAAAGCGCTCGCCTACCGTGGCGAGTACCTTAGAAGCACCGAAACTTTGGAGAAACCTCCACGAGAATTTTCAAGAGCTTGAATTAGCTGCTATACATAAGAACCTAGTCATAGTGAAACTTGGAAATACTGAATGGGACAAGCATAGAATGCATTAACGCGGCCATACTAAAAACCGTGGCCAGAAGATACACTTGTTCGGACGGTGACTGTTGAGACTCGCAACCCGAGAATTCTCAGAAGCTCGAAGCTCATCTAAGAATGCGCCAAGAAATACAAGAGTTCCTGACAGCGTCATGGGAAGGTTCATAAGTCGTTCCTAGGTTTGTCCCCAGTCCGGTTGCCACTTCTTCTGGTTACTCCCTAGACCATTTTCGTGTTCGAGTCTTTCCTTGGTTGAGCCTCCGGTGCCCTCACCAATTTGATATCTTCGTTCCTTTGAGCCCCCAGACTATCTTTCACAATATGAATTCATCTTTGAGTCTGAATTCTGAGCACCAATTCACCTTCGACAAGACGATTTGCTTGTTCTCTGCCCTGTCTCTTGTTCCCCAGTCCGTGCAACGCTATTTGAAGCCGAGTCCTGTCCCAGTCCGATTGCCATTGAAATTTTTTCGAGTGAGCCCCCAGTTCGATTGTTATTTCGGCATTTCTTTGATTGATCCCCATTCTGTTTGCCATATAGTCGTTCCTTGGTTAATCCCCAGTCCGATTCCCACTTCCTTCAATTGCTCCCTGGACCATTTTCGTATTCCAGCCATTCCTTGGTTTCTCCCCCAGTCCCATCACGGATTCGATTTCTTCATTCTTTTGAGCTCCCAGACCATCTGTTTCAATGTTCATCCGTCTCTGAGTCCATTTCGGAGCCCCAAGTCCCTTTTGACAAGACGATTTGCTTTTTCTCTGCCCTTTCTCTTGTTCCCCAGTCTATGCAACGCTTTTTGATCCCGAGTCCTGCCCCAGTCCGATTGCCATTGAGTCATGCTTTGATTGAGCCCCAGTCCGATTGCCATTTGTGCCGTTCCTTTGATTAAGCACCCAGTCTGTTTTTGAGTTTGAGTCTTTTCTTTGAGCTTTTTGCGGTTGCCTTTGAACCTTTTTCATCCATCGCCAATTCATTCGTCATTGGACCGCTCCACTCATTATTCCCCAAGTCCGTGTTCAATTGAGTCTTCCGTATTCTGAGAATCATATCGATTGCCGTTGCGCCGCTGCTATGATTGAGCCCCCAGTCTAATTGCCCCCGAGTCTTCAGTTCGATTCAGCCCCAGTGTAGTTGCCATTGAGCTGTTTAATTGAGTCTTCCGTTTGATTGATCCCCAGCCATTGGGTTGTTTTTATGATCAAGCCTCAGTCCGGCTGTAATTGAATTCTTCGAGCAAGCCCCATTCTGTTCGCCATAGAGTCGTTCCTTGGTTATTCCCTACTCCGATCGCCAGTTTCTTTGATTCCTTTCTGATCCGTTTTTGTGTTTGAGTCATTCCTTGGTTGAGCCCCCAGCCCCGTCACCAATTCGATTTCGACATTCTTGTGAGCCCCCAGACCATCTTTTTCAATGTTCATCTGTCTCTGAGTCCATGTTCTGAGCCCCAAATCCCCTTTCACAAGACGATTGGCTTTTGCTCTGCCCTTCTCTTTTGCCCCCAGTCCTTGCAACGCTTTTTGATCCCGAGTCCTGCCCCAGTCCGATTGCCATTGAGTCATGCTTTGATTGAGCCCCAGTTCGACTGCCATTGAATTGTTTCTTTGAGTGAGCCCCCGTTCCGATTGTAATTGCGGCGTTTCTTTGATGAGTCCCCATTTTGTTTGCCACTGTGTGATTCCTTGGTTTGTCCCCAGTGCGATTGGCAGTTTCTTCGAGTTCTCCCTAGTCCGTTTTCGTGTTCGAGTCTTTCCACAGATGAGCCCCCAGCCCCGTCACCGATTCGATTTCTTCATTGATTCGAGCCCCCAGACCATATTTCCCAAGATCGATTCATCGTTGAATCCTTTGTGAGCCCCCAGTCCGATTGTCATTGTGCCATTCCTTTAATCCCCCAGTCCTATTGCCATTGATACTCCCGTTCCATTGATCCCCCGTTCCGACTGCCATTGTGTTTTTCTTTTGATTGATCCCAGTCCACTTGCCATAGAGTCGCTCCTTGGTTTCCCCCCAGTCCAATTGCCAGTTTCTTCTAGTTCTCTCCAGTCGCGTTTGAGTCATTCCTTGGTTGAGCCCCCGGTCCCCTCACAAATTCGATTTCTTCATTCTTTTGAGCCCCCAGACCATCTTTTTCAATTTTCATTCGCCTCTGAGTCCGTTTTCGGAACCCCAAGTCCCCTTTGACAAGACGATTTGCTTTTTCTCTGCCCTTTCTCTTGTTCCCCCGTCCATGCAACGCTTTTTGACCCTCAGTCCCTTTTCTTGAGCTTTATGTTTTGTGGCTGATGAAGGTGTATCCGAAGAATTAAAATGGGACCTTCTGGACTTATATAGAATTCTAGAGCTTCTACCTCTACATACTATTTTGAGATCCGCATAAACCTTTATGCACCCTAAGCCATCATGCAAAGCGCTCGCCTACCGTGACGAGTACCTTAGAAGCAAGGAAACTATGGAGAAACCCCCACGAGAATTTTCAAGAGCCCAACTTAGCTGCTACACATAAGAACCTAATCATAGTGAAACTTTAAAATATCGAATGGGCATAATCAGAGAATGTACCAATGCGACCGTACTAAAAGCCCTGGCCGGAAGATGCACTTGTTTGAACGGTGACTGTGGAGACTTGGAACCCAATATTCTAGAAAACTACGAGAGTTCCTGACAGCGTCATGAAAAAACGATAGAAAGAATCAATTTAACTAATTTCGTTTGAAATTTGGGCTTTGCAGGCCGTAGCTAATAAATTGCTCTCGATCGATTGATCCCGAGTCCTGCCCCAGTCCGATGTCCATTGAGCCTTCCGTTTGATTGATCCCCAGTCCATTTGTGATCGGGTCGTTCCTATTGAGCCCCCCAGTCTGTTCTCTAGTTTGAGTCTTTCCTTTAAGCCTCTTTCCGTTTGCCCATGAGTCTTTCTTTTTATTAATCCCCATTCCATTTGGCATCGAGTCGTTCCACTGATTATGTCCCTAGTTTGATTGCCATTGAGTCTTCGATTTTGCTGAGCCACAATCCGAGTTCTATTGAGTCCTCCGAATTGCTGAATCCCGTTTCGATTGCTGTTGCGCCGATGCTTTGATTGAGCCCCCCGTTCGATTGCGATTGAGTCTTCTTTTGATAGATTAAGCAGTCAGATCTCATTAGTTCGTTTATTTGATTGAGCCCCCAGTCCGATTGGCATTGCGTTGTTCCATTGAACGTGCCCCAGTCAAATTGCCATTGCATTTTTTCTTTGATTGACTCTCATTCAGCATGCCACTGAGTCGCCCCTTGGTTTCTCCCCAGTTCGATTGCCAGTTTCTTTGATGTCTCTCCAGTCCATTCTCGTGTTCGAGTCTTTTCCTGGGTTCTCCTCCCGTCAAATCACCAATTCGAATTCTTGAATTCTTTGAACCCCCAGACCATCTTTTCTAAGATTGATTCATCGTTAAATACGTTGTGGACCCCCAGTCCGATTACCATTGTGCCGTTCCTTTGATTGAGCCCCCAGTCCGATTGCCCCTGAGTCTACCGTTCCATTGATCCCCCGTTCCGACTGCCATTGTGTTTTTCTTTTGATTGATCCCAGTCCACTTGCCATAGAGTCGCTTCTTGGTTCTCCCCCGGTCCAATTGCCAGTTTCTTTGAGTTCTCCCCAGTCCGTTTTCGTGTTTGAGTCTTTCCTTAGTTGAGCCCCGTGTCCCCTCACCAATTCGATTCTTTCATTTTTTTGAGCCCCCGAACCATCTTTCGCAATATGGATTCATCTTTTAGTCTGAATTCTGAGCCTCAATTTTCCCTTGACAAGAAAAATTGCTTTTTCTCTGCTCTTTCTCTTGTGCCCCCAGTCCTTGCAACGCTTTTTGATCCCGAGTCCTGCCCCAGTCTGATTGCCATTGAGTCATGCTTCGATTGAGCCCCAGTTCGATTGCCATTGAATCTTTTCTTTGAGTGAGCCCCCATTTCGATTGTCATTGTGGCGTTTCTTTGATTACTCCCCATTCTGTTTGCCATTGAATCATTTCTTGGTTTGTCCCCAGTGCGATTGGCAGTTTCTTCTAGTTCTCTCCAGTCGCGTTTGAGTCTTTTCTTGGTTGAGCCCCCAGTCCCCTCATCAATTCGATTTCTTCATTCCTTTGAGCCCCTAGACCATGTTTTGCAATGAAACTTCATCTTTGAGTGCAACTTGTGAGCCCCAATTTTCCTTTGACAAGACGATTTGCTTTTTCCACTGCGCTTCCTCTTGATCCCCAGTCGCTGCGACGCTATTTGATCCCGAGTCCTGCCCCAGTCCGACAGCCATTGAGTCATGCTTCGATTGAGCCCCCAATCCCATTGCCACTTAATCTTTTTTTTGAGTGAGCCCCGTTCTCTTTGCCATTGAGTCGCTTCTTGGTTTCTCCCCAGTCTGATCACAAGTTTCTTCGATTTCTCCCCATTCCGTTTTCGTAGTTGAGTCTTTCCTTGGCTTCTCCCCCGGTCCCCTCACCAATTCGATTCCTTCATGCTTTTGAGCCCCCAGGCCATCTTTTTCAATGTTCATCCGTCTCTGAGTCCGTTTTCGGAGCCCCAAGTCCCCTTTGACAAGACGATTTGCTTTTTCCTGCCCTTTGTCTTGTTCCCCAGTCCATGCAACGCTTTTTGATCCCGAGTCCTGCCCCAGTCCGAATTCCATTGAACCTTTTTTCAAATGAGCCCCCAGTCCGATTGCCATTGCGGCGTTTCTTTGATTGAGCCCCATTCTGTTTGCCATTGAGTAACTCCTTGGTTGAGCCCCAGTCCGCAGTTTCTTCGATTTTTCCCCAGTCCGTTTTCGTGTTTGAGTCTTTCCTTGGTTGAGCCCCCGGTCCCGTCACAAATTCGTCTTTTGCATTCCTTTGAGCCCCCAGACCGCCTTTTGCAGTATTGATTCACCTTCGAGTCCGTAATGAGCCCCAGTTCCCCTTTGACAATCCCATTTGCTTTTTCTCTGCCCTGCCTCTTGTACCCCAGTCCGTGCAACGCTTTTTAATCCCCAGTCCCTTTTCTTGAGCTTTATGTTTTGTGGCTGATGAAGGTGTATCCGAAGAATTAAAATGGGACCTTCTGGACTTATATAGAATTCTAGAGCTTCTACCTCTACATACTATTTTGAGATCCGCATAAACCTTCATGCACCCTAAGCCATCATGCAAAGCGCTCGCCTACCGTGACGAGTGCCTTCGAAGCACAGGAACTATGGAGAAACCCCTGTGAGAGCTCTCAAGATCTCAAATTAGCTGCTTTACATAAAAAACTTATCGTAGTGAAACTTTGAAGTATCGAATGATTTTAAGCAGAGAATGTATCAATGCAGCCATACTAAAAGCCCTGGCCAGAAAACGCACTTGTTCGGACGGTGACCGTCGAGACTCGCAAAAAGCTCGAAGCTCATCTAAGAATAAGAAATACGGGAGTTCCTGACAACTCTATGGACTGAATCAATCTAACCACAACCTTTTGAAATTCGGGCTTCGCAGGTCGTAGCTAATAAACTGCTCTCGATCAATTTATGCCGAGTCCTGCCCCAGTCCGATCGCCATTGAGCCATTCCTTAGGTCATGCCCCAATCCATTTGCCATTCGGCCGTTACTTTGATTGAGCCTCCAATCCGTTATCAAGTTTGATTCTTTCTTTTGAGCTTTTTCCGTTTGCATTTGGTGAGCCATTATTCTTATCAATGCCCAATTCATTGGTCGTGGAACCGTTCCACTGATTATGCCCCCAATCCCTGTTCCCTTGGGTCTTCCGAATTGCTGAGCCCCATTTTGTTTGCCGTTACTCCGCTGCTATGATTGAGCCCCCAGTCCAATTGCTACTGAGTCTTCTTCTCGATTGAGCCCCAGTGTAGTTGCCATTGAGCTGTTTCATTGAGTGTTCTAGTTGATTGATCCCCAGTCCGGTTGCCATTGCGTTGTTTCTCTGATCGAGCCCCAGTCCGGTTGCCATTTAATGTTTTGAGTGAGCCCCATTCTGTTTGCCATTGAGTCCTTCCTTGGTTATTCCCCAGTCCGATTACCAGTTCCTTTGATTTCTCCCCAGTCCATTTTCGTGTTCGAGTCTTTCCTCGGTTGAGAGCCCCCAGCCCCCTCACAAATTTGGTTTCTACATTCCTTTGAGCCCCCAGACCATCTTTTGCGGTAATGATTTATCTTCGAGCCCGTATTCTGAGCCCCAATTTTCCGTTGTCAAGACGATTTGCTTTTTTCTGCTCTGCCTCTTGTTCCCCAGTCCGTGCAACGCTTTTTGAGCCCCAGTCCCTTTTGACTCGAAAGTTTTTTAGCTTAATGTTTTGAGGCTGATGAAGGTGGATACGGAGACTCGGAATGGGTCCTTCGCGACATATGTAGAATTCTAGAGCCTGTACCTCTAGATACTACTTTGAGATCCGCATAAAGCTTTATTGCATGCATGTGTGCACATGTGACATCGAGCTCGTCGACGTAGGTGATGAAATTTCACGGACGAGGCTAATTTGAGTGCATGCAGAAAGGATGTGAGCTTTGACCGGATAATCCGGACCAGCGTCGGATGAAAGTAAGTTTCTAGGCAGCTCTCAGTTCTCTTGAGCAGATCTTGAGTATATATAACCCTTAATGACTTATGGTCGTTCTCATTTTGTACGATCAGCGGTCCCTTGGTAGATACCCCCTTCCTCACCCAGTGGGGCACCTGCCCTACCCTGGTCTGGCAATTACGAATCGTCGATGTTTGGATCAAGGGCCGGAGGCTGAATGTTTCAAATTTGGCTGCTTCACAAATACTTCTTTCCCAAGATGCAGCGAATTTCCAAGCGCCATCTCCCCTTCATCTCTTTTTGTCTAACCATAAGCCACTCAAAACACCTACTGGAACCTTCTTGGACCACTCTTACTAAGCATAGAAACCACTAGAATTCCAACTGTCTCACAAGTATATATAAGCCCCCTCGCCCCGGCCCTCTCTTCTGATCCACCAGAACCTTTCTAACATATTCCTCAAAAATGTCGTCTGAAAGCTTTGAGTTCCAGGCTGAGATCTCTCAGCTGATGAGCTTGATCATCAACACGGTCTACTCGAACAAGGAGATTTTCCTCCGTGAGTTGATCTCCAACGCCTCTGATGCCCTCGACAAAATCAGATACCTCGCTCTGAACGACCCCAAGCAGCTCGAGACTGAGCCCGAGCTGTTCATCCGCATCACCCCCAAGAAGGACGAGAAGGTGCTTGAGCTCCGCGATACCGGTCTTGGTATGACCAAGGCTGACCTTGTCAACAACCTTGGTACTATCGCTAAGTCTGGCACCAAGCAGTTCCTGATGGAGGCTCTTGATGGCGGCGCCGACATGTCCATGATTGGTCAGTTCGGTGTCGGTTTCTACTCGCTGTTCCTGGTTGCCGACCGCGTGCAGGTCATCACCAAACACAACGACGACGAGCAGTACATTTGGGAGTCGTCTGCCGGTGGTTCTTTCACCATCACCAAGGATGAGGTCAACGAGCCCATCAACCGTGGTACTGTCATTCGCATGCACCTGAAGGATGACCAGCTCGAGTACCTCGAGGAGAAGCGCATCAAGGAGGTTGTTCACAAGCACTCCGAGTTTGTTGCTTACCCCATTCAGCTTGTCGTTACCAAGGAGGTTGAGAAGGAGGTCCCTGCCGATGATTCGGAGGAGATCGATGCCGACAAGGAGCCCAAGATCGAGGAGATCGATGAGGATGCCGAGAAGGAGAAGAAGGAGCCCAAGAAGATCAAGGAGACTGTTACCGAGAACGAGGAGCTCAACAAGGTTAAGCCTCTGTGGACCCGTCCCCCCACCGAGATCACCAAGGAGGAGTACAACGAGTTCTACAAGAGCATCTCCAACGACTGGGAGGACCCGCTCGCCGTCAAGCACTTCTCTGTTGAGGGTCAGCTCGAGTTCAAGGCCATTCTGTTCGTGCCTGGCCGCGCTCCTTTCGATCTGTTCGATGGTAAGAAGAAGAAGTCCAACATCAAGCTCTACGTTCGCCGCGTTTTCATCACTGATGACGCCGAGGAGCTGATCCCCGACTGGCTCTCGTTTGTGCGTGGTGTTGTTGACTCCGAGGAGCTTCCTCTGAACCTGTCGCGTGAGATGCTTCAGCAGAATAAGATCATGAAGGTCATCCGCAAGAACATCGTTAAGAAGCTTATTGAGACTTTCAACGAGATTGCCGAGGACGCCGACCAGTTCAACAAGTTCTACACTGCTTTCTCCAAGAACCTCAAGCTCGGTATCCACGAGGACTCGCAGAACCGCGCCGCCCTGGCCAAGCTCCTGCGTTACCAGTCCACCAAGTCTGGTGATGAGCCCACCTCTCTTACCGACTACGTCACCCGCATGCCCGAGCACCAGAAGAACATCTACTTCATCACCGGTGAGTCTGTTAAGCAGCTCGAGAAGTCTCCTTTCCTGGATGTGCTCAAGGCCAAGAACTTCGAGGTTCTTTACATGACCGATCCCATCGACGAGTACGCCGTCCAGCAGCTCAAGGAGTTCGAGGACAAGAAGCTTGTTGATGTTTCTAAGGATTACGAGCTTGAGGAGACCGAGGAAGAGAAGAAGAAGCGCGAGGAGGACGTCAAGGCCTTCGAGGACCTTACCAAGGCCGTCAAGGAGGTCCTTGGTGATCAGGTCGAGAAGGTTGTTGTTTCCGACAAGCTTGGCGATGCCCCCGCTGCTATCCGTACTGGCCAGTTCGGCTGGTCCGCTAACATGGAGCGTATCATGAAGGCTCAGGCCCTGCGCGATTCGTCCATGTCTTCATACATGGCCTCCAAGAAGACTTTCGAGATCTCGCCCCGTTCTCCTATCATCAAGGAGCTGAAGGCTAAGGTAGAGGCTGATGGCGCCCAGGACCGCACCGTCAAGGACCTGACCACTTTGCTGTACGAGACTGCTCTGCTTACGTCCGGTTTCTCGCTCGATGATCCTTCTTCGTTTGCTTCGCGCATCAACCGTCTCATTTCGCTCGGTTTGAACATCGACGAGGCTGCCGCCCCTGCTGAGGCCGAGGCTTCCGAGGAGGTTGCTGCCGATGCTCCGGTTGAGTCTGTTATGGAGGAGGTCGACTAAGTGTGTATATAAGTTAATTGATTCATTGTTGCTGACTTTTTTTATTTCTTCTCGGTGCCTCTCAAAGTTGGGAGCTGGAAGTTTATTTCTGAGAGTTCATAAATAGTTCGACAGTTGTAGGGTCATGGTTTGGTAATTTCGAAGCACTCAACGGCCGGTGTCATGCAACTCGCTCAATAAGGTCGTAGGCTGTAGGTCCCAGGCGACTTTATGCAGACGCGAGAGAAACTGGTTTCTATAGATTCAAAGGTTTTCTGCTTTTCTACTTGTATTTTTCTACCTAAGATCAAAACTTTTCGTAACTAGAGTCTCGTTATTGACCAGCCCATTTGTGAAGACCTAACGGCCCTTCATATGTATCACTCGGTGTTAGCTAGCCAAATTCATGCTCAGTGAGCAGCTATACTCTCCGTGTTATGACATTGGTAGGATGCCACATCATTTGCTAGTATAGCGTTCCGGTAGTTCAATGATCTTAGAGTCTTGTGTATCGCAAAGCTTTTCTGAAACTTGATAAGTTCAAGACAGATGTGGAACTAGAGAAGCGCTCTCTCTCTATTCATTAGCATACTAGGCAGCGCAGTAAGAGAGGAGTTGTCCTGTGAAACCTTCAGCAAAGTCCAGTAACAAGGCGCTTAGGTGATATTATTACCAGACTTAGGCAGACTTATGTAGCATTACCAACTTTTTTGGCTGTGTGGGTCAGTATTTTAGCGCAGAATTTGGGTTAAGAAGATGTATCGTCGCACGGCTGTCATTCTCTGACGCGGATCAATGCACGCCCTGCAGCGCGACATGTCACCTCGAAGTCTACAATAAAGGAGGCGTGCTCTCTAGCCCCAACTCTTCTTTTCTCTTACCCCTCTTACATCTCCAGGTATTTGCAATGAGCGACGCAAATAACAATGGATACGTAGATAGCCAAGCGTCGGCTTACACCAATTGGATCGACTCACTGAGCTCTGGCATTCAGGCCGCCTGGCAAGCCAGCTATGATCTATCGAGCGACAGACCTTATTTGGCTCTGGCAGTAGCTGTAGCTGTTGTGTTTTGGCCTGTTTCTTCTGTATTTGTTCTAGGCTCTGGCCTCACTGTCACTATCGCAATTCTAAGTCTGTTGGCCGGCATTGTGAGCATCTCGCCGATTCTCATTTTCTTGGGAATTGTTGGTTCGCTTGTCTATTTTGCTGGCCAGCTGATTGCTACGGCTTACAGCACTTTTCTGGCGACTCCTGAGCAGCCGGAGCCTCAACATCTGCCGGCTGACACGAAAAGACATCAGCGCTGGAAAGCATTCGCGTCTACTTTAGAAACAGACGTACGGACTGTACCTGATGAGGCTGTCCCGCCGCTGTCCGCTGAAACATAAGCATCCCCAGCTGCTTAAATTTCTGGGCAAATCACACGTAAACTAATCTAATTCGAAACTGTAGCCTCTATAGACATACATCGATGTGCACGAGTGGTTCCTATTTACTCAGCCGGGAGGACCACTTCCCTTATGGTAAACAATCCTCAATCCATCTTTATTCTCAGTTCCTTTCATGAGTAGCATGCCAGGGGGCTTTCCCCAGAAGCCTAGCTATATCCAATGCAACGGCATAACAAGTAAAGGCCAGCAATGTAAAATAAGAGTGGCGAAACACGTTGGGTTTTGCAGGCATCACACGTATCAAGCTGTAAAGGTACCTCCATCTCAAGCCAAGCCCCAAGACAGAGAGACCCAAAAAGCGCCGCCAATTCAAAATCCGCGATTGGGCTATGAGCCATCACCAAAACCGATTCAGCAACCTAGCACTAGGAGTTCTTCCGCGAAAGTCAAACCCTCGAACGAATCTCTCACGCCTAAAGCTGTTCAGCCTCTCGAAAACATTAATGGGTTTATCTACGCATATGTCGTTGATCCAAATTTTGAAAATGCCGAAATATTCAATCCAAAAACAAACCAGTGGGTTTCCAAGTACACTCGTGGCCGCAACTGGTTCCAAAGATTGATGGGCATGCCGCCTAAATACGAGCTGGTCAAAATAGGCTACACTTCGCAGACCCCCAAAATTAGGTTGCAGCAGTGGAAGAATCAATGCGGTATTGACATCCATCTCCTCGAGCCCAGAAAGTCCAAGAAGTTCGACTCACAGTTGCTGGGCTGGCCCTCGAAGTCGGCTCTGCAGGCAGAGACAGCAATTCATGCGGCCTTGAGGCAGGACTACGGGTATGGCACTGTGCATTGTGGTGGTTGTCCGACCGGAAAACATGTTGAGTGGTTCATGGTACCTTTTAAGGACTTGAAGAAGGTATTTCGAGTGATCGAGACCAATTTGTAGGACGTCAATACGTATTCCTATATATATATATATATAAATCAATGTCCATTTGTTATGAGAGTAGACGAGATATACCAACTCAATCAACCGCACCACAACAAGATATACTAAAGTGTCGGTGAACATCGAATAGTGCTAGCTTGAAGATTTCAAAACCACTGGATTGATCTGATTACAAGGCCGTATCAGCAATTTATCCTCGAACATAAGTTGATGCGGCCCGACAGCGTAGCTCCGATCTCTATTTGTGCAACCCCAAATACATCTTAAAACTACACTGTGTCGAATTCTAAATCCGCACGGTGTCAGAGCAAGCCGCTATTTCATTAAGCTCGTCGCAAATTTTCGAATATTATCTGGCTGCTTCGTGTCGCACGTTTCGAGTTTCACAAACATACATTCTCAAGATCGGTCCAATGTGCACATGGCGTACCTCAATTGCAACTCTTTCAGGGTAGGGGTGAAAAGATTTGGACAGCTCGAATCTGGTGAGGGGCCAAAACGAGCCATCTAACAAACAATAAATTCAGCGTCTGATCAGTAATTCTCGCCTGAAAAATCCTTGTATTGTATGCAAGTTGCCGGAACAGCTCCCGATTTTATGCCGCAGAAGACTGATAGTCACCATCGGTGAGGTTCCATCGGTACCCCTGCTTACAGCCTGACTTAACCTAACCTCTTAGCGAGGTCCACACAAACGTGATATCTAAATCTCTAGTTGTTTCGGTTCCCTAGCTGTTTTTTGGCCGGTAACCTCTGAGCTCTAGGAGTGATCCAATTTGACGAGCCATTTTCCAGCCGGCAACAGTCCTGGTCATACTGTCGCCGCGAAATTAATTTAAATTAGATGATGATACCTGGATCAGCTCACTTCGAATTTACTGTATGTACGAGGAGCTCAAAGTTTACACAAGGCATACAAGGCATACAAGGCGCACAAGGCGCACAGAGCTTGGCAGACGCATTTCTGAGGCAGATCCTCGCTAACGCGCTGCAGCGTGCACATCCGCCGGCTCTCGGCCTCAACTCAGTAGCTCTGATGCAGTCAGAATCGCCGTCGGAATTATCCTTCGAAACAAAAAGTACCGCAAGCCTTCATGCATCTCCCAAACACAAGCCCGGCGCTTATCCCATTCACCATTCCGGCAGTACCTCTGCCCACAGCGACAAAGCACTGACTTCCGAATTGGGAGTTCCCGCATTAGTTAGCGTTCTCCCCACTAGTTCGAAAGCGAGTTTTGATTTCAGTTCAAACTCAAACTCAAACTCAAACTCAAACACGAATACGAATACGAATTTGAACACGAGTCGAGCTTCAAGCAACGTCAAATCTTTCGAAACACAAGCAGTTCCAATTAATAATACCATGACCAGCGTCCAGGAGTCCGAAAGCGAGATCCCCGGCGCCTCGCAGTCCCGCACCGCGTGGTTTCTCAATCAGGTGCGGGACTCATACCTCAACGAGCCTGGAGCTTATATTTCTGAACGAGTATTTTTGAGCTCCCAGGTGTGGCATATGTCTTTTCTGGAGCCGAAAGTCACAAAGCTGCTCAAAGAACGCACAAAGCTGCTCAGCTCGCTGGCAAGAATCAGAGCCAGCGCTCCCCCGGACGACAGAACCATTAGCAAACTTGAAAAAGAAGTGGCCCAGGTATTCCGCCTGCCTATTGGTGTGCAGCTCGACAACACCTCCGCCCTGGAGCACCGCGAGGAGCAGCTTTTTACTCCTCGCAGACAAGTCAAAAACTGGTTCAAGTCAACCACCAGCGGCCACGGCAGAGGCTCGGTAGGCAACACGCAGGCCAACGTAATCTCTACATCGACCACCAACACAGTGATTTCAGGCGGAGCCGACACACCAGCAGATTTCGAGAACCCCAACTCGTCTGCCTCCCTGTTCTTTGGCGTTACAAAGCAGCTCAAAGCTTCGGATACACGATCACTGCTCTCCGGGGACTCCAGCGAGGGCTCTATTTTCTCCGGAGGCCAAGCCGTGTCGAGTCTGCACTCGAGTTTCGGCCGCGTGTCTTTGCGATCTGTCACCAACAAAGAGGCCGAAGTGTGCCTGGCCGGATACGCGGGCGCGATTGGCGAGCTCGCGCACCTCACATTCCAGGAAGACGCGTACGGAGGCGCCGCCGAGCAATTCGCTGGCTTTGTGACTGAGGTGGTGGCGCCGCGGATCATCACCGATGTGTTCGATCTGCTGCAGATGTACATGGACCACAATATGGCCAAGAAGCTGCTTTCTTATTAGGCGGTTTTTAGATTTCGGTGCTCGATGGTTCCATTTTGTTTTGTTTTGTTTTGTTTTGTTGTATACTAGGTCTTGCCGTTAATTAATGTAGAACAATAGAGCCTCTTTTATTGCGAAACCATAGCGTGCTTGTGGATCACGGTTAGAGTTATGACACGTGAGCTGAGATCTACAGATCGGTGCTTCGATTGCCTATTCCGGAAGCGGCATCACGGCTTGACGAAATTTGAAACTTCTCTAAAAAATCAAAAGGCTCTTGCTAAACCAATGCTATCTATGCAATTATTCACGGGCAACTCTCATGTCCATCAGAAACTACCAATCAGTGGCATCGAATTTCAACAATTCTGTCTTCGAGTGCTCCAAATCTTTCTGTGCTTTGCGCCGCATGAAGAATATCGGACAATCCTTCGAAACACAGATCACATCCTGATGCAAAGAGCCCTGACACCGCTGGCACTGTGTCCATAATCTCGCGAATTTGCGCTCCGTTTCTTGGACGTTTGCCACCGCTTGCAGATACAGCTCGGGCACTTTGTCTCCACAAAATTCACAAACAGCGCCTTTCGCGTACTTGCCTCTGAGTGGCCGCTTGCAGCCCTTGCACTGTTCAGTTTTCACAGTGAACTTCATCAGGCCGCCAGTCGTAGGTGTTGCCTTGGACACCGTGCGCGTATGTTCACCTGTCAACAACGATGCAGCTTTTTGCGCGCCCAAAATGGGCTCAAAAATTCGCTGCAGAGGCTTGCTCAGCTGGTTGTCTAGGTAGTACTTGGTGTCGATAGGAACATTGTTCTCCAACACGTAGATGGGGTCTTCAGACTTTTCGTACATCTTGGAGTTGGCGGCACCCTTGATGATAACATAGGCCACACGGTCACCAAGATTTGGCGCCGAACCAGCGTCTCTTTTGCGCATCCGCTCGGCCAGCTCGACATGTGCCTGCTTGCCGGCATAATCGGCACGCGAAAGCTGTTTTGTGATGACCAGCTGGCTCAGATCGACTTTGTTCTGCAGCAGATCGGAAATCATCTGCTTCACGTACGACTCGGCTCCCGTGACGTCTCTGTCAATCAGAATTCGCCGCAAAATCGTGTCGATAACGTTCACCACGAGCCGGCAGTTGTCGCGTCGCACAGTCTCAATACCCTTGGTGTCCATTTTATCGTAGTTATCGGGGTTTGTCCAGTAGAGACCAGCGTAACGCTTCTTGTTGATCAGCAGGTAGGGGAAGTAGACCTTCTCGAACTCCAGCTTGATCGGATCGATAAACGTCTCACTAACAAGCGCAGCCGCCTCTTCACCCATTCGCATGCATTCGGCCAGCTCTGACGGACCAAATTTGACCATCACTGAATCGGTATCACCATAAACAACTTTCGCGTCGTGGTCGTATCCGTTAGCCTTCGTATAATGTCTCTCGACCAGCGACTTGGTATGTTCAATCATTTCTCTTCCGAACGCTGTGACTGACGAAGAGATTTCCAGACAGGGTAGCTTGCCAACCGTAGCGCCAGTAAATCCGTAGACAGAGTTAGCACTGATTTTGAGCGCCAGTTGGCGACCATCGAGAACGGCTCGTTTGAAGGGGTCGGTTTCTTTCTTGAGATCGGCCTTTGCCCGTTTACGCGCACCGATAAGTTCGCGTAAAACAATTGGCAGAAGACCATTGCGCTTGTGGCTCTTCACAAACATGTCGCCATTCGGTGTTAAGGTGTAGTCTTTGTCCTTCTCGAGCTTGAGCCGTTCACAAGCCTGTTTGCTCAGCAAAGTAGTGTAGCATAGGTTATGTGCCATCATAATAGACGGATACAAACTGCTGAAATCCAGTGTGGCGATGGGAATGCTGTAGTAGCCACGCTCGGGTTCAATCACAGTAGCTCCTTCGTATTGCTCGTCGGAAGATCCTTCCTGTTTGAGGTTGGGCACAAGCATATTGACTTCCAGAGCCTTGCGAAACAACTGCGAAATGACCTTAATCTGCTGGCCTCGCGTTAGCAGAAAGGATAAAGGGACTCCCGTAACCCTGGCCATCTCGGTCATGTTCACAAACGTCATGAGTTTGTCCATCAATCTCAGTGGCAAGTACGCATCCTTCAAACAATAGACAGCGAGACGGTAGCGAGAATCCGCATTTCCGTTTTGGAGCTCAGTGATGACCGAATGGTGTACGTCTTCCTTTTGTTCGCCCAAAAAGTGCGCCGATACAGCATTAAGCGAGTAACTACGCAGCTTGTACTCACGGCGGATATAGCTGAGCATATCGATCTGCAGACGGCCCTCGGTATTTGTGACTTTAGACTCGGAAGATCCAAATGCCTTCGAAGTGAAGTTGGATGTGGAAATGCGCTGCTCGACGTTGGTCAAGCGGCCGAAAAACGGAAATTTCGACAGCTTCAGAGCCTTAGCCCGGTCTATGAGGTACGGGAAATCAAAGTTGCTTGTGTTGTAGCCAATCATCACATCTGGGTCGACGGCATTCACAAACTCGCTCCAGCGCAATAGCATGTCCTCTTCCCTGGTGTGCTCCAGAACCTCAGAGCCCACGATTTTCGAGCACGTGCCTACAGTGAATACATTTCGCACAAACGGAACTGATTCTCCCAGCGTCTGAACCATGTTCGCGATTTGAATGACCGGATCAATCTCAGCCTCGGGGAAAATTCCTTTGCGGCCAGCGCATTCGATATCGAAGCTCATTATTCTCAAGGGAGCCGACTTGATCCATTCGCCTTCTGCCGGATGGGCAATCAGATCTTTATAATCGACAGAAATCTCAATTTGACTACGAGACACTCGCAAGTTTGCCGCCGTCTCGTAATACTTGCCGACTGGAAGAGTGATCCAGGACATTCCCAGAATGTGGCAGTCAACAGTGCACCGCAAAAGATACGAGATATTGTCGAACGACACATTGCCAAAATGAAAATCCTCAAAGCTGACACTGTTGTTTTCGAAAAAGCTCCGCAACCGGGTCACGCAGGCCGGGTCTGTGCCAACAATCTTGATGAAGGGCTGATCTTCGTCTCCTTCGTAGCCCCAAAGAGACTTTTTCATGCAAAGCTCGAGCTTTGCCACGTGGTTATCGAACTTGGAGCTTAGAAATTCTGCGAAACGAGGCGCATCCTCTGTTCTGAAACCGTACGGCGCGGCAATGTAGAAGTAATGAAGAAAACCTGTGATCTCGCACATGACAGAGTTGCCCTCTTCGGTCACTCCAAATAGTCGAATGACGGGTTGCCCGGTTGACGAGCGCGCTTCGTCGGCATCAATTTGTTGGAAAACAAGATCTTTCTGCTGCCAGTTCTCGGGCAGGTCCGGGCGGGCCCAGATTTGGCTCTGTTTAGCGTTGGTTTTGCCTTCGATTTCGGTTAGGGCGGCCTCGAACTGGGACGGCTGCGACAATTTTGGCTTTCGCGAAACTGAGTTGCTTTCTGCAGGCAGAGCCACTCGTTTGCCAGCCGTGGTTGCCATTTTTCACCGTGCGAACTTGGAAAGAACCAGGCTCAAAATCGATATGAAAGATTGAACGCGACGCGTGGGCTGTTAATTAAAGGGTTAGGCCCAGGCCTGGTAATTTCAGGGCTGGGAGAGCGGGATGTGAGCAGGTGGTTTCAAAATGTAATGGCATTGAGGTCTTTTTTTTTGAGATTACTCGATTGTGAGCTTCATCTGTGATTTGCGTTCGAGCTCATAGCTTGGTCTCTGGGGGCTGCCAAAGTTTTAGGCTCGAAACAGCGGAATCAGCCACCGATGGCCGTTATGGAAGTGTTCACTCTATGCCTTTTTTGGATATTTCTGAGAGGATTTGGCGGAAATAAGAACTAGAAGGAAATTGGTGCCTATGATTCGCCAATAGCATAGCTATATTTTCCTTGAAAACTCGGCTCCTCACTTCAAGCTGCAGCTTCTCATTCACCTGTCCTTTATCATGAACGTAGTTTATTATACTAGGGTAAGGTCCAACCATCCACGTAACCTTCCTGGCAGTTCCAAGGCTTCTCAGGACACTAGGCCGAAGTCGCCTTCTAACGTCACCTTTATTGGTTGCATTTTAATTGTGACCAGTCTGCTCGGCGAACGTGTTGTATTTGTGTGACAATCGGCTGCTAGCGTCACTGCAGGAGATCTTGGTTGAGTATTTTAGCCCACTACTCAACGTATATCTTTCAGGAACAGCCTCAAAAGCCACCGAACACATTGATCTGTTGCACGAAATACTTTCTGAAACAGCGATCTCACTTTTGAACAGATGTCCGAGAAAGCGTATACTGCTGAACAACACACAGCTGTTACGCGGGTACTCAAATGCTCGGCCACGTCATACTATGAAATTCTAAACGTCGAAAAGTCCTGCAGCGATGGCCAGGTCAAAAAGGCGTATCGAAAGCTGGCTCTGATAATGCACCCGGACAAAAACGGCCACCCTCAAGCGGACGAAGCCTTTAAACGGATCTCTAAAGCGTTTCAAATTTTAAGCGACTCGCAAAAGCGAGCTATTCATGATCAAACCGGTGGCGATCCCGAATCCAGAGGAGGCATGGGCGGTGGAGGCGGTTTTCCGTCTGGATTTGCCTCAAATCAGGGTGCCGGGGCCGGCAGTCCATTTGGCCAGCAGTTCGGCGGCGCTCAATTCGATCCAAATGATCTATTCAACGCATTTTTCGGCGGTGGAGGCCAGTTTGGCGGCTTCGGAGGAGGCAATCCATTCGGGCCTCAATTCGCGTTTGGCGGTGCAGGCGGGCCTAGGGTCTATACTTTTGGCGGCGGCAATGGGTTCGCAAGTAGCGGTGCGAGGGCCAGGGCGAGAGCTCAACAACAACAGCAGCAGCAGAACGGCCAGGCTCCTGCAGATGACTTGTGGTCGAAGCTCTTACAGTTGGCCCCCATCATTCTTATTTTCATCTTGCCAACGCTATTGAGCATGTTCTCGGGTAGCTCATCCACCTCCTTGCCAAGCTACTCATTTAATTCCAGAGCGCCTTACACTCAGGAGAAGTCCAGCTCCCGGTACCATGTGCCATATTTCGTCAATCCGAAAGACGTCAAAGATGTTTCCGACTCGAAACTGAGGCAACTCGATCGCAAAGTCGAAAGCCACCACATCTCCATTCTAAAAGACCGCTGCCACACGGAGTATAAACGGCAACAGATGCTTCTGGAGCAGTCGCAGGGCTGGTTCAGTGTTGATGAGAAGCTGCGCAAAGAAGCATTGACGATGAACATGCCTGGCTGCGATGCTCTTGAAGCTCTGGGTGTCAGTCTTCTGTGAACTTATTTATATTTAATTGACGTGAAGGATTAGGATCGGACGATAGTGGTAATATTCGAAATAGCAATATTCGCAATGGCGATTGAAAGGAGAGCTGAAAACTATCGAATTGCATGAAGGCTCGTAAGGAGCATATACCCAACTCAAGGCGACTCTGGGCTCTTACTGAATGCTGAATTTCGCCGCTCCAAATCCTCAACGATTGACGAATTCAACAGCGAAATATTCAGTGCTACTTTGTTTTTACTATCACTTCATTGTGCTAGCTCGGATGATGCCGAGTATTTCGCTTTGGCGCCTATCGTAAGCTCAAAAGTTCCTTCACTTCTTGATTGAGGCTCCAGATCAGCTGCAATCTACCCAGAAATATACATAGATCGATGAATACGAAACATTTTCGACAGCAGATAAGCCTCGCTAAGATAAGCCTCTGCAGGCGCCAGATCGCTCTGCTCGAGAACTGCGAGTGCGTGCAAAATTTACTAGCAATTTAGAAGAAACTCTTCAAACTTTCGCGAACACTTATCGATTTTCTCAAATTTTCGGCTGCCCAGCTAATTTTTGCCAATTTTTTGCGGCCAGCAAAGCCATTAACGGATGCTCATCGTTTGTCCTGGCAACCGCGTGATAAATTTGTTTTAGAGCTGCGGCTAGTGCAAATCACCCAGGTGCATTCGAGGGGACGTAATAGCTTGTGCGCTGAATTCCGGCTGGTTTGGGGCACACACACACAAAAATCCCGCACGAGAAGGCAAAGGCAAAGTTTCTAGAAACATCGTGCGCTGACTTTTTTTTGCTTTTTATGCCGCATTGAGCAACTAGCCAAACCTTATTTTCATGGACAGGCGGATACCCACCGAATGCATGCCCGAGCAGACAAGAGGTGCATCAGCGTATGCAGGAGACGGGTAGGCGTACAGCGGCTGTGAGTTGAGGATTGTGCTGTAGTTCAATTTCCAGTCTAGAAAACTGTCTAAAAATTGTTGTTATGGCATGGTATGGTTCCACAAGGCCACGTAGCAGTCCCCATTTACTGAGCCCCTCATCACGCCCACAAGCCACGATCCGGGGCTATTCCCAACTCAAGAACCCTTTCCGCCAACAGCAACTGGGCATTTGGGAAGTGACTGTAAGTTCGCGGACGAGTGGGCATTTCTTTCTAACTACTTATTAGGCTGGCAATCGGGAAGCTTTTCACGTTTGCAGAGACATCCGAATTGTGGTTCTGACAACCTTGTGATCAGAATACAAACTGCTGTGCCACTGAGTGTTGCTTTCTGCCAAGGTATACGAATCGAAGCCCCGGCAAACTTACTTTAGCATTTGAGGGCAAGCCAGATCCCCAGAATCGACACACGACAATCCGGCGAGTTCCGTGCTGTTTGATTGTTTTTGTGTTTTTTCCGTTGCGGTTTCCCCACCCTTCTGCCTGAGTCTTTTCCAAAAGCGCAATCGCATTTGTAGCGTCGGTCTTGCTTGGAAAGTTCTGGACCGCAGCTACTTGCAGCTTACTGTTGAATCGTTAAAAGTATTTGTTCAAAGACGGTTTCTGCACAGCACCCCCTCAAATTCGAATAACAAAAAAGGAACTCAATCGCTTTTGAATGCCCGACCCAATAGACAAAAAAAACGTACGCTGGCCCCAGGGCTCAAGTGTCTCTGACCAGAGGCATTTCCACAATGACATATCCGACTCAGAATCAGAAGCCCCGTGGCCGCGTCCCCGCTCGGCTCTAGACTCGCCAGGCTCTAATTCGTCTTCAGAATCACAGATCCCATTCCTGGGTCTCGACAATGTTTCCCGTGAAGAGCATGAGATGCAGGAGTTTCGGCCAAATCGATCACGAGCCGGCACGGTGGGCATGCCCCATTTTTCTCTCAACTTCGATAGCGAGGATGAGGAAGATGAAGTGAGATTTCATGCCGCTGACCACGACGACAACAGCGAGAACGACGACTCGCCAGGGTACCAGGACACCAGGGCCACGACTAAGGCCAACACTATTGCGAACCGCCGCACGCGATCACTTACTCTCGAGGACACAAACCCCATGCACATGGCCGCGACTTCTTTTCTGGATATGGGCCGGTCTGTCTCGGGAATGACTCCCGGAGCGGTCCAGGCAGAAGACGACTACGATCCATTGGACGAGGAACTGAGACGAAGACGAGAAGCATTGTTGGCACAGTTGCCGCCGAACATGGGCCGCACCTCTGACACGATTGCTCGCGATGCTCCTAGCAACGGCTCTGGTGATTCAATGCCGCAAGTTTTGCTGCATGTCACCCCTAGCGAAGCCCACGCCGTAGATCTACGAGACGAAGAGCTTATGCGGCGACTCAATCAGGAGTACAATAGACAGGAGAACAAAGGGCAGGAGTACCACAGGCAGGGCCGCAATTACGACAAGTACAATTACGATAAGCACAATTACGACAAGCACGAGGATGACAAGCAAACCAGCCAGAGCACGGGTGCGCGTTCCGGAGATACTTCTGCGATGTCGAGTCCGCCTAGCGAGATTATCGAGCCCTTGCGAGAGAAAAATATGCGTCAGGACAGTCCTGATGGCCGCAAGCGCAGCTCCAGCGAGATTCACAAGGGCCGCAGGAGCGAAGACAACAAATCCGTGCAGTCGAATGCGTCTCAGAACCAGCCCGACGCGGCAGAAGAGGCTCGCGGGATTGCCGAAAAGCTGGTTGCGGCACATGTCAAGCTGGGGAAAGCCACGGGAAAGGGCCCCAGTGAGCTGTATGTTGACAACTCGAACTTTTTGAACAACGCAGGTCTTTTAGACGACGACTTGGACTACAACAACAACAACCATAGCAACAACAATGACAACGACAACAATGACAACAACGACAACAATGACAATGGCAATAGCAACAACAACAATGACCAGAAGAATGACCGCGACGACCCCAACGGCGGCCAAATCGACGTCGAGGCTGAAGAAGAGTACGTTCCGCCGCCTCGGCGCGTGCGTGAAGGTGTTCTCGGCGCCCTTTTGCGGCTTTACGCCGACCAGGAGGATGCCAAGTCGCAGACAACGCTGTCCTCGGCCACGCTTCTGGGCTCGCCCAACGAAACACCGAGCCGGCAAGCGTCGCCCACAATGTCGCCGATCCCGTCGCCCATGCTGCGGCCCACATCGAGGCCGTCTTTGTTTCGAAACCACTCCAGCGACGGAATTCTCGGCCGCCAAAAGCCTGAGGGCGGAGGCAAACGGCCCAAGTGGTACCAGCACAAGTCTTCGCAAAGCATCACATCGTTGGGCAAGCTTGCGGCGTCGTCGATGTCTACGTTGGCTGCTCCTGGCCTGAATAAAGACAAGGAGTCCTCACAAGACAAGCCCGAGAAAGAGTCGCGGTTTGCAATGCTCGAGAAACGCCGCAAAGAGGAGAAGGAGCTGGCCAAGCGCCGCAAAAAGGCCCGGCTGGCGGAACAGGCCCGCATCACCGTGCACATTGCCGACGTGCTGCAGCGCCAGCGCTTTATTCTGCGCATGGGCCGCGCCCTGATGTTGTTTGGCGCGCCTTCGCACCGTCTGGAAGAGTACCTGGTGATGACTGCACGCGTGCTAGAAATCGACGCGCAGTTTTTGTACATGCCGGGCTGCATGCTGGTAGCGTTTGGCGACGTGACGACCCACACCAGCGAAACAAAGCTGCTGCGCACGCCGCAAGGTCTCAATCTGACGAAACTCGACGCGGCCCACGTCATCTACAAAGAGGTTGTCCACGACATGATCGGGTTGGAGGAAGCCACGGAGCAGATCGACAAGCTGCTGCGAAACAAGCAGCTGTACCCGAAGTGGCTCACGGTGCTGTTTTTCGGTCTGGCCTCGGCATGCTTCTCCTTGACCGGTTTCGGAGGCTGGTGGACAGACTTTCCCATCACGTTTTTCCTAGGCAGCTGTGTCGGCATGCTCCAGATCTGGGCCGCCCCGCGCTCTGAGCTCTACTCGAACGTTTTCGAAGTTACCTCTACAATCATCGTGAGTTTTGCCGGCCGTGCCATGGGATCGATCACCAGGGATGGCGAGCCGGTCTTCTGTTTCTCGGCCATTGCCCAGGGCTCGATGGCACTCATCCTGCCAGGATACATCATTCTGTGCGGCGCGCTCGAGCTGCAATCGAAAAACTTGGTCGCCGGCTCGGTGCGCATGTTCTACGCAATCATCTACTCGATGTTCCTGTCGTTCGGCATCACTCTGGGCTCGCTCATCTTCGGGTGGATCTACCCCGATGCCACCTCTTCGACGTCGTGCACGAAAAGCGTCGACCCGAAGTGGCGCATCCTGTTTGTGCCTTTGGCGACAACTTTTCTCGCATTCGTCAACCAGGCCAGTTTCCACCAGCTGCCCGTTATGATCATTATTGGCGGTGCTGGGTACACCGTGCTCTACTTTATCCAGCGGCGTGTGCAGACCGCTTCTTCGTTCACATCAGCAATTGCTTCGTTCGTCATCGGTCTTCTCGGCAACCTGTACTCCCGCGTCGGCCACGGCCTGGCGTTTGCGTCAATGTTGCCTGGAATTTTCGTCATCGTGCCCTCAGGTATCGCCTCGCAGGGCTCGCTCATCAGCGGCGTGCTGCTGGCCAACGAGATCCAGTCGAACACGACCAGCTCATCGAGCAGCTCGACCACGAGCGACTCTTCGTCCTCGATTTTGGGCAACGCAATGTCAGAAGTAGCGGTTGGAATCACGGTCGGTTTGTTCGTGGCTACTCTCGTGGTCTATCCGCTTGGTCTGGGTAAAAAGCGTTCGGGTCTCTTCACGTTCTAACCAACATTTTCAAAACACTTTTAGTGGTGCAAATCACTTTCGCCTTCTAGGCTCTGCATATCTAGCTCTACATAGCTAAACTTAACTTATTGATGCTCACGCAGCTTTGAGCCCGGCAAGGCGCGGCAAAGTCTATGAACCCACGAGCTGCTGCCTCAAATCAAAATAAAAAAATTAAAAAAAAAAAAAAAAAAAAAAAAAAAAAAATCACAGACCGTCCCCGCGCACAATGGCACAAAGATTGCGGTCAGGGCAGCCTAAAACAGTCTCACAAGATTGAATATCGTGTCGCTGGCAACCTGCTTTAGGCGAGCTGCAGCAACCCGCATGGTTCTGCCATGGGAGGTATTGGCAGTAGTTCGAGAGCCTGGGCAGTGTGGTTCCGACGGCTTCTAATGTTCAAAATTTTGTTGGAATTGGTGTGGTTTCCAGGTATCTTGATCTAGTTTGAACTCGCAAACTGCTGCGCCGTTTCGCAAGAAATATCGCGGAGACACGATGTCTGTGGGCTAGGGCGGCAGGCGAAACATGGCGGGTTTCGCATAAAATGTGCGACGGATGTTCTGCACTGGCGACTTTCAACAAACACAAGTATTTGAATGTTCTCAATCTACTGTGAGCTTGTCGCCAGCTACCCAAATACACGAGAGAAAGCGATCCTCCAATACGTTGCCATGCCAACTCCACGCGTTCCTGACATAAACCACAGATGGTAATTAAGGGTTAGGCCCGCGGCAGGGCAATTTTCCAAGCACTAAAAAGCACACTTAAGCGGACCCGCATCAGGCTGAGAGCGGACCCTCTTTTCTTCGTTCAGAGCTGGCTTCCGGACTTCCTAAAGCAAAAACCAAAAAAAACTTGCATCGATCACGCACATCACACAACACAGTAGCATGGAAACTCCCGGAACGCCCCAGCGCCAACGGGCCTGGTCCTTCGACACCCCTCAATTTCTCCGCCAAAACCTGTTCAATGTTGACTTGCCGTCGCTGGCCGATGGCAGCTCGTCGCCGTACTTCTCTTCGTCGCCGCGATTTGCCGTGAACGCGACGCCAAACAGCCTGGCGCGCAACTGGATGCCCAAGGCCCTCGATTTCGGCGGCCAGCCCTTGTCGCCTAAAGACAACCTTTTCGGGTTCTCCGAGCTGCCGCAGCAGACTTTCGGCGGGCTCCCGCACTCTGCCTCGATGGTGTCTTTCCCCACGTTGAACTCGAGCCCGCCGATCCCGGTCAAGCGCTCGCATTCGGTCATTTTGAGCCCCGCGCCGGCCGCCCTCGACAGCAAGCGCCCGCGCCTGAACGCCCGGTTGGACGCCCCTCTGGAGTCTGCCAAGCCTTCAAACAGCTTGCTGCACAGCCGAAGCAAGTCTTTGACGCTTCTGGCGCCTCTGGAGGAGCAGGCGCCGCTAAGCTCGCCCGTGAGAGCGGCCGGTGCGGCAATTCGTGAGCCTGCGGGGCCGCGGCCCGCCAGCCAGAGCAGCCACTCTTCCACACAAAGCTCGCAACTGCAGCGGTTTGAGCACGCGCTGGAACACTCCAACGCTGCCCAGCCCACGGAGTTCCGGCTTTTCAAACGTTCGTTCAGCTTTGTGATCTCTGATAACGGCGAGGCGCGCATTACGCCCCGCCAGCGCGCCAAGGCCTCGGGCACCCCGGTGCTTTTGCCGGCCGAGTCTGAGTCCGAGGAGTCCGATTCGGAGTTCGGCGAAGACGTCGCACATGCCAACGACGCTATTTCGGCGTTTGCCCGCACGCTGGCCCGCACGCGGGTCGCCAAGTTGGCTGGATCGGGCCTGACCCAACACAAACGCAAGCACCGGCCCACCCACAGCTTCGACACCGCTTTTGCGCCCAGCGAGACGCCTCGCACGCCGAACCTGCGTGATTCCTGCCAGATTTCCGCCCGTTTGTTCCACATCAACACTGTCACGCCGCCTGGTGCGGTAATGGGTGCAGAGGCGATGAGTTTGTACAGCACGGGCATGACGCCTTATCTGCCTCGCAGTTAGTTGGGGGATAAACTGGGGATAAATGTTCAAGCCGTTTGTGCTTGACTATGTATTTAATTTTTAATGTTTATTTGTTGACTTTTTCGAGGTTCGGATGCAGAACCGCGGGTATGCTCATAGAATAAAGTGCATAGGAGTTCTCGTTGAATTTGGCAAAATTTCCGGGAGTGCATTTGTCGGCGCTTCCTGTAGAGAGAATCTGAAATCGACGATATTTTGTATCACTAGGCCCGACTATCATGTGCGGCCATATCTAGTAGACAACAAGGCTTCCCGTCCGATCAGCCCTATTTAAGCTACTGAGAGCATTACCAAGTATTGCGGTGGGAGACCACGCGAGAACAGAATGTGC